>RHPI01000638.1:115240-158507 GCA_009103225.1 Chlorokybus atmophyticus
CCCCCCCCCCCCCCCCCCCCCCCCTTCTTTCTCAGCCTTTGACAAGTAACAGGTTTTCTGAGAGTTCACGTTTGCTGTTTTCAACTAGTCATGGGGCTTCCCCGACTATTGTTTAACACCTTGTAAACTTGATATTTTAAATATGATCAAGGCGAACAACCAATCAGTTAAACAAGTGCAAAGGCCTGTGTCGCTTTGGACTTGGGATGATTGTTGTGTGTTGACAGGGTATGTGTTGGGTGTTGTCCGGTGTGGGGTGTAACGGGATACAGCTATTATGTACAGGAGAAGTCTTGTCAATTGCAAGTTCGTCATGTAGTGGGTGGAGTGGGTGAAGTGGGTGAGCAGCACTGTGGTGTGATAATGTCTTCTGGACATGCATAAGAGATGCCACGCACACGCACATGCATAGTGCACATGCTCCTGCGTGTACGCGTATCACACACGCACATGCTGTCACACACTCGCATGCGTGCATGCATACACACCTATTTCGATACTTCGTGCTGCATTGCACTGAAAGCCAAGTACAGACCTACGACAGTTCTTTCTGCTTTCACAGACGGCGGATGTGGCATCCTCGCGCCTATCCGACCTCGGCGTCAAACCATCCGCGCCCAACGCCCTCAACTCAAACAATACCAACAACATCAACAGTAAGAGCGCCGACGCTGAAGTCGACAACTTCCTTCGCGAGCTCTCCGCATGGCAGGTGAGACTGGCAAGACTCGTACATGAAAAGCACAAGTTGGCACGTCGACACATATGTATGACACAACATGTGTGCACATGATTGCGTGTGTTTTATCAGGCTAGTGTGAAGGAGGCTGATGCAGAGCTGAGAACGGTCTCCAGCAGCAACAACAAACCCGAGGCAATACACAACTCCACAACAACAGCAACAACAGTGCGCAGCAGCAGCAACAACACGAATGACAGCAACAACACAAACATCAACAATGCCATCATCAATAACAGTAACAACACGCCCGCTTCAAGTACAAGCATGAGTCAAAAAGACCCGAAAGATATCCGCAGCGGGGCCAATTATTACCGAAAATGGGATGAATTTACTGAAAAGGCTATGAAGGACGACGATAGAGAGGACGATAATAATGATATCAAGGCCAAGCCTGCTGCATCGACGGCGTCATCAGCGAAGCCAAAGGCGGCATGCGTGGTGGAGGCGATGGCGGATGCGACGGATATCGAGCGTGCGTGGGCGGCCGAGAGGGAAAAGGTGGGTGTGTGGGTGGGTTGGTGGTAGAGTGGCTTTGGAGCATCAGAGGTTGATGTTGGGTTGTGTGTCTTAGGAAAAAGGCAACGAGCTGTTCCGATCTAGGGACTACACTGCGGCAATCGAGGCTTACACCCTTAGCCTCCAGCTCTGTCCACCTGAGCAGGTACACTATACACATGCACTTTTCTATGAATACATGCATGTGTACACGCGTGTGTGTATGCGGGTTGGATAGAAAGGGTCAGGGCATGCACGCACATACGTGCACAAGCCCATGCGCATGAGCACGCACCACCACCTCGCACGCAACCCATGCGGGAATGCATGCGCACATACGCGCACGCACAAATACAGGCGTGTATGCGCGTGTGTGTACGCATAGACAGACAGAAGTACACACATATCATTTCCCTTTTAGGCCCCTCTCGTGCTGGCAAACCGCGCGGCCGCGCACCTCAAGACTCGCCAATGGTCCGAAGCCGAGTCCGACGCCACAGCCGCAATAACCCGTCTATCAACACCACCACACCACAACACCATCACCACCACCAACAACAACAACCCCCTCAGGGTCAAGGTGTTGCTTCGGCGTGCGTGCGCGCGCCTCGAGCTGGAAGGCAAGGCGGGCGCGGCTCTGGCCGATATCGACGCGGGACTGGATATCGACCCCGGGAGCAAAGAGCTCCAGGTGCTGAAGATACGCGCTGAGAAGGCACTCGCTAAGAGCCGAGCCAAGACGGATAACGATGGTTGTATGGGTGTCGCTGCTCCGGCACCTGTTGGCAAGAAGGTCGTGATTGAGGAGGTTGATGGGGAGGAGGATGAGGAAGAGGAGGAGGAGGATGACAAGGAGAAGGCGGAGGAGAAGGTGGAGGAGGAGGAGAAGGTGGAGGAGGAGAAGGAGATGGAGAAGGTGGTGGTGGAGGAAGACGAGGCGGAGGATGAGGGGGCGAAGAGGAGGAGAGAGGCTGAGGAGGCGAGAGAGGCTGGCAATGCTTGCGTGCGGGCCGGCGATTATCAGGTGCGCACACACCACATGTACCAATGCATGCTGAACCCACAAACAGAGTTGCATCGAGGCATCAAGGCCCGCACAAGAGAAAGGCATGCACACAATGTTATGCACAGACACACAGACATACACAGTCACACGCACGCTGATGCACGCCCCCACAAAAGCGCATGCAAAAAGCGCACACGTACACACTCGTGCACAACCTCATGCATGCGGGTGCGCACACACGTGCTCGCGCGCATGCGCATGTGCACACGCACAGGCATGCACATCAGTTGCACAAGCACACACACCTTACACAGCCACCTTGTACCAACTCATTCCGCTGCTGCGTGTCTGCAGACCGCAGAGGCTCACTACACGCGCAGCATCGACATCTCCCCCGTCCCCGACCCCCGCACCCACTCCAACCGCGCTCTCTGCCACCTTCGCCTCAACAACTACACCTCTGCCCTGGATGACTGCACCACCGCCTTGACCCACATACCCACCCAACATGACCCCCATCTTAGGGCCAAAGTCCTCCACCGCCGCGCCACGGCTCTGATACACTTGGGCAGGAAGAAGGAGGCGTATCAGGATTACGTGGGCGTGTTGGAGATTGTGCCGACCGATGTGGAAGTGAAGCAAGTGGTGGATAAGTTGAGGGGTGAGATTGAGAGGGAGAAGGAGGAGGAGGCGTATAGACCGATGAGGAAGGGGGCGATGGTGATTGAGGAGGTGGAGGCGGAGGAGGAGGTGAAGGTGACCGAGAAGGACCAGAAGGTGAAGGAGGTCAAGGAAAAGGAGGTCCAGGAGATGGAGGTGAAGGACAACAAGGAGACCAGACAGGAGGAGAGGGAAAACAAGGAGGTGGAGGAGAATAAACAGGTGAAGGACCGGGCAAGGGAGGCAGATAAGGCCAGGGAGAAGGGTAACGAGGAGTTCAAGGCGGCGAACTATCAGCAGGTGGGGGATTGCAATGATTTGTACAAGTTCTCATCACATGCTGCACCGTAGGCACGCCCACGCCCATGCACGTGCACACGCACATGTGCACGCATACCCCCACCCCCACCTAAGCCACCCACAGAAGACTTCGACACCAGCGCACACTAACATGTGTGCTTGCATTATTGCGTGCAGGCGCTGGAGTGGTACTCGGTGTCGCTGGAGTTCGTCCCCAACAGCGCTGCCGTCCTTAGCAACCGCGCCCTCTGCCGCCTGCGCTTGGGCGACTACGCCGGCGCAGAGAAGGACGCCGCCGCCGCCCTCGCCTCAGACCCAACGTACATACAAAGCATCGCTAATCACAAGATGAACTTGTCCCAACCCAACATGCATTCCACCCTGTTGTAGGTTCACTAAGGCGCTGCATCGGAGGGCTATTGCGAGGCGAGGGATGAGGCGGTTTGAGGAGGCGAGAGAGGACTATGAGGGTGTGTTGCGTGCTTTGCCGGGCAATGCACAGGTTTGTACTTGTTATTCTGGTAGTTATGTTGCATGATGAGTGTTTGTTGTTGTCTTGGATTGTTGCTCAAGTGGTATGCGTTGTGTATACACAACAGGTCTATGCTGAGTTAGACAGCTTGTTGGCTGAGATGGGATCGGTCAACACAACCACACCAGCGACAACACAACAACAAACCGGCAAGCAGCACAAACAGACAATAAGCAAAGAAGGAAAGCAGACACAACAACAGCCACGTGACAATAACGAACAAGTAGAGGTGTTGAAACCGACCACGCAACAAAAACAGCCGCATAAAGTTGATGAGACGGTGGAAAGAGTTGCAGCGCTAGCCAACAGCAGAGCTGTTCAGGTAACTTAGGGTTCCAACAGCATTGCATTACTAAGTAACACACGCACGTGCAAGCGCACACTGTGTGCCAGCATGTATGTGTGAAGTTGCTTATCAAGTTGTATTGTTGTGTTCAGGCCTTGCCTCCAACCCCGCGCAATGCAACCGAGTTTGAGCGCGCATGCACGCTGCTACGTGGTGATACATCCTCCCTCACTGCGTACGTGCGTTCCATCCCTTTAAGCACCTACCCTCGCATCTTCGGCGATCTCCTCAGCGCGGGGATGATATCCGCCTTTGTGGGCGTCGTTGCGGATATTACTACTACCAGCGATGTCAAGGAAGCGTTCGATATCTTGCATGCGCTCAGTACGGTGAATCGGTTTAGCATGGCTGCTATGCTTTTGCCGAAGAAGGATAAGGAGTTGTTGAAGGGTGTGTTTGATGCACTTGCGGCATCGTTGGAGCTGAATGCGGATGCTGTGGGCTCGCTACGCAAAGTGTATCGGTCGTGATGTTACTGCTCGCTGTACTTTTATGGAGCGACTGTGCAGTTTGTAGAGAAATCTAAGGTCGTAACTTACCAGGGTGGGGCTTCTGTATACTATGTATGTGACTAAGACCATATTCCAACTCCTAGTGTTGGATCTATTTGCTTGTGTGCTGTGAAGAGAACATCAGTGTTCCAGTAAATGTTCTTGGACTTGTGTTGGTCGCATTGTGCTGCCACAAAATTTGCTCGCCACATGCAGTGGATAAGCAGCACAGCCATCTGATGCAGCACAGACGGTTTTTTTTTTGTTTTTTTTATTGCGGTATGCAGGGCCTGCGGCAGGCCGCCTGCCCCTATCGTATGTGAAACTATTCGGTGAGTTGTGGCAGAGCAGCTGGGCGCGAGTCCACAGCTCTGTTCGTGCATGCGTGTGCGCTGGCCCGCGTGCTTGCAGATGCATACAAGTGCCCATTGCACAGCATGCATGTGTGTGTGCTGCATACTTGACTATGACTTATACCTGACACGAGTGTGTGCACGCGCGCCACGCGCACGCGAGTTTGTAAGCATACGCGTTTCAAGAAGTGTTTCTGCTCCTTACGCCATTGCAACAGGTGCCTCTGCCTTCGGGGTGCTTCACACGCCCATCATCTCCCCGCCAGCTGCTTCCCGTCACCTCCACCATCAAAGCCACGCCCTTCCTCCTCCACCCTCCCCCGAACCATCTCATTCTCCACCCTCACCCAAGCTCTTCCCTCCACCACCTTCATACAAGCCCTCCCGCCACCGCTCGAGCACAAGCCCTCCCCCGCCCCCCAAGAAGGACACCATCTCAAGGAAGTTCCCACCACCTCCTCATGCTGTCCACAAGTCCACGGAAGTTCTTCAACCTCAATTACCATTGACACACAAGCGTACCACGGAAGTTTGACACCTCCAAGCAGGACTGCACGCCGAAGAAGGATGATACCGCGAGAAGAGATTTCCCGAAGTGGGGACACTAGCTGAAGTAGCTAAACATCAGAAACTATTATAGCATCGAATACCCATGGCACAGCCGCAACCCTGCAGCCTTCCACCCCACCCCACTCAAGTACACTCATAAGAGGACAATAGGTTTGGCTCGGAAGGCAATCTAGTCATACAATTCCATATAGCTCATCAGACAAATGTAAACATCTCGCCTTGCGCAATGCCGGTCTCATTGGGCTTTCAATTGATGTTATGCTGCACCAGCTCAACATATGCCAGTTCTCATGTACAACACATCCATGAGGAGCAGAGTGACTAGCCTTCCCACCTTTCCCTCTTACCACTCCTCTCCACCCTGTTTGAAGCACAGCTGCCACAATACCAAGAAAGCAAGTATAATTACTCGTAGTAGCAATATGCATGTGCGCTCCAGCGGGTGCCCCATGCATGCTGCCCTCTATTGGTGTACATGTGGAAGTACAGTAGGCCTTTTCCTATTCCTAATAGGCGTACCACTGTGATGCTTCTCCCTGTGCGATGGACAGATACAGAACCAACAGCACCACACAACACGCATGAAGCCCTCAACTGTGCTGCCAATAACTTATATGTACACTAGTGACACTAGCCCTATACTGCCCTACGCTAGGCACAGATACGCCGACACAACAAGTAACTTAGCGCAACAGGTGTCCACCTTCAGAGCGGTTCAAACGGTCGGTCAAGCTGCAGCCAATTATTGTCAGCCCACCTGCTGCCCTCCCCTTCAATGAAATGCACGCTGTAGGCGTGCCTGGAGAGAGGGGACTTATTCTCGTGACTCATATGGACAAGCGTGCCATGAAGCAGCACCAGCGAGCCCGCCTTCACCTCAAGCGGGACCAACTCCGTCAAATCAAATTGCCCGTGGGGGTTGTTGAATGATGCAGTGTCGCTGCCCGGCTCACGGATGAAGCGCCTGTGTATGGGATCAGACTTGTGCGAGCCCGGCGTGGCCCACAAACACCCGTTCTCCTTGTTCGCGTCTTCTAGCGCTACCCAAAGACCGATTGTGGATGGCGGGTCGGTGTAGAGGAATGTGGAGTCTTGATGAGGCACTACCTCACCTCCTATGCCAGGTTGCTGCATACATGCATTGATGGTTACCATGAAGATAGGTGCTGCCAAGCGAAGAAGGTGATGGTTGTAGTGCATACACCTGTCTGCGTCGCTTATTGTACCTTGAATATGTACATGGACTGGATGGGAGTGGCTTGCTTGTAACCGATTGAGCGCAGAACAGCTGCCATTTTTGGAGAACGAGAAAAGCTCCTGAACACTGGATCAACATCGTGCAGCGCGTGACCAACCTGTGCCAGAAGTGAACTTCTTTATCAGCTACCACGGGAACAGTAGCGAGTAAGTCAAACACTACTACTAGTTAACCCACCTTGTTGATTGATAACGACTTGGGACCTTTGAGATTGCCCTCGTCATCAAAGGCGTCCTCTTCAAAGAAAAAAGAAATGTTGCTGGCGCTGTTGAAGAAGTAGTCATTGGTCGTCTTGGCCTGATCTCTGAAACAACGCAACAACAATATGGTTCACTGCATGCGCTTATTAATCGCTCAGGCATGGGGTGCAACTCTGAAGCACAAGTCTTACCGCGATGAGAAAACGGAGATGTCACGCGGATTGAATTCCTCTACCAATTCTTGCATGCGTTGTCGCAAAGCCAACAACTGAACTGTGCTAGCGAAGTCTGTAATGACAAGGTAACCATCTCGTTCATAGTCCGCAACTTGCTGCGTAGAGAAGTACAGAAGATTTGAATAGACTTATGCGAGATGACGCTTTTTTACAAACAAACAAGACGATTGGGATCAACCAGCTAAATTCTTCAGCGTGAATGCGACAGAGAGGCCACTTGTGACTTACGTATTAGTCACATTGTCTGAAGCAGAACGCAAAGAATGATATGCAGCATTGCAAATGTGCAGTTTCTTTGACTGCTGGTCTCTAATACTAGTACTAAGTGCAGGTGCAGTGTTAATACATTAACCTAAAAGCTTGAACCGATTGCAAACGCAACCTAATCCTAGTCGCATCGAAAGAACAACAAATGGCCGAAACAGCTGATGTTGTGCCTGTCAATGTCAATATAAATACTTCCGGCATCAGCAAGTGACGTAATTGCTTTGATCTGTCACAACACAGCGTTATCGTCTAGTTGCTAATTGGTCTATAGTGTTCAGGCCTCTCGTACTTTACAACTTGACAATTGATGTATTGCAACCCAGAGTCACCATGAAACGCTATGCTTGACAAGCACGAAGAACAATGCGAACGCGATCCCTCTAAGCCAACTGCGCAAAGGAGCAACTTTCACTGATTGGACTGACACACACACACACACACACATACACACACACACTACCTCTTTTGTCAACAGCCCGTCCACCGCTGCGCTGGGCATCCCCACTTGCCCAGTAACAGTAGCAGCAGCAATCGTGGCCTGGTCTGCCCTCCTCCTGCGCCCCCGACTCGCCCTCAGCCTCAAATCGGCAGCAGCAGTGTCGATTGCCTCATGCTTCTTCAAGCTCGCAGCATGTTGCCCTTCAACCCTGCTACTTGACCTGGCAGCAACCCTGCGACTAGATTTGACCTGGATGTTTGCTCCAAACAAACATCTATCTCTGCTGCAGGACGATGACGTCCCAACCGCCACTGCCACTGCCGCCGCCGCTACCGCCATGCCGTGCCTGCAGCCCTAATTCAAGTTGACGTGGCATGTGCTTGCACTGATTCAATTGTTGCGCAAAATTGATTCAAGAATCTACACAGAACTTCTTGACAGTTGTGGTTCTAACTAATCCGGATCTAAGCAACCGCGAGAAACGTAAGCAATCTGAACAATTCAAAACTGGCGCCAAGTCGCGCCACACAATAGAAATTTGGCAAAGCTCCCAACAGTAGCGTTGGTTGGCTTGGTGTTGTGACGGCTTCAGCGGTGTGCGCATGCGCGTGCGCGTGCGCGTGCGCGTGTGCGTGTGTGAGTGAGTGAGTGAGAGAGAGAGAGAGAGAGAGAGAGAGAGAGAGAGAGAGAGAGAGAGAGAGAGAGAGAGACTCCGTCGCAATATGTTTTCCCTGCCGGCCGACTAAATATTGGCAACGGCCGTGCACCTAAGGACACTAATCTAGACTGTCGTGGCTCAGTCCACCTGTAATCTTGATACAGGGACCTAAAAGTAATTTTCGTTACTATCAGGCCCTTTTTGTTACAATTTAGTCTTTAACAGTTGACTGTGGCTAATAACAGGCGCCTGTTAGTTACCTATTAGGCCCTAACAGATGACTTTATATAATTCACAGGCACTGGTTAGTTACACATCAGGCCTTAACAAGTGGCTTTATATAATTTACAGGCACCTGTAAGTTACACATCAGGCCTTAACAGGTGACTACACCTAATTAGCAGGCACTTGCAAATTACACATCAGTCTTATGTAAGTGACTCAGCCTATGTGACAGGCACCTGCAGGTTACACACCAGTCCAGCGCAGGCGACTAAGCCTAATTCACAAGCACCAAATACGTAATATCGACAAGTTAAGGCATTCTTTAACAACTGAAGGTGACTAATGCCTAACTGTCGTCATATGTATTTGCATAGCTTGACTACACGCGACTGTCACTGACTGCCAGCATTGTTATGTGCATGTGCTGTGTACAGGTACTTGAAATGTGTACAGTGTCTCTCAGTCACTTGCCAAGGCTTGTAGTTCAATTTTGTGACTCGAATGCAGTTCTGTTGTATATTATAGGGATGCAAGTATTGACATGAATGAGCATAATGACAATTGACTGAGCTGGTTTAAGATGCACAACACTCAGTCACAAGAGCCTTGTAGCTATGTACAATACCAGCTAAACGGACTACCAACTGCGCTACAGCTCCTCTCCATCATCGCTGATCTCGTCATTACGGAACAAAGCACCACGCGCTGGGGCCTGTGGAGGAGACGCCGGAGCTTGCTCTTCCTCCTCAAACGGTTGTGCCAGCCAATCAATTGCCGATTCTACCTCAGCGAGCGGGTCACGAGCTGCTGTCTCTTGCAGCCAGCGCCGATTGGGATCTTTCAGGTATTTGACACAAGATGCAGTGCGGCGTTTCACAAGGGTGAATGGCTGGAGGGCTGCGTACCATTGCCTCATCTCCCGCTTCATTGACATGATCATGGTGTTGATTTCGCTGAGGTACTCTTCATGTTTGTCTATGCTGGCAGCTAGGAGAGGGTCTCCATCCTTGCCCTTAAGGATGCGCTCCACCTGCGTAGTTTACAGGCATGTCTTAGTGGCATCAAAAGCCACTATTCACTGCAACGCGTCTGCAAGCCTGTAGTCTGGGGCTACAGCATTCCTGAATTGCTAATGATGGAGTTCAGAGTGCTCACCGTAAGCAACAGGTATGCGAGGTGGTTGACTGTCAGCTGCCGGCGACCAGGTGTAGTGACGGCGTAAGACCAGCATTGCACGATCATTTGCCAGATTATGGGATTGCCCCATTCATGGATGTATCTCCTCCGCTCCGGGTCTGCAGTGTCGGTCACCTCAAATCTCCGCCATGACTTATCTGCGACAGGCATACCGACAAGGCATTAGTTACGAGATAGATAGTTCAAGTTGAGCCTGCACCAGGCTAAAATAGTGCATGTGACTTACTTTGGAGCGCGTTGCGCATCTGGGCTTTTTGGGTCTCGGGGTCCATAAGGGCGTCGATGTGCCTGATTGAATCGGTTACAATAGGCGAGATGAGTACGTGTGTATGGAGGCTGAGTAAGAAGCCAGTGTTGCATAGCAGACGTGGTGGTGAGGGACCCAACTCACTTGCGCTTTTTGCTGTTAAACTGTTGACATACACACGTGCAAGTGACATGCCAACAACATCAACACAAGAGCATGACTGCTGCTGCCGCCATAGCATCCGCACACATGCTACATCGTGACCTCTTTTCTTCATTGCAACAAGTCTGGGCTTTATACCCCGCCAGTCTCTACACACGTCTACATTGGCAAGCACCGCGTGCGCTATACTCAGCCGATTGCTGTTCTGTAAGCTACGCTGTCTAGCTCACAACCAGAGCTTTTCAACAAGCTTAACCACGCCTGCTAAGCTTACGTATCCACGAAGCTACGCGATTTCTCCCAAGGCTCTACCAAGCAGCCTGGTCCGGAGTCCGTCATGACTCGACCGTCTTGCTAAGTCTGGAGTCCACGCGCTTCTTCCTGGTACCTTCGACCCTCGACTCCTGTATGAAGGGCAAGCTGACCGGATACAAGCTTTACCCATGTAATACCTTCAACATAAACAGTGTCCACTTGTACTCCTTCTCAAGGACATGCTTGATCTTGGTGACGTTCTCAAACCGGACCTGCGTAGCTTTCTTCAAGGCGACACTCCAGTGGAAGGGGCACTCCTTGAGAGTCCAGTACACCTCATAGAACTTGGCCGCATCGGCCTCATCGTCATGGTCGAAGCCAACTACCTGTCACGGGTAGGTTGGTCAGTGTCACGGTGCAGTGCGGTCATGAAGCATTCACAGCACCTGACACATGACGTTACAAATAGTGTCCTCCTTAAGATACACGTGGCTCTCTACCCAGTGGCCGTTTACGATTTCAATGACGGCATCTCGCAAATGCTGTCCACAGAAAAACAATCCGTTACACACATACACACAGTGTCACAGTGTCACACAGTGCTTACCTCGTTGCCAATCTTCCACTTGCTTGGGGAAGGGTTGCTGACGGCCGAGGTTGCCACGTCACGGCCAAATGCGTTTGGGTTGGGGGTTCCAATCGACCCTCTGCAAGCACAACCACATGAGTCATGCTGCCAGCCATGAAAGATGCAACCCTCACAGTTGCAAAAGAAGAACAACGTGCACAGTGTATCCAGAACGCATGCAATGAGTCACTGTGCTAGTTATGACAGAAGCAAGCATCAAAGTTAGAAGTTGAGCAAGAAGCAACGTGCACAGTGCATCAAGAACGCATGCAGTCTAGCTTGCCCTTGCGACTGCGGTGTCAGGTGGAGTTGTTGTAATGTGCTGGGCGTTAGCGCGGGGTCTTGCTGCAATTGGTTGGCGACGGTTGCCTAGTTGAACACCGGGGGTAATGTGGACAACTGGCGCCGACCTCCACGACGAGGTGCACTTACGGATGGACCACGAGGCACCTCTCCAACTGATAGTTGGGTGCCGCCTGTTTAGCTGATAGTGACGCTGCCGCTTCCAACGCTGCCGCCGCCGGTTGGCCCGCCCGAATATACCAAGCGCGAAAACGAAAATGAGGCGGTTTTGAACGTCTGGAGTCCCGCACTAAAGTCGCACTTGTAGTGCGTATTTGCTCCTATGGTTGATGGTACGACTTATGCATTCGTGCCATCCATGCTTCGTACAACCATTGGTAACAATGGTTGTGTCGTAACATTTATGGTACGACAGAGGCATCTCTCGTCCAACCCCAGCCATTGCCGTACAATGGCTCTGTCGTACCATCCATGGTACGACAGAGGCATTGCTCGATCAGCCCAAATGGGAGTTGGCGTGCACTCACCCAAACACGCTTCATTGATGGCCGGATGATGGCACGCAGGGGCACCAGGTTGATGACGGGTCGAATGTCAGGCTTGATGGGCCTGGGTTCGACTAGGAGGCGGAGGATCAGGAGTCGGAGGAGGAGGCGGCGGCGGCGGCGGCGGCGTGGCACATCTTGCGAGAAGTTGTGGTCGTAAGAGTTCAAGCAGCGAAGCCAGCTACTACCGGTCGCCACGTCATGGATCATGGCAGGCATCAGCAATGGGGCTGTCCAACATGCATCACCAACATTGGACAAGCCAGCAGGCAAGCCATTAAAGACCATCTTCACACAGAGAGCTGCTTGGTGGCTCGCTTTCTGCAATAAGGAGTGGATCAGGAGCTGCAGTCTTGGAGCCCCTTGTCAAAACTATGCGGGACCAATTGCGGCTGTGGGAACAAGCACAAAAGAATGCAGAGGTACGCTTAACAGTCACATGCATTTCCTTGCAAGAGCAATTTGTTTTTTAGCGCAGTCCATGTGATATGTGTAGCGTGGCTGTAGGCCTCCACTATTCACCCATACCCACCCTACAGTCAAGCCGACATTGCGGAAGCCAGAGCAAATAACCAGAGCTGGGCGGCGGTATGTTGTTGCCAATCTCGCTGTGCATGCTGACTGCATGCACCTCCAATGCATGCCTACCTTTGCATGCTAGGATGTGCGTGAGCGTGCGAAGTCGCGCGCGCGTGCCGAATGAAGTAGGCTGGGTTTGAGCACAGGAGCGCGTGGCCATTCGTCCGGCATTCAACCAATAGTGCATCAACCAGCAATGACGCAGTCCATGCAATCATTCGTGCATCAACCAGCAATGCCGCAGGTGACTGTTCGAAGCAACCAACTGATGACGGTGTGACGCAGTTGACTATTGCAATTGCAGTGTCGCAAGCATGCAGCTAACCCACATGTGATTGGTTGACAGCACCACAGTGCAATAGGTCCTGTTGAAGCTCCTATGCAAGCCTGGATTCAATCCCATTAACTGGTCCTTCAATCCCACTTGCTGATGGGCGCGGCGGCAATGCGGCATCAGTTTAACATGCATGTTGGCATGTTGAATCCCGACATGTCCATTGGGGCAGTGGCGCATGATGTGCCCATGGCTTACGAGCTCCGCGACGAGTCTGCGATCGAGGGTGGCGGGGAGAGTGCACCTAATACCACCTTGTCAGCCCCCATGGCTTCCCCTGCTCCATGCAGCCCACGGGCCATTGAGGTAAGTCGCTGTCTTTTATGCTCGTGCCTTGGTAACAATGCGTCAGGCACTGCATAAGCTTATATTCGTCCTTTGCAACATTGTGAGCCATCTTATCCTGGGTCCTGTATACAGCCCCCCTTGCTGCATGCACAAGTGGTCTCACCTGCAGCTCCTGCTCCCCTCGCAGCCAGAGCGCAACCACCTTCCGCGGCACCAGTCCTTCGTGCACTGCCATCTCCTCCACGAGCAGCACCGGTGATTGCGGGGCAACAATCCTTCTTGCCGCCACCGGCGAGACCACAGCACAATGCAACAACCGATGTGGCTTCTGCACCTACCTTACCCCACCCGCTGCAAGTTGAAGCCGGCAGTCTGCCCCAAACTCAGGTACTTTATCAGTCACTGTGACTCTTGCCGTCCACAGTTGGACACACCATTTAAGTGCTGTATGCGCATGCAGCAGGGGTCACCACCTGCCAGCGGGTCATTAGAGGAGCTGGCCGCAACCCGCATACGGCCATCAGTCATGCTAGGTAGCCAGCTCGCCTCATGGGACCAGTTCAATGCGCCAACGGATGGTAACTGCTTCTACCATTGTGTATTTCGCGCCATGCCATCCATAGCGCAAAGTGTTCTAGATGATTACAAGTGCCCCAGCTCGAGCAGAATTTGGGCCATGCTGGACACCATAGACGACGACGGCAGGGGGCACACTCTCCGCAAAATCACCGCCAAGGCTGTCGATGCAGGCGTGGCGAGCAGAATTCTAGACTTCTGCAGAGCTACTGGTGCCGCGGGAGAGATGGCGCAGTATTACGACAAACTGCCTGCGACATGTTGGCTGATGTCAATTGCAACATTGACCTAGCCATGGCTAAGGTGCGACAGATTGTGCGGAGAAAAGATGTGTACGTCGAGCACCTGCAGATGACCATGTTCGCCAACAAGCTGGGCTTGTTGATTGGCTGCGTGACCGTTCAGCGCGAGCATGGGGAGTGGGTGCCATGGCCCGGCAGCGCAGTTTGGGTTGAAAATAAAAAAGCCCCCAACTCAGTCCTGTTGGTGGGCAACACTGCTCCTGATGAGCCAGAAGCACACTTTTGGCTCCTCAAGCCTGCAAGCACCGAACAGTGGTCGTGGCCTATGCATGAAGTGCCACCGGAGGTAACACACCTGATCGGAGAGTGGCGGAATGGCGTTGCCAATTCCCCGCTACCACCGGCTGTGACCCAGAGTGCTGCGCCAACGCCTCAGGCCTCGCCTTCGTGTGCTAGGCAAGAAGTAGCCAAGTGTTCTGCACATTCTGCCTCGCCTCAACCACAGCCACATGCTCGCAATCCCAATTCAGCACCCTCCCTTCCTGCCGCGGAGACTCACTTGCCACCGCACTCTTACCATCCGGAGGCATCTCCATCAAGAAGCGGCTGTAGCTCGCCCTCTCCCTCCAAGCTTGCCACATTGATCCCAGCCTGTCTTGTTGGTAAAGAGATTGATCGAGGTGTCCTGAAAGCTGCACTGAAAGACAAAGGCTTCATGCTCGACCTCATGAAGCAACATGAGGTCGTGGAGGAATGGGAGGCAACCAACAAGCGCAAGGCTGTGGAGCAAGAAGATAACGCCTTACCTCCTCTAAATGACAGTGCCACGGAGAGCGCCTGCTAAGATGTGCAGGGTGAAAAAAAAAAAAGAAGAAGGTTATTGGAACAAAGGACGCTGACAGGACCAAAAAAGGAAAGGTGAGGCATCGTTACAACATTAGAAGAAGCACAGCGCCTTGAAGCCTCACTGGGGCTGACTGTGTGTCTTGAGTAGGCACAGGCGGGTTTACAGCGTCAAGTGGATGCTCAGCATCGTCCAGAGAGACAGCCGGTGCGGCACGAGCTGCCTAAGCTCAAAGCACCGACGCGCAGACGCTTCGAGGGGCTGACTCGTAATGCAAAGGAGTTGATCACCCTACAGTACGCCCAAGACGCGCTGCATCACCGCATGCGGCATGTTTTGAGGTGGGTGACGAAAGTATGCAATAAGTGGGAGCAAACGCGGAGTGTGCGGTCTAATCAAACCTTTGGGGATTGGCCGTGGTTGGAACCCATACACGATATGGCCATCCGTAGTACGTTGTTGCCCCTTGCCGTCCTCGATATGATGGTGTTGTTGCTGCCGCAGCAACCCGGCAATGTGCAAGAGCTATCTGCGGAGCAGAACTTCGACCTGCTGCAGCAGATGTATCTGTCGATGTCGACTAATGCGGGTCGAGATGTGTGCCACTATCTGAGCAAACATACTCGGTGGCAAGTAAAACCATTCGAGCTGTACTTGGCATGCTTTGGCTGGCAGTGGCTGTATGTCATACAGCACGTCGAGCTGATTGTGTGAAAGCTCGCAGAAAATGACGATGCGGGGGAGTACACGAGTGACGACAGCCATGTTGAGGGCCTGGATGAACGCATGCTGGACGAGACCACCAAGACAAGCAGGTGGTGTATGGAGGCAGATGGGCAACAGATAATCAAGCAGGCAGTGGAGCGTTATGCTGCGCCATTCAGATGGGAGTCGCTACGCCTGCAACGCGATAACAGAGTTTGGTGGCAGAGGCAGCTTGCACACCCGCGTGCACCATGTGTGCTGATTTGTCGCATTAAAGAGCCACCCCCCAAGCGGATGGGGAGACGCCCTGTTGCAAGAAAGCGATGTGCCATGTCTGCATCATAGCACATCAGAAGACTGTGGCAAATAAATGAAAGAATCTACAAGCGTGTCCATTCTGCAAGCAACCTCACCCTTTTTGGTCGCCACGCCTGATGCAAGACGCCAACGTGTCGGCAGTGATTTAGTCCCCGCCTTAATGCCAATTGTGCATATATTGTAGTTTTGTGTTGGCTTCCTGTGAACCATGTAGGTACATGTATAGTAGCAGCATGGTGCATGGTGCACCAGAGATCTGCTGTTGTCAGAAGCATTGGCTGTACATGTGTATGATGACTGCCCGGCGCATGAGTCAGTGCATGGCTTGCATACCTCGCTGGTTTAAAGCGTGGTTGACAGCAACAAATTCGGACAGCGCTCTGGGTTCCATGGCATGACAGCACATTATTACTCTACGATCATGGTAGTATGCGAGTATCCTTGTATTGTAGTACCATTAACAGATGGAGTACTATTCATATTGATGTAGTACCATGCATGGGTTTGCAATAGCGTCCTTGGTACAGTCGTGCTTCACTTGAAGTTTGACCCATTTAAGGTTTGTACGCTGGCAACCCTAAATTCATGCCCATACCCTAAAGTCTTGCTCAGTTTGTGGGCAACCGTGCCGATTCCTATTTTGCATGATGTCGGCGGCAGCAGTTGAATCCCCCTCACCTAGGAGACCATGCTTGGTGTGCCCACAATGCAATGCGTACGTATGTGCCAATGGCCGTAGGCAGCAAATGCGAGCACACTTGACCGAATGCCAGCGAGTGCAGACAGTGTGCCACGGTTTTAGTGCTGCTTGCTGGCATCACACCACACACAATGTCGACGTGTTTGGCTGCCGCCTCGGCCAAGTGTCGTGCAAGGAACCCGAGTTTTTCCATTGCGTGCAATGCGTGTGCGAATCGTGCTCGCGCTCATGCTTCGAGTGGCGAGGGGAACCCATGCGCTTCTTCACATGGACAACACCGGGACATGTGGTTAGTGGACAGGTGGTGGATGCTGTGGAGGTAATCCACAAGAGTGGACCGCGACGTATCACTGCATGTTATGTTGGGCGTATGCTTATTTCATGCATGTTGAAGCTGTTGTCGCATTCAGAGCAGTCTTCCACGGTGTGGGCGTGGGCAGTTCCATCCACTGGCCGCTGTAGAGGAGGCAGACCAATCGTTGGACAGCGCACTGCATCAGCTGCGAAACGCAGTTAAGTTGGGATGCGAGCAGCTGATCGGTGTGAGTGTCATGGTGCATTGGCCGCTGGATGGGGAATGGTATGCGGGCGTTGTGGAATCATTGAAGCAAGCGTCAGGTCAGCATCGCGTCGTGGCGTGCGAGATTGAGGACGCATCATATATGCATGGTGCAATGGAAAATGTCTTTGCAGGGCAGCACCGTATAGTATTCGATGACGGTGATCGACCACAAACCATCAACTTTAAAGGGCACAACGTATTCGCGTACACATCAGTTGACGGGGCACGCCATGTTTCGCGTTTCTATAGCAAATGCAGTTCCTCCCGCAATGGCGGAGTGCATAGGGCGTCTCATGCTTGAAACAATGGATATGCGCTGTGACTACCCTCCTGTGTCATGGAACTATGAGGCTTGAGTGTGGTGCACTGTATTGATGCTTAATGCCACATGGCGGACTGATTGTTGAATGTGTTGAAGGTATTACATGGGTGATGCTTGTATCCGGTCAGCTTGCCCTTGATACAGGAGTCGAGGGTCGAAGGTACCAGGAAGAAGCGCGTGGACTCCAGACTTGGTAAGACAGTCGAGTCATGACGGACTCCGGACCAGGCTGCTTGGTAGAGCCTTGGGAGAAATCGCGTAGCTTCGTGGATACGTAAGCTTAGCAGGCGTGGTTAAGCTTGTTGGAAAGCTTTGGTTGTGAGCTAGACAGCGTAGCTTACAGAACAGCAATTGGCTGAGTATAGCACACGCGGTGCTTGCCAACGTAAACGTGTGTAGAGACTGGCGGGGTATAAAGCCCAGACTTGTTGCAATGAACAAGAGAGGTCACGATGTAGCATGTGTGCGGATGCTATGGCAGTAGCAGTCATGCTCTTGTGTTGATGTTGTTGGCGTGTCACTTGCACGTGTGTATGTCAACAGAATGTTGCATGGCACATTCGATTGTGGTGACAGTTGTGCAGTGCCAGCTGCCCGATATTGTATACGTCCACATGCAAAAGTCTTAGCATACGATTAGCAATGCTCAACTGACTGATATGCTCCACACTCAGAGTAGTGAGACAAGTACATGTGCCACGTGGAAGTGCAGTGAACGTCCACCCAATACTTGCCCTCTTGTACACGGGCGCGTGTCCTTGTCAAACATGGGGAGCAGCTGGACAGTGCCTTTTACTTGCTCTAGAGTCACGACATCGAGATGTGGACCGCCTCGACGCTTTTCCCATTGCAGAGCGATGCACTTTGTGTCGCTCGTCACACCCAGCTTTGTGTACCAGCGGACAAACACGACCTCCTTCCACACGCGCTCGCCTCTACCACCCCACACCACAATGCGCAGAAAAAGGAGTGCCTGAGCCCACCACGTCACGTTCACACCGACCTCATCACCTTCCAACTCAAGTGTAGAGAACCAAGGCCGCCCATGGAACATCCCAGTTGCGCGCGCCATGCTGATTCCTGATGTCATGTACAACGCTGCGCCTCCGTTCACCACGCGAACAGCACGCCACCCGTCGGCCAACTCCAGTTGTTCCCTCCTCAACCAGCTGTCCAGGGTGGCAGGCAGCTTGTCGGCAAATGGAGTCTTCAAGGCGACTTGGCGGCTACGCGCAGATCCGCTCCAGTACGGGCTGGACTCCCTCCTTGTCAGCACATCCATCCGTAGCAACTTGTCCGTCTTCTCCATGACATTACAGCACTGCTGCCGCGCCTGTACCATGACCGCGCGCATCTCCGGATCCACGACCATGCCATCCTCTCTCACATATTCCGCACAGCTCCATGCCTTTAGGATACGTGCCTGGTAGTCCCGGTTGTTGCCACCACGCGCCCATCGTTTGATATTTTGGGCGTGCGTCTGCTCCATGCGGTTGGCGCTGAACCAATCTGGGTGTCCACTGCTGACAATTGCCGGCCCAAAATGAGTGAGCCGATGCATCTTCTCGATCTTCCAACCTAACTTCTGTGCAGAATGTGACGACAGTAGCGGATGCAACACTGCAGCTTTGAAGGCAGCCATCTCGTTGTCGGCTGTGGTCAGGGTCTCTCTTGTGTGTTCATGCGCCTTGAGCAACTTCTTGTTCCACTGGGCAAGCGATGCGGCAGCAATGGTGAAGAAATCGTTGCCCTCACTGTCGAGCAGCAAACCGTCTGCGAGGACCGGCAGCAGCTGCAGCACCGCCACTTTCTCCACCACCTGAAAGGAGTGGTCGGACAGGAAGAAATCTACTGTGCTTGTGGGTGCCTTGAAGTGCGAAACCCGCAGAGTCGCCTNTCAGCCTGTGCACATCTGCTGTGAGCACGTGTCGTTGGCTTTTGTGTTCAACACCAAAGACGTGCCTGGCCTGCAGAATCTGTCTCGTAGATGGACGCATTCGTTCCTTCGCGGCGTCGTACACAGCAGCAAGCAGGTGGTCAATGATGCCTCCCAGCACATGCATTGCGTCAGGGGCAAGACGAGAGTAGCAGTCAGCTCCCGGCACCCGCGACTGTCGCCAACCCCACAGTGCATTCTGTTGCCAAACCACATTGCCTGGTTTCACGGAAAGCCATTCATCCTCACGAATGCCGATAATTTGACCATTACCTCCTCAACATGCATGGAGTGCTGCTCTTTGAAAGCCTTGGCTGCCTGGCGTGCATTCCTAACACCGCTATGCAGGTCCGCCTGCAGCTGACGTATTGCTGGTGTGTAGAAGGCCTCGGTTCCCAATTCCCGATCCTCATCCATCTCCAACAGATCTGATTTGGTGACGAGACAAACATTGCAAGGATGTCGTGTTTGGTTGCCCGACACAGTGCGTGCGAGTGTGGCAGTCTCCTACAACACAACAAACTCAGATGTTCTACTGACAACATCCTCCATGCACTGTTTGCTGGCAGGCTGCATCCGGTTACAACCATTCATGCCCACTACCTGCAAATCGCTGATGTAGTTGGCAAGCGCGGGAAACACACGACGCTCGATGCCATTCGGGTCGATGAGCTGCAGACCTTCTCAACTCGCCCGCTTCACATCCCCTAACACTACATTCAAAGCGTCGTGAAAAATCTCACATTTCCGAATGGAGATCGATTCCTTGCCCTGCGCCCAGGTGGGATGCCCGGCCACTGCGTGAACCACCGGCAGAAGCGCTATCATAACAACCCCCATGTTGCTAGCATACATGTCCCAACTGTAGTTGGCAAGCGATGCCATCAGAGGGTAGCCAGAGCGCTTGCCCGCGCTGTCCAGCGTGGTCTTGTCACTGTACGGAATGGCAGGCGCTAAGTAGGACGCTTCCCCCACCTCTCTCCTCAAATCCACCTCCACATCCTTCCACCAATCACCCGTGGAAGGATGGCCAAAGCTGTGCTCGTCACCACTGTACTGGAGATTGAAGCCATTGGCGGCATGTGGATTGCCATACAACCGCGCGAGCCATACCTGCTCCGACCAAGAGCATTACTTACTATGCTGGCCTCAGAATAGATACTGCATCGATACTGCATTAGGTACTGCATTTCACAGACCTTGGCCGGCATATATGTGACGCAGATGTCCTGATCCTCAGGGTCTCCAGGCTTGCGCAGGTCAGCCGTCACGTAGTTCTGATACGGCAGCACACTCGCATGTGCATATGTGACATGGCTCTGATGGTTGAAGCACATGCACCGCACACCGTGAACACACCTCAGACTGAGAGAAAGCAATCGTGGTCCGGAGGTAGCTGGCCGCATGCACACCGGTCTCCCACTGGAGCTCTTCCGTCAGGAAGTGTGCATTTCGGATGCACTTGATGATCCGCCCCATGTCGGAGGCCGACAGGCCTTGGCCGTTGTTGCACTGCACGAATGCCACTGCAAGAGCATGCTCCGAGCCATACCACCTGGATTTCATCGCGTGCGAAGGGACGCCTCCACTTCCATGTTGGCGTGCCACAGGTTTCTCAGGCACACGCACACATCAAAAGCCCTCGTTCACTTCCTCCTCCTCCTGTTGCTGCTGTGCGTGTGTCTCCTGGAGGAATCCTTCAGCATCAAGCATGTGCGCATCCTGAATCGAACTCCCGGGTTTAACATGACCCGCATCGTACTGTAATGGACGCTGGCCGACATACAGCTTGATCTGCTTGCACACCCTGCTGCTAATAATGTGCATGTAGACCGAGCTGCGTGTGGCAAAGCGCATGTGGCAATACGGACAAAGGACTCCCATATTTCACTACTAACGTCAACACAGGTGTCGCCAATGTAACCTGCATCATATCCAGCAACACGCACACCCGCCGCCGCCGCCACCGCTACCGCCACCGCTACCCTTGCATGCCAGGTGTGGGAAACTTGGCCGCCATTCACTAACTCCGTCGTACATTATTATGGTACGATCGAGCCATTACACGTCCAGAGTGAGTCTCTGGAAATAAATAAATATATATATATATATATATCCTGATTGAACCGTTTCAACGGTACGAAGATGCCTTTGCCAAAGGTACCATTGAAATGGTGCCTTTGCTAAAGGTACCATTTGGTACCTTTGTACAGTGGCAATGGCAGTTCGTACCATTGACAACTCTAGCACTGTCAGTCCCCCTGCGCACGAAAACACCATTGATAGCTCCGCCAAGCTATGCCCTTACAAGGGCGTGATGCCGAGGGTATGTGGCGTTTGGAGGATCGTTGGCGGCGCTGCCTGGGGCGTAGTGGGCATTGTGGTCGAGGTCCGGGATGAATTCTCTGTTCGTACAGGGCGGGCAGGGTGCCGGAGGGGTGTCCTCGGTGTCAAACCCCACCATGCCTACCAAGGGCACAGCCAATGACAACAGTGACTCGGGCGATATCTTACAGGGCTCCCCCTCCGAGTGGGCAAAGGCACACCACAATACTGCCTCTAAGAAAATCCGACCCACCAGCAGCTGCGACCACGGCGACATGATTGAAGGGACCAAACAAGACTGGCATAACCAAGGTGGGTTACGATGCACTGTCAATGCCACATGCTAGGGTTCTTTTATCTTGCACATGCACAGCCTCAAGTATCTTGCACTTGACATACACTGTCAATAACACATGCACACCCTCATGCACAACCTCTAGTGTCATGCACATGAGCAGCATGACCAATCTCGCAAATGCACAGCCTATTTCTACTTGCGGGAGCTCACAAGTCGCAAAAGAGAAGCTGCGGAGTACCACGAACGGGTAATCCATGACCTAGTTTAAATGTTTCCAGCGGTAATTAAGCAGTATGCTTGCAGATTGCCATATTGGTCAGAGTGAACCGAGAGCAGTGCGGCAGGCTGACTGTCTGCCTGGTGGAGTGCAACAAAGCGGAAGACGAGGTAAACATGTGTATGCTGATGGGCTAGTCCTCAGTTATCGTAACGCCACTCTTACAGCATTACCAAATGCAGGTGGTCACTCTAAAAGCGACCATCAAGCGCATGCGCGTGCACGGCGAGTCGCTGGCATTCAAGCTGAAGGACGAAGTAGCCGCTGTACTGTCAGCGAGCGAGGCAGCGGATGAAGATGACTCCGGCGTTTAAGCAGAAGACTTGTCGGAGGAGGAACAGGAGGAGGGGGTTTGAGGAGGAGTTCTGAGGCAGGCACCACGGGTTGACAAGCTGCGCATGAGTCCGACAGCTAGACTCAATGTTATAGAGTAGTTTCATGCGCAAGTCGGCTGCTCAGTTGCAAGTGGACATACTCTCACCACTGCCGGTACATTGTATATATTATATTGTGGGCTTATAGGTGCAAGACTAAACAATCAGTAAAAGGTTTATACAAGCTGCATGGCATGTTAGTGATGGCTTACGGCAAGAATTGCCAACTTTTGTCAAATGGCAAGGGTCACATATTAACAGCAGTGTAACGGCAAAGAAACTGCCGGCTATTGCTATCAGCTGTCCGTAACTACCAGCTAACGGCCATCTGTGCACATCGACCAAAGGGTAACTGGTTGACAACTCTCGGCCGGTTAGTGCCACTGACAACCACTTTCGGCCCGCGGCCGTTTGCGTCAGTCCATTTAAGCCAACGGCAAACCCAACAGTCCACAAGTTATATTTCATGCAGCGACAGGCAGGCTCAGGCACAAGTCAGTCCCTCAGTCCTTAGTCAGTCACCGTGTAAAATTTGCGACGTCAACTTACCTTCAGCCTCCTTTCCGCGCCTTCTTTCGAGCCGTCCTGCCAAACTGTCTTCTTTGGACGGTTGCGCCACTTTCGTTCCTCCATCACGAACTCCTTCTTCGCCAAGTACTCTGTTGCTGCTGCTGCCAAGACGAAGCCGGCTGCGCCATCGCTGAAGCGCTAGCTGAGCGACAACGAGGATGTGTAAGATTTGACAGATGAGATTCAAAAAGGAGTCCTTCCTGCCGTCTGAGAATGAGAGCCCCAAGCAAGCGCGTAAGCCGGCTCAGAAGCGAGTAAAGGCCAGCAAGGGTGCTGCAGCCAAGGGTCAGGGAAGTGGCAGCACCGGGAGCTTGGGGAAGCAGCTTTCAGCACTGCAGGTGGGTAATGTGCTTAGAGAAAGCTGACTTGCATGCGACGATGTGGTAGCTAGCTGCAGTGCCATGCTTTGTGCTCTGCTTCGCCACGCTAAGCAATGCTCTTCTCCTTCCTTCGCTTCTATGCTATGGTTTACAAGTAAGCAATAGTGAAGCTGTTGGCTTGTGTTGGTTGCTGTGACCGCATCGTATGACCGTGTTCTGCTTTGTGCTGTGACTGACTACTTGCTGCGGATGACATGAAATCTTCACCGATCACTTGTAATACACCACCTTTTTGTGTCGCAGTCCTGGCAGCTAGTCAATCTCCTCGTTGAAGTGGCGCAAAGGCACCCTTAGCTGACGCCGGAGCTGCTGAAGGAGGTGCCACGGCTGGACCTGTCGGACACAATCGATGAGCTCAATCAGCTCCAGCGCAACATCACCAAAGCCCTCCCGCGCTACGGCAGCGGCAATGCCTTCTCCTATCGCCGCTGCAGCGTACATATCCAAGAGCTCCAAGAGGTCGACATGCATTGTGTTATTGCGCTTGTAATGATGTTATGCAATACTACAACCTGTCATGCTCATGCGCACGGCCTTTGTCCTGTATACCGCCTCTGACCATGTGTCATGCGTGCGTGCCGCTGCAACAAAGCAGTTGTGCTTGTCGGTGCGAACCCTGCACACATGTGTGGGCATTTACCACCGTGCTGTGGTCGCTGGATTTCAACTCCAACAACATCTCTTTTCAGAAAGCCTGGCCAAGGGCACCGCGTTGACGGGCGCCGAGTCATGGTCAACTGCACTCGACTACATCGTGCAAGCCGCTGCGGTAGCCAAGTCCGCTGAGGACTGGGATGCGCCAGAGCACAACAAGCCTAAGGCGCTCACCGTAAAGGCCTTGGACAGGATGGGCAAGAGGGCGGGCAACAAGGCGCCGCATCGTTTCAGAAGGCCGAGGTTGAGGAATGGATCGGGGGCCACATCGTTCCAGAAGGCCTGGAACAGTACAAATCATCATTCCCGTCCAGCTTGGCAGAGCTGCAGAAAGTAGCCAAGAAGTGCAAAGCTTGAGCCCGGGTCACATAACGAACGCTTGTACATAGGTGTTTACCAGCTGGTTTACATAGTCTTTTCACTGACAATGGTGGTATATGTGCGTGGCATCATGTATGCGAGGCAGCAAGTCTGCAGTCGAAGTCATGGATGGCTTTAGTTGTCACTCTCTTCTCTCAAGATAGCAGCATTTGATGCGCACTCTAAGCAAGTGTTTGCTACGAAGATACAACCCGCAATCATAATGCCATTGCGTTCACAGCTTTCGGTAAGACTGAGCATGCAACACAAGGTTAGCTAGGCAAGAATGTCTGCCACAAGACTTGCACTGGTTTTTGCTTGTTTTGCGCCCAGCAAGGTGATATCCTGCACGACAGAGTTGCTTAGCAACTGCCGCCAGGTTTTAGGTCAAACTGTTAGGAGTTGCTTATCAAGCATGAATGGCCATACCTGATCTTCAAGAATGGCCCGTACACCTGTCCATCAACCAGTATAGGAAACGGCTCCCGGGCCTCAACAAGCATCTCTTGGACATGCGCACAGGATGCTGTTGCCAACAGGTCCTCCAATGTTCGCTGATGCTTTCTTGATTTCTACATGGAAGCACGTGACATCAGGAGCGTGAGTACGTGACATAAGTATACTGCCTATTTGTTGTCAACACCAAGCAAACATGTACGACTAGCTGCAACCAAGCAGCATGCAGCACAACATGAGCAGCAGCGACTGTCTGACCGGGTCATATGCAGCAAACTGTCCCTCCAGCCAAGTACATCCAGGAGTCACCCAGTTGGCGCTTTGTTCCTTCTCAGGGATGTTGTTGAGTGTCACTGAAGACCATGCTTTGGGTTGCAGTGGCAAGGAAGACGATATGACCGCACCTGTCATGTCCACCTGTGCACAAATGGGACAGTTTCACCTGGTCACATTTTCAGGCCACTCCAGCGACGTACACGAAGCCGCACTCCATGTTGTTGACTTGATGCACTTGAGGTCGTGTATACTTACAGTGGTGACGGTAACGGATGCATCCAGCTTGTAGCTTTGTATCATAGGCGCCATTGCACTGAGCTTTGCCGCTGGGTGATTGCGATGCGGGTCAATTCTTGGGATTGCAGCATAGAACTGTAAGCCTGTTCTATGGTTAGCGTGATGGCTCGCGGCTGCAGCTTCCATACCGAAGCTCAGACTTTCATGGAACGCGATGTCGCATTTGTTTAGGGTCTTTCCCTCTTTGAACCAGCCTTCACACCTGAAGAGTGTTACTGGCACCACCTCCTGCAGTGTGATCGGTATGAGGCGCACTGCACTTGTTGCAATTGTGTTGAACAACGCTGTGATTAACTACCATAGCTGCCAGCAGATAGTGCTGCAGGCTGTCTTGAAGCACCCTTGCAGGTGCCGTGTCGGATAGCGCAGGCTGCTCGCGGGTCTGCTCTTCAGCTTCAGGCGCGTGGCCACGCAATAGAGAGGAAAGACGGCGCCGGATACCTGTTGCGAGGTGCTTCAGCTTTTGCACATGACGAGCAGGGAGTGCCTTGCAAGCTGGTGAAAGGCCTCACCCCCTGAGTGCTGGGGCGCTTCTGGATTTGCAGCGCTGCAACACAACAACAGGGAGGTGAAACAGAGCAGTTACTTCTGCCAGGGCCATAAGGCTGTGCTGCTACGCACTCTTTGCTTACTGAGGGAAGAGAACAGACACCCTTTTGGTAGTGGACTGTCGTTGCACAAGCAGGGAGCGTCTGGATTGTCCTGAAAGGATGAGCGCTGGAGAGGCTCGCCTTGAGTGGGAGATTGACGACCGGGGTTGGAGAATGGAAGACTTGCGGTGAAACATTGCGGCGATGGATGATGTACGCTGTCTTGCAGGCTGCATGATTGCAGAAGCAGATGAAGCATACCGTCAGAACACAATGTATATATATATATATATATATATATATATATATATATATATATATGTGTATATATATATGTATATATATCTGGTTCTTGGGCAAAACTGCGGTCAAACTTTGACGCAACCACCACTACCCAAGCCATGCAGCACGCATGTCAGTGAGGGCAGCAAACACCTTGTGACCTATGCATGTCAATGGGATAGAACAAACTGCTTGTGATGTGAGCATGGGACGGGCAATGACAGTTGCATAGGCGTGCCCCATCTCACACACGACCAATCTTTACTATCAATTGCGTGCAGATACCTCTTTGTCGTGACTAAGGTATGGCACAAAAGGCAGTGGGTCCAGGTGCGCGTTGCACATGAGCGACCAGTAGCCATCTCGCGCAGCGAGGTATTGCGACAGGGACTTGAGTTGGGCAGGTTTTGTTGGCATCAGGTAGAAGTGCAAGTCTGCAAGGCGCGACAGTGTCATGCCTGCAGTTGAAGCACATAGCCAGTCAGTTATGCTTACCAATCTGTGACAGAAGCTCTTGACATGGCTTGTCGTCGATCAACTCTGTCGAGTGCAGCAGTTTTACGTAACCGTTCACAAAATGGTGCAAGAGTCCGCGCCCTCCATGCACAAGGACTCGTACACAGTGCTTGGCATCAGCAGTGGAGGTGCTGACAACCCTGCATGAAGGACAGTCGCTAATTATCTCGTAGCATAATAAGCATCAAACTCACTACAACAGCCGACAAAAAGCCCGATCAGCTCCTGACTGCCTCACCACAGAGAATGCAACAGCTGCATGAGGCCTACCTGAAGTCTTGATTGCACCTGTGCAGTATGTCTTTGAGACCTTCTGCGGCTCCCGTCTCCGGATAGTGTTCTGCTTCATCAAGCTGGCTTCCGGTCAAGGTTTCTGAGGTGCTTGTCACCTTCTCGACAGAAGGAATCCATTCAAATGCGCAGTCCATGGCCTCGATCATCATCCTTTTTGTACCGGCCACAGCGGGTGGCTGTTTTGTGGGTGCACTGCGGCGCGTCTGTTTCATGTACAACACATGAAGCGTATGCGCATTGAGAGTGATAGACTCCAGAGGCACACCTGTGGAGTACTGGGCATTGAACTGTCGTCGTCCATGCGTATTGGGTGACTTACAGGAAATGAAGCTCCCACCTGTGCCGGAGTGCAGTTAATGTCAACATGTGCCAGGTAAGCTACTATCAGTTACTGGATAATCCATGGTAGTGCTACAGGTGTGTAACTGCTGCAGCATACCTGCTGCAGAGCTCCCCACGCAACATTCATCCCAAGATGGGGTTCGACGGTCTGGTTCTTAGCAGCGTCATTTGCATCGTTTGTGGCGTTACCTGCATAAACCAGCCATTGCGCTTCAGCAGCAACGTGACCAGGTGGTTCATGCACGACGTGATGCGCACATTACAGGTGGCCAAGCTGAGGATGCTGAACAACTGAGTATCTCTCTTTGCTGGTAATATTACCAGCTAATAGTACTGCAGATTCGTAGATGCCATCCAATACGTCCGGATGGAGGCCAGTCATTCGTTCACGGGTGGTTTCGGTCACGTCAAACCCAGCTGCCACAAACATGGACGCAAGTACAGAGGTGCGTCTTTCTGCACGGACTGCGATGTCCATCTTACCTTGCTGCCTGCAAAGTCAGTGGTTACACAGTCGATACCTGCGTTGTCCTTGTTTATGAGCTATGTGACATCTATTTCACACAATAACAACTTTTCAGGCAAAAACAAGTGCATGGAGAGCGGACTGTCGGATACAAGACAAACACACAACATGCGGCGTAAAACTGTGTGCAGCAGTGGTATGTGTATGTGTGCACCTACCTTCCCTCAATGTCGCACTCTACAGCTCCTAGCATCGCCTTCAGCCAGCACGCTTGCGGCAACTCAGGGTCACACAGCAAGTACACTGTCTGCTCATGTTTACCTCCTGCAAACGCTGCATTGGCTTGGTGCAGCGCAGCACCTGAACTTGGGCTGATCAGTTTGGCATTCTGCTGGTTGTGTACATGAACAAGCTTGCTACCGCACCTGGTTGTTGCAGCTCGCTTAACAAGATGGCCATAACGCGGCCAGCATGTTGGCCGAGAGGATTTGGTGCTTGGTAGTAGGTGGACGCAACAAGGTCTATAGCAGCTGTGAGTACATCTTTCTCTAACACTGTCTGCGCAAGATGTCCAGTGTTCCGGGACACATGACACCAACGGTAAGAAGAGTAACGCGCTGCTGTGAACAAGGACAAGAGATACAACGTGCGTACCACTGCCAGTAGCTGCTGCAGAAGGTGCAGACAGCAAGCAGTTTTTCCGACGTGCAACTCAGGACCCTGACTCTCCCGCAAGTTTGCCAGAACAGCGTTCATCGCTGCTGCCGCACATCTTGCTGTTTCTGCAGCGCGCACAAGCACCCACTGCTGCAACAGCATGGCACCTGCACATGCCAAGCTAGTATGCAAGACTGCCCCCAGTATGCAGTGATCTGGAAGAGAACAGTTTATGAAATCACTTCCACCTTACCGATCTGTGCATGCTTGTCCTCCGCCACCATGGTGCGGACCAGAATGTGGACTGCATGAGACACTCGTTCAACGACTGTGCAGTCAGCAGCGGCCTTAACCATACGCACCACCTGCATTGCACGCTCAAGTCATGTTTTGATGAACTTTCCAAGTTGCGCATCAAGCATGCAGCTTTACTCTGGTTGCTAGGTTGTGTCTTTACCTCAGCTGCCCAATCTTGGCGTTTGCTGCTGATGTTGGCAGCTGCAGCAGCTTGCAGCGTTTGAGAGGTGGCGTTGCAACCTTTGAGTAGCAGAAGCAACAGTACTGTGTTGGCAACAGCCCGCCTGGTCTGCACATGGACGTTTATTGACCAGCGTGGCAGCCACACACCCACATAGTCAGCAGCAACAGCGCCTCTCACCTGCGAGGTTACTGCTTGCGAATGCTGCACTGCACTGGCTGCTGCAGCAGAGTCCTCCTCTCTTAGCCGCCACAGCAGCTCCTCTACCGTTACACCAAAAAAACGTCACTTTAGCAAGACATAAAACACGCAACCAGTCGCCAAGATGTTTGACAAGCACACAACCTGTAGTAGTACTCAAAGGTCACCTGCGTAGCTGGTACTTGCTGCGCCAGCTCCAGCCCATAACCTTACCATCTCAGCTTCATTGACCAACTGCGAGCCTGCACAGCGTACGCTTTGGATTGACTGCAAGATGTTCTGCCGTATTGCACAGGTACACGCAATCGGCTATGAGAGTCGTACATGTACGCACTGCAGCTTTACTGCTTGTGATGACCTCTTGACAAATGACAAACATCCTAGATCAAGCAACATTCACGCAGTTACATGCATGCAGTCTGGTTCATTTCACAAGGCACTGCACCATCTGGCTCAAACAGTGGATTCGTCATTGCTTTGAAGCTTTCTGCGACAGCAGCCGAAGCCATGCTGGTCAGCTTCTGAACAGCCCAGCTGCCTTATTCTATTCAACGCTTTGTCCAGCGTCTTTTATGAGACACCCCTGGCACACGTGCTCTTACAGTGAAACCAGCTCCCGCTGCCAAGCCAGGCCAGGCCAGACCAGACCAGGCCAGACTAGGAGCACTGCCAATGCATGCTGCTGCCCGGCCTTCCAACTTGAAACGTTATTGAGGACGACCGCATCCTTGTTTCAAGCTCTTGCTCTATTCGCGAGCTTAGCTATAACTTGCATTGTTGTCAGGCATTCGATATGAGGGTATCCGTTTCGGAACTTCTGCGGTTTTATACGGCGTCTTTTCGCGTCTCGAGTTTTTCGCAGCACGGATCCAGCGATCCCGATCAGTCCGGCAGCAAACCGTGGGGATCGACCGACTCGCTCTCAACTCTTCCACGTGGCAGTGTTACATGAAGCGACGGCGGCGGTGTGGCAGATGGCAGAGGCCATCCTTGCCCGCCTGAAGCAAGCTGTGGACGGGAACGGTGCCGATGATGGCGACACAGAGAGTGGACGCAAGCGCCGCCGCAGCAGAGGCCTGTCGTTCCAGCCGGTGAGCGCTCCTCCTGCATGCAGCGCCAAACCCGGACAGCATGTAGGCACCAATGCAATGCTTGCAGCTGTGAGCATTGCCACTGTGCTAGTACTGTGCCAATGTGGTTGCAGTGAACCTTCAACCGTTTGTCACCTATATTCTTAGTCACTGATAGCTGGTGCTTTGGAGCTTGCATTGGTGTGCATTCTGGTGTGTTATGCAGGTTCCAGTATAAACTATGCTTACAAGTTGCCTGTTGCTTTACAGTTGGTTCAGCAATTGGTGTATGAGCTCGAAGATATTGGTCTGTCCAGCGGGCTGCCGCCGCAAGCCCTGCATGCGGCGGTTGATGTCGCCACAGTGGATGCCGTGGACAGCAAAACAGCTTTGACTCTGCTCGGAGCATGTCTGCCTTCAACTGTGGTGAGCGTAGGTGGACGTAGACACAAGCACGAGAGCTTGTCATGGTCAAGGCGCATCTATACTGGTGGTATGGTACGATACTTCATACTGCAGGTGTGGCCCAAGACTGTCGTATTGGCGTGTGGAGCGCTGGGTGGTGCGCCGGTCGTTGTCAAGGTACATGTGGCAATGTAATCAATGACGTTCTTTCCTGCATGTGGACTGCGGTAAACTCTGCCCCCACCGCCTTCAGGCGCCATTTGCATGCACGCAGTTGCACACACACATGCTCACGTGTGTGCGCGTGTGGGTACATGCATGCGCGATACTGTATGTGCGGGCAGTATGTACACATGCGCTCGCATGCATATTGACACAACAAGTTTGACAAGCACACGCAATGCATGACCAGTGTTTTTGCTCGGTTAGCTCTTGCATGCACTTGTCGAGCAAGTGTCAGGGTTGGCTTGTGCTTGTGCAGGTTGCTATCATCAAGTGGATAATCCTAATACACAACTGCATAGAGAGCCATAGCATCCTCCAGGCGCTGTACCCACAGCTGTTTCAGCTTCTCGACTACCAAACCGTACGACCTTACACATGCCATCTGCTGTACAAGTTGACACAACGCAGAGACGTGCAACCATTCAGGATACGGTACATGAGTTGAAGCATACAATGGCATTTTGTCGTGATGTGTGGTCTAAGGCAATTAAGGCATGCTTACTTTGCAGCAAACTGCAGGCGCTGATAGTAAGCTCTGGCCGCGAGCCATGGATTGCAGCTCTGCTCGCGCGTTATCAGCAGTTGTGTCCAGAGTTGCCAATAGTCGCTTCTGCCGCACAATCTTCGTCAACTCCATTCAAGCCATTGGATGCGTGAGTGGCAGAGCTCGCACAGCTCAGCAATTGCTGTTCATGTTGTTGTTTGACCTGTTGCTCATCAGCTGCAACCCTGGTAGTGGCCTTGTGGAAGCGCTGGCCAATATGCAAGCACGGAGTCCAAGTGCTATCATCGACAGAAGTGCAACTGAGGTGAAGACAGTTTTGTCGCGTGGAAGACATACAGCGGAAACAGCAGTGACTGTTCCTTCAGTACAAACGGCAATAAGCAATGGACACTGGCATGGACAGCCTGTGCTCGAGGTATGCACTGAATGCCTTGGGCGTGTTGGATGCGTCATGGCGATATGAAATCTGAGTGTAGCGTGCAGAAAGTATGGTTGGTGTCATTTCCAGGACATGCAAAGCTTTCAAGAGTTCTGTGAGCATGTGGACACGCTGGCTCTTCCTCAGCAGCTTGCAGCGGTCATTAATGATACCAACCTGCAGGTACTTGAATGCAACAGAATGTAGGTTGTCCACATGCGTTGATGATCTTATGTGTGAGCCAGCAGTCATAACCATCACAATGCTCAAGATATCCATTGTTGATCAGAACGCTCCTCCTTTGCAGCATTTATTCTTGATGAGAGCGGAGCAGAGTGCCATTCAAAGAGTGCGCGAATGGGTGCAGTTTGCACTGGAAGAGCCCCTTGCTGCTGCGAATGAGAGTAGAATAGCGGATGACGTGCTGGACATCCTGCGCAAACTGGTTAGGTGCTAATGACTGCCCAATTGGCTGGGAACCATTGCTCCCTTTGTCATAGAAGGTTTCTCCATGCTGAAGCCGTACACGGGTGACTGCAGATTTTGTCAATTTTATCAGGAACTCTTGCCAGAGATAGAACAGTACTTGGTGAGGTTTTCCGCCACGTGGAATGGGAGGAGACACCGCACTATGGTAAGACCTTTGCCATCGCATGCAATCCGTCTCCTGTCCATGTCTCTGTTGCGCACTGGCAGAGCAGAACTCAAATCATTGTGTACGTGTACAGATACTGCAGCTGTACAGGCAATTACGTCCTTGTGCTTGGGAGGACCTCTATCAGGATGTTCTCTTGCCACTACAGAAGTGAGTGTGGGAGCTGCACATGTGCTGCATGCTGGCAGATATCCACTTGGAGAGTTGTCTACTTACGAATTTTACGCCACAGGTTATGCCTTGATGGATCCGCCGAGTTGCAGGCGGCGGTGATAGACGCTTTGACAGAGATGTTGCGGTCATGGTTGCGCTATGACTGGAAGTAAGTGCGCATTGACAAAGTTGATCTGACTGCACATAGCCCGGCCACGTCCCTGTACATGCTTGACAAAGCACTAGCTGCTGGCAGTGGACAAAGTCTTGCCATGACGCACATATTTCATGCACGGGACTTGATGCACATAGCTTTGGCACTAAGGCTCGCATCAGTAGCTTTGGTCAATCGCTGTTGAGACTGAGTTCCTTCGAGGAAGCAATGAACAATCAACTACTGCCTTTATGCTCGTAACATCCACTCACGTTTGGAGTGCCTGTTCCGCCAGTCAGTGCTTAAAGCACCTCTATTACTTTGCTGCGCAGGCAGGTTGCGGTTGTTTCACTGCCAGGAGGTGCTGCTGCATTGGAGGCTACGGCACCTTTCGAGGTGTGGCTGCACCATCATCACATATTTGGCGCCATACCTGGCGGTGTGAACTACTACACCTTGCTGCAAGAAGTCATTCACTATGTGGACAGTTTGGGTACGCTGGACGCCTCAGATGCATGTGTATGCAATGCAACCTTGTCATATTGAAGGCTTGCTTGCCTGCCCGTGTCCCAGGCTCTCACGCACTGGGCAGCACCAATGCGGAGTTGGTGGTTCTCGATTCCATGCTCAACTTCTATGAGGTACATGGGTACATTCTGCCTGGCTGTTACCTTGCATTGCAGTGCTTGCTTTGCCTTGTAACGAACACAGTGGGCACTTGCATGGTAGTCAGTGTGTCTATGTATAAAAGCGACATGTTAAATGCTTATGCGTATGTATGTTCGTACCCACAGCTGGACTGCGCGTTCAATACGTGGTATGTTACACCTAAGCAACCTTGTGTGGCAGGTCGTGAGCGTGATTGCGTCCAAGCACTCTGTACCGTTTACAAGGATACCTTCTGAGACGTTAGTTTACCGCTCGCTGCTGTACCCTCTCCCTCTGCACGTGTCGCGCATGGCGGGCATCCTCGCGCAGTATAAGACGGAGTTTGCCCACCTCAAGGGCACCAAGGATCCTGTGCTGGAGAACAAATACGGCTTCAGCAACGGGTTGGAGCACATTGTTGGTTTCAACGGTGCGTGTTGAAAGCAGAATCACAATGCACTGCCCAGACCATGCGTGTGCACATGCGCGCGCGTGTATGGCTATGTTGCGAGGCTTGTTGCTTTCAGTGGTGCTTGATAACAAGCAGTATGGAACTTTTATGAAATCCGTCGGGCACAAGTGCGTGCGTGCGCGGAGAAGTAATGTGTCTTACAAGTGTTGAGCGTCTTTTGGCGATCGCAGGTTTTGTGCTGGATTTCTGCAATGCGCTATGGCGGCAACGAATACTGGGAGCTGAAGAGTCAACAGTCTGTTTTGAGCTACCTGATGAAGTTCTTAGGAAGGTTGGGTACTACAAACAAGTTCTGCGTAAATGCTATTGCTGTGATTTTGCTGCTTACAAGCTTCATTGCTGCCAATCTGTAGCTTTGGGAGAAGGATGAACAGCTGCACCGGCGCCTGTCCATCACGCATTCGGTGGCGTTTGCGCCATTTGCGCATGCGTATGCGAGGAGGAAAGCTGTTGCAGTAGCTGATGTACGTGACGACTTGAAGGTTAGTGGAAGCAGATTTTGTGTTACTGCCAAGATATGCACGGTAGCACTGGTGCTGAGTGTGGTAATTTATTAGTTCTAAGGTCTGATGATCACTGAGGCTGTATTCCAACTGGTGCATCTCTAGACTTCATAAGCATTAAGCACTGACTTGCATGCATGTTGGTCACAATGGCATATACATTTAGATTGTTCTTAGCATTCCATCAGTAGTAGTCCTTGTCCAACATAGTTACCACCACTTGTGCCATGCACACTAGTTGCCTCACACACTATCCTGTGGTCAGGTGGAGTACTTGTCGTTCCTTGCCAATCAAGGCATGGAAGGTCTTCAGCGCTTCCTCTGCTGTTTCGTTAGCTCGCTCGTCAACCGCACCAAGTAGAGCTGGGCGTCGGACACTCCACCCTTACCAATGCAATGGCGCGATTGCAAGGTGGGCCTTTGCAGTGTAGTAAACAGTCGTGTTGCCCACACACACGCACATGCACGCGCGCGCGCGCAGGCGCAGGCGCTCGCACACGTGCTTGCACACATGCATGTTGGACTGGTCTATGCGCGTGTATGTACAGTTGTATGCGAGAGCTGTGCGCAACGCATTCAGTAAAGCATAGCATGGTTTGACAATGCATATTGTTGACTCAAAGAAGACAGGCTATTCTACGCCGCAACGCATGGAAAAGTCTTGCTTCCTGAGTCTGTGCTTATCTATGGAGTTGCATGTAGTGCCATAAAGGGATGCCCTGTTGATGTATGACTGACCCAGGCCTGTATTGCAGTGACACCACAACAGAAGATTGGTTTTACCATGCAGGGTAGCTTGACCAAGGCAAGGCTCCAGCGCATGATACTGCCGCAACATGCGAGTGCACAATGTGCATCACCCAACATAGCTGCAGACTGTAGGCTCACTCTAGCGCATTGTTGAGCTTGGTACCAATGCTAGAGAAGGGGACGAATAAAGATCTGCACTGGCACAACCATACGCTGCTCAATGGGTGTACACTGCTTGCATGCAACACGTGGCAACAGGGTTGGTTTGCTGTTTGCGAATGCTGTGCCATGTTGTACTGCTCAAACTGTTATGGCTTCAGGCTTGGCTCGCCTGTAGCACAACACATGCATGCGTGTCTTGCATGTTATGTACACATGATTTGTAAGGACACAAGTGTGTGCAGCTATCGCGTGTACGTGTGTATAGAGAGAGTAGTGCGCACTTATCCTCATATGTGAGCAGCTCTTATTTGAGATATGTAACACACCCTGAGAACAGCTGCAGCTCAATGACAACATGCTGTACATTGTCTAGGACCTAACATAAGTGGAGCTGTTCTCAGGTGTTACACATCACTCACAATATGCTGTACACTTTCCAAGACCTGTACTGTCATACGGGGAGATGTTGTTAGGGTGTGTTACAACTTGTCAGGCTGGTCGGTGCCCCAATCTCACCGAAGTTGCAATGTTGAACTGTGGTGGTCTTCTTTTTGCATTTCACTAGTGTTGCATGCCAGTTGCATACTTGGGCTGAGCACGGGCATCGATGTACCTTTTACTTCAGTTGTATATGCTTGCTTGCTCACACAACGACTAATACATTATCCGAATGCCTGCATGCATCTCGCCACACTTGCAGAAAGAAAACTCTGCTGATTAGACAACGCTGGGCGGCGGCGGCGGCGGCGGCGGCGGCGGCGGCGGGTCTGTTAGTCGCATTGCATGGAAGCAACCACTCTGCAGTACCCACACTGGTGTTTCAGCTAGTAGCGCTGGTTGCTACTTGCATGGTTGAGCTGACGGCTGGCTGATTGGAGCCGACGCTGTGAGTAACGTCAAGGTGCGTTGCTGTTTAGTTTTGTTGTAATTGATGTCGATGTTGGTGTTGGTGTTGGTGTTGTTGTTGCTGTTGTTGTTGTTGTTGTTGACTTACCAACCAAGCAGCACTTTTATTCCACCCATGCTAAAGCAGCAAGCACATTTGTGTCATTGTGGGCTCAAGTTAAACGCACTAACTATCGTCATAATAACAACAGCTGCAACCTCCTCGACTTGCGCCTTGCAATGATAGCATCTTTCAACTACGGAGTGACAACATTTCCAACTCACACATCCCTCTGTTGCTGGCAGGGCCTTTTCAACTTCAAGTCTCGAACGAGAGAGAGAGAAAGAGAGAGAGATGCCAGCTTGAAGCCCAGATTAGTTCAGCTTATGCACAGACTGCAAGCGAAGAACAAGAGACTCTGTTTGGCTATGAGCCTTTTATGCTCAGTCTCATCACAGACTAGACCGGCAGCAAGCTACGGCATAGCAGCAGCAGCAGCTTCAATACATAAAAGCTCTACGTTTAGGGCTGATCACAGCCTCAGAACGCCTTTGGGACAACAACGCATTCACTCCTCTTCTCTGCCACGACAACTGCATTGCCTTTCTCTCTCCAACTTCAGGTATCCATAGTGCTGCTTGGTATGGCATTCATTCTCACAACCAGCTTGTTTGTCTCACGTAGAGCGTCAAGTCGTAGCATCAATGTTGAAAATGCAGTGTTCATGGCAGGTGGCAGCAACAAAGAGTCTTACTACCAAGTCAGTATGGCCATCATTATGGCTTACACACTGTTGCAGCAAAAGCAGGCCGGCCTCCGGCACGAAAACAACAGCCACCACCATCACAACAGCAGCAGCAACAGCAAAGGAATGATGAGAAGAGTGCGGGTACGGTCAGCCTCAATGGGCAGCAACTGGCTGCGGTCGAGGCGCCTATCGGGCCCATCCGTGTTGTTGCTGGTGAGTTTGGTTGCGTTATCATGCATGCTGCCACATCTCAAGGCAAAACACATGCAGAGTTAACACAGCGTGTTCACCAAGCTGAAGTATAGTGCATATACATGCACACACACGTTACACGCATGCATGTGCACACGTACACGGACACACACGCGCACGCACACAGACATGTGCGTGCACGGACATGCACGCTGCGATGTACTTCACCTTGCTTTACACTGCGTCACACTCTGCTATGTAGCGTCATACTATGACACACTCAACTTGATGTATTCTTTTGCATAACACGTTGCACAAACCTGCGTGCTGTGCTCTACACGTTACTGCACACCACAGAGCGCGTTACTGCATGCTTATTGTCATGCCGCAAAGTTGTCATAGCCACCTGCACGCATTCCAATTTGCCATACCATGTGGCTCACCGTCCTCAGGTCCCGGCTCCGGCAAGACCCGCGTATTGATGGCGCGTGGCGAGCGTTTGATTCGCACGGGCACGGCGAGGCCGCACGAGCTCCTCATCATCACATTCACCAACCGCGCCGCGAAGGAGTTGAAGCAACGCAGCGCCGTTGCGTTGGGTCCACACGTGTGCCGGCATCTCAACGTGGGCACGTTTCACTCCATCGGCCTTCGCATGCTGCGGGAAGACATGGACAAGCTCCATGTTGGACGCACCCGAGACTTCATCATCTACGACGCGGATGAGAGTGAGATACTACTCAGACATGTTGTGGCGGACTTGCTTGAAGCAGAGTTGTCGCTCACGCCATTGAAGAAGAAAGCGAGTGCGTCGAGTCTCAAGCAGTTACCGACAAAGGATTTCAATCGCGCTGTTGGGTTGTGTAAGCTCTACATTGAGAAATGGAAGACCATATCGGGTGTTGAGCATAAGAAGTATGAAGATAAGCCGCCGTCGAGGTTTGCAAAACGGTTGCTTCCCGCAACGATCAGGGGACTGCATCCAGCTTCAGTGGCCATGGAATATGAGGTCAGATGATTGCAGGCGACACATGTATGTTGGCACGCACACTCGCGTGCAGATTGGTAAGCGTGTGCGCGCGTGCCCGCACGTGCACACGCGTACGAATGCACGCGCACACAGAGACGCACATGTGTGTGTACGTGCACACTTCCACTTGCAAGTACACTCGCGTGCGCAGTTGCACACACACACACACACACACGCCTGCATGAACGTCGCAAGGCCTCATACTGGCATGCTTGCAGCGTAGACTGGCAGAGAACAACGCGGTGGACTTCAGCGACCTGCTGCGCTTGCCTCTGCGTCTCATTCGCAGGTAGGCACAACAAGAACATGGCTCTCATCCACCAATGCTATGTTTGTTGACAGAAGTCAAGTTGTTTCGCAGGTGTTCGATTACATTGGCCAAATACCAGTCCAGGTGGCAACACGTGTTGGTGGATGAGTTTCAGGTACGGACTCAGAGTCTACTGTGCATGTGTGTGTGTGTGTCCCAAGCATTGTCCTCTTGCAGGACACCAACATTGCGCAATACGAGTTGGTGAAGCTGTTGGCCTCTCAACACAACAGCCTGTTTGTTGTGGGAGACGGCGACCAGGCCATCTACGGCTTCCGCGACGCTGATCCTACATTGATGCTGTCCCAGCTCCCGCAAGACTTCACAGCCGTCTCAACGTACCTGGTAAGACAAATCACTCTCAAGTAGTTCTATGTGACATCAGCATAAGCGTTTGGCACAACAAGAGTGCCGGCACATGCGCACCGCATACTCCCAGCTCTTCCTCGCTCGCTCGCACTCATCACGCGCACACACGCAGACACATACATGAACATATCCCGGCCCAGCTCGCACCTACTCGGGTCGCACTCGCGCACCTATGCACGAAGTCTCTCTCTCTCTCTCTCTCTCTCTCTCTCTCTCTCTCTCTCTCTCTCTCTCTCTCTCTCTCTCTCTCTCTCTCTCTCTCTCTCTCTCTCTCTCTCTCTCTCTCTCTCTCTCTCTCTCTCTCTCTCTCTCTCTCTCTCTCTCTCTCTCTCTCTCTCTCTCTCTCTCTCTCTCTCTCTCTCTCTCTCTCTCTCTCTCTCTCTCTCTCTCTCTCTCTCTCTCTCTCTCTCTCTCTCTCTCTCTCTCTCTCTCTCTCTCTCTCTCTCTCTCTCTCTCTCTCTCTCTCTCTCTCTCTCTCTCTCTCTCTCTCTCTCTCTCTCTCTCTCTCTCTCTCTCTCTCTCTCTCTCTCTCTCTCTCTCTCTCTCTCTCTCTCTCTCTCTCTCTCTCTCTCTCTCTCTCTCTCTCTCTCTCTCTCTCTCTCTCTCTCTCTCTCTCTCTCTCTCTCTCTCTCTCTCTCTCTCTCTCTCTCTCTCTCTCTCTCTCTCTCTCTCTCTCTCTCTCTCTCTCTCTCTCTCTCTCTCTCTCTCTCTCNAAGTTGGCCGGCGAAGTCATCCATCGCAGCGTTCAGGACCGCAGCGTCGCGGGCCAGACGCTCCGTCTGACTCCTGTTGACAACGGTCCCGGCGCGGACGTGACCGTGTTCAGCGGCGAGACGGGCGAGCAGGAGGCGAAGTTCGTCGCGAGAGGGATGATATCATTGCACGCGGATGTTGAGTGGGCGGAGATGGCCGTGCTTTACAGGACTCATGCGCAGGTTGGGTGTGGATGGAGCATGCGTGACATGCATTGCCTGTGCGTGCATGTGTAGAGGCGCGCGTGTGTGTGTGTTTGTGTGTGTCTGGGCGCGTGTGCGTGTGCCCATGCAACGGTATTATTGGCATAGATCTTGAGGTGGAGCGAGTTCTTACACTGTGTGTCGCAGAGCCGTGAGATTGAGAAGCAGCTGGTCAGATGCAACATACCCTATCAACTTGTTGGCGGGAACAGCTTGTTCGACAGCAAGGTGTGTTGTTGGTGGTTTGTACTACAATGTATCACTGTCAATGCTCATCCTTGCTTGCTTTCACACAGGTTGTGAGAGACATCATTGCGTACATGAAGCTCGTAATGCATCCCGAGGATGGCATATCATGGGACCGTATTGTGAACACTCCGACGCGAGGTCTGTTTGCTGATTGACTGCGCCCTGTATGTAGTGTGGACATATTTGCAAAAATGACTAAACGATGGCAAAACCACACATGCACGGCAGTGCGTGGGTGTGCGTGTGCGCATCCAGTTGCATGTATGCGTGTCTGGGTGCGTGCGCGCGCGCGCCCGTGCGTGTTTGTGGGACACACGCACACATGCCGCATACGCACATACTTGTCGGAACTGCACAAAGGCTTTGTAACAAGTGTGGGTGGTGTGGGTTCGCGCATACATGTGTGTGTGTGCGCGTGCTGGCTGGCAACTTTGTCTAATCGTGACAGGCATTGGCGATTCGCTGAAGATGAAGCTGAAAGCGTGGGCGTCCAACACGAAGAAGTCCGCGCACAGAATGCTGCACGAGGGCTATGTTCAGAACGACAAGAGCCTGAGCAAGTTCGAAGCGGCTGGGCTGAAGCCAAGAGAGTGGAAGGCGCTCGAGGCATTCGTGCGCATGATTGACGAGTTGAGAGCGTTCGCGGACGACGCCACACCTCTCAAACTGATGCAAGAGGTTCTGAACCAGTGAGTGGCATGGTATACATATACACACGCACACGCACGCCTGCGTATGTGTGTATTCGTGTTGTCATCTCGTTCTTACATCGAGGCCAAGTTACAAGTGCAGTGCTGCCTTGGTTACAGGACTTGTTACATTGAGAAAGCGCTCAAGCCCAAGGACAAGGACACAAACTCTATCAATGCGGGAGAGAAGCAGGAGACTTATGAGAAGCACCTCAAAAACCTCAACGAGCTTATGGTGCGTATTGATATGTGAATCGTGTAGTCACGCAGCATTGTGTATGAATTCAACTGGTGTGTCTCTGCAGACTTATGCCAATGAGGAGGATTTTCCCGACAAGGGCCCGGCCGCATTGCAAGAGTTTTTGGAGAAGCTGGCATTGTTTTCGGGGGAGACAGCGCGCAACCCCACGCAGAAGGCGGATGCGGTCACGCTCTCTACGCTGCACGCCAGCAAGGGACTGGAGGTGCGTCGATTGCAATGTTGCGAAGAGCGGGCAAGAACTTCAAGTGGCCTGCCATGCCATTGACACCAGCGCATGTGTGTGCGTGCGTGTGCGCGTGGATGTGCATGTGTGCGTGAGTGCATGCGTTCGTGCGTGGCGCGCAAGTGTGCATGCTTGCCTGTACATGTGTGTCCTTGTGTGGGTGTGTGCACGCACGCACACACGCCTGCTTGAGCATGAGCGTGCATGTGTGCACAAGCATGCACTTGTGTTTTGTTTGTGCATCTTTCTGTGTGTGCACATGTGTCTCCGCTGACGTATCCTCTACTTGTTTGTGCAGTTTGACGCCGTGTTTCTGATAGGCTGCGTGGACAAACTGCTGCCGCACGCAGCCGCCGGCTCCGATATCGATGTGATGGACCCGTCTGGACAGTCTCATAGTAGCAATGCTCAATCCACCGACGAAGAGCGCCGATTGATGTATGTTGGGTTGACGCGGGCCCGCCGCTACTTGTAAGTGGTTGTTCTGCTCTTATGTGTTGACATCTTACGCACATGATGTTGCAACACAATATGGTGGTGAGTGGATGTCCGGTGTCTTTGCAGGCGCTTGAGCGGGGCCATGGTGTACACAACATATGACGGCGTGTCTACATTCCAGCCGTCGGTGTTTCTCAGAGAATGCGCAAAGTTGTGGCAAACTGTTGATGAATATGGAGCTCCTGTTGTCAAAAAACGCTGGTCATGAATATGACTATAGCGTTGTTGTAGTTTGTTATAAGACAAAATCTCATCGTCATTTTGGTTGTGCATATTGACGCCCAAACTTGATGATGGGGCTTGGGTGTGTGGGTGTCGCTAAGGTATCTTCGTGTTCACTTGTTGTGTCGTCTGGTGTGCCATTGATCTGTATATGGTAGGCATATCTTTTGCTGCCGGGGCTGTTACTGACTAGCCTAGCTTGAACTGTCATAAGCACGTACGCTACCCGCATTGTGGACGCTTGACTGCATCTACTCTTGTGCAAGGGTTGCTTGTGTCCAAACACACTCCCAGAAGTGTGCTTTGAACCAGCGCAGTGCTTATGCAAGCCGTTGTCGCGGTGTACAGGCATTCCAATGTAACAGATGCAAGAATGTACGCACACACGTAACTCGCGGACTTGCTGCTACGCTACTTGCTATATGCTGCTATGCTACTACGTGCTGCTATGCTTGCTACTGGCTGCTTTGCCACTACTATGCTACTTGCTGGTGCTGATGCTGGTGCTGTGTTGCTGGTGCTGATGCTTGTGATGCTTGTAACCACTATGCAGTGCATGTGACAGAGATGCTTCATGCCAGTCATGTTGGTGACCGTTGAGACAAGCGACTGACAGAGCGCCTGCAGGCGTTGCGACCTTGTGTTGTGACAGGGATTGGGTATACAGCCGCCATCGGAGCTGCTCGGAGGCGGGGGGGTCCAGTCAGTCGTCAACATCGTCCAAGTCCAACTGGTCTACCCCCTCCACAAGGACTGAGCCCGGACCTCTGCTGCGCAGGTGGTTACCCCGTGCTGAAACCTCTCCATCCCTCAACCCCCTGCTCTGCCTGCTTGTGGTTGTCGTGCTAGCTAGCTGTGTCATAGCTTAGCAGTTGGCAAGCGCTGGTCTGCCCCCCCCC
>RHPI01000638.1:158629-224374 GCA_009103225.1 Chlorokybus atmophyticus
CCCCCCCCCCCCCCCCCCCCTTCCAAATTTGCAATGATACCATGTGTGTGACTGCCTTGACACTGCTTCTGCACCACACTTGCATCTATACTGCTTTTACACATGCACCGCACTCATCACAACTCGGCAAAGCACTCCGCAATTACAATATTCGGGGGCAAAGGGCTAAGCTCAACTAAGTGCGAGCAACCAAGTGGGATGCAAGGCGGTTGGGCAAGAAGGGCAAGGAGTAGGGCAAGCAGAAGGTAACCGACCTGTGGCAACAGCGCCGTAGGTTAGACCTGGTGTGGTCCAGCAACTGACAGTGTCACAAGCACAGCAATAGCAGCAGCTGCAAGGGCGGAGTGTGCAGTGCTGGTGGTGTGCTTAGGCAGGCATGGCGGCCGCCTACTACTGGTGAGATTCTGGCGTACATTCTAGCCGCTTTAAGTGCATAATCGCTAAGCGCATACAGCAGCATATGTCACCGTTAAAAAGCGATTAGTGCATAAATGTCACAACACAGAAGGCCGAACCATGGGCAACAGCCATTCGCTAGTCATATCCACGTTAGAGCATGCATATTTTCAATGGGTTTTACTAGGGTCACAAACGTCATGCACGCATTGAGGTTTGATTGAGACAATGTGATCAGAAATGGCTGCAGGCGCTTCCAGCTGCAACAGCTCGTTGGTGAATTAGTCCGTAGCAGCCACCGTAGTTAGTGACAATGTTGCAACATGGCACTGTTGCTGCACATGATCATGCACACGACACTCATGAATGCAAGCATGGCATGACTCATGAATGCAAGCATGACATGACTCACGAGTGCGCGCATGGCAGCACAGCAAACAGAAGTATGCGTGCCCCTTCTCCTTGTGCATGATCCGCAGAGCGGTTATGACGATAATTACTACAGCAAATGTGTACACAACCCTCTTATCGATTTCCAGACATATTATCTTTTTAAAACCAACTGCAACTTCAGTTTGCAACATGCGCACCGCGCAAAAGAGATGATCAATAACGCAAAGAATGGGATTTAAGTCAATAAATAGCAGCTAGCTTCTACCCTTTGTACACAGCAATTCTCCCACCCACTACAGCTTGCAATCCGCATATGTTCCATAAATCTCCTGCCCGAGCGCTCCCGTATTCCCGGGCCGCGAGTACACTATCTGCATCACTCCCAGCGTGCGCGTCCTGAACCCAACAGCACAATACAGAAAGTAATAATCCCAGGCTCTGATGAACTTCTCATCGAAGCCGAGCGCACGCACGCGATCGATGTTGGAAAGGAAGGCCTCGCGCCATTTGAGCAATGTGGGAGCGTAGTGGGGACCGATGTTCTCGGCGCTCTCGATGGAGAAGGAAGAGTGTGAGGACATGGCTGAGATTAACGAAGCGAAAGAAGGCACGCAGCAACCGGGGAAGATGTACTCTTTGATGAAGTCGCTGCTCTTGCGGTAGACGTCGTAACGCTCCTCGGGGGTCGTGATCACCTGCGAGTTGTTGGGTTGGGTTGGGTTGGGCTGAGTTGGGTTGGGTTAGGTGGGTGTCGTGCGCCTCGCGAGGTGAGATGTGTGCCTGTTGTGTGTGACATGTTGTCATACATACCCACATGCGCGTGTGCGTGTGCACATACACGTGCATGTGAGCAAACAACAGCGTGAATGTGTAATATGCACATGTACACGCACATAAATAAGACATGTATGCTTGCATGCAAACGCGTGCGCGTGCAACAGCACACCGCACATGTATAATGTGAACGTGCCTGCGTATGAAAACGCACACGTCCATGCTGCAGACACCCACACGCACGCGCGCACACCCACCCACACACACGCATGCATGCACGCACGCACGCACAAATGGGTCTTCCCCCTCCCCACACCCACACCCACATACCTGCACCACCATGATCCCATCTGGTTTCAGCAGCCTGTCGCACTGCCCGTAAAAATCCCCAAGATACTCATGTCCCACTGCCTCCAGCATCTCGCACGAGACGATCCGATCGAACGCGCATCCCTCGACGTCGGCCAGCGATCGGTAGTCGCACAGCTTGAAGGTGATCTTGTTGGACAGGTTCAGAGCATCGACGCGGGACTGGGCGAGGGCCAACTGCTCCTTGGATAGAGTGATGCCTGAGGGGAGAGGAGTGTGTGTGTACAGAGGTAAGTGGTGACGGTGACATGACAATTGGGTTGGACAGAGATACATATGCACGGATACGCGCACACGCGCGTACGCATGCATGCATGTAAATGCACAGATATACGAGCACGACACACGCCCGTATATGCGTGTGTCAACACATATATGCACGCACACGAGCGCAGACCCCCACCCACCCACCCACACAGACCAGTAGAGCAGTTACGTGACTGTATGACTTCATTGGTGAGTTAATTTGAAACACCAACATCACCTGTGACATGGCATCCGGTGGCTTGCACCGCCATGATAGCTAAGCTCCCCCACCCAAACCCAATATCCAGCACTCTATGCTTTTCCCCAATCCTCGCTTTCTCAATCAACCCCATAATCTTCCTCGTCTGCGCGTCTTGCAGTGGCTCGCCTGGATGTTGAAATACAGCGCACGAGTACGCCATGGTCGGATCCAAGAATAAAGAGAACAACTCGTTGCCGAGGTCGTAGTGGGCGGCGATGTTGCGACGGGCCTGAGAGAGCGTGTTGGCGCGGAGCAAGTGGCGGAAGTAGGCGGAGGCATAACCGAGGCCGGCGGTGGCTAAGGAAGCACCCGCCATCAACCAACCCACGCGCCTTGGGGGTGACAATAGAAGTTAGGCACATGTGCTTGCGCGTAGGCGCACATACACACGCAGGAACTCTTACACAATGTGCGCATACACATGTGCGCGTGCGCAAGCACCCACTCACACTGCACGCACGCACGCACGCCATGGCAACGCACACACACGCACACGCACACGCACGCCATGGCAACATGCCCGTACAGGCACATGTTGCACTGCAGATACACACATCAGCACAGGACACGCACATGCACATTTTCTTACTTGTTGTGGGAGCCTCCGGGTTTGCGCTGGGCGTCGCGGTTGACTATCAGCAGCTCCAGCAAGTCCATCACGGTGGCGTCGGGTCCAGCGCACTCGAAATCCGCATCAATGTACGCATCAGCAATACCAAGGTCCGCGCGTGTAGCCACCTGTTTGTGTGCATTCAACACGCAACAATTGCACTTCCGCTTGCACGCACGCACACACATACGCATGCAAGCGTGCAAGTGCGCGCTCACACATGCACGCATGGATATACTCGCGCACGTACGCATGCAATCAATCATCCATGCACGCCAACATGCAAACACGCACGCATCACTCATGCACGCGCACGCATACACACGCACACACGCGTGCATGCACACGCACACGCAGCCTCACCTTCCAGTAGAAGGTCGGCGAATGCACGCGCAGCTGGCAGTGCGGCTGACATCTCCCCTTGCCCTCGCCATCTCCCTCAGGATTCCCAATCACAACCGTCGAGCCGCCCGTTTCCGCAATACTGCAAAACCGATACAACTCTTCAACACCGATATCACACCCGCACACGCACACACACCACAATCAACAACCACACTTACGTAATGCTCCCAATCTTGATGAACCCCCGCAGGAACGCAATCACGGCCGCCTTGGACACGCTCTCCGTCACAGAGAGAGCGAACTGTTTCGGGTACGGCAGCAACGCAGGCTTCTCTTGCAACAACGCGCTGGCGGCGCGCACGCCAGCGACAAAACCGTCTTCATGAAAACCGTACCTGCACCGGAGATGCATCAGAGAGATGCATCAGAGAGATACGATATACGCACACGCACGTACCCCGCGTATGCGCCAGCGAAGTATGTGTGGTTTGTTCCTTGCATGCGCGTGAGGCGAGCGGCGGCGAGGGCGGCGGCGCGGCTGGGGACGGGGTGGGACGTGCGCCACTCGGATGCGACGGAGGAGGGGGGAGGGGGAGAGGAGGGGTTGAGAGTCACGAAGAGGGGAGGGACCGTGGACGGAAGGTTCTGAGGAGGGGAGAGTGAACATAAGCGCATCAGTATGAGAGATGGTGTGAACCTTCGGGGGGGGGGACTACAGCAGCTGTGTAGGTGTGATGCAACGTAGTATGGTACAGTGTGTGGAACACATAGTTCAACTTGCTTGCTTTGATGTCATGTGCTGTGATGAAGTGTGGCATAGTGTGGTGTGCTATGTAGTGTCGTGTACTTTGTAGTATAGTACTAGCATAGCGAAGGTTACCATGCTATGTTGCGTGGTGTTGTAGTTATCGTGTACTAGTAGTATAGCATTACATTGTTATACAATTCATCAATAATTCGTGTCGTGTGGTGTGTGTGTGTGTGTTGGTGTCTCGTCACTTGATTTTGCTGCTACTCACCACCGCGGTCCTGTGCTAGTGCCCTAAGTACTGATGCCACACAGAGCAATTTGGTACAGTGCATTTGTACATCTCGACACAATGACATGCTTGCCTGCAGTCTGTTGAGCCAATACGTCACCGTCACGCCCGACTCGGCATCCCCAAGAAAGTTCCAGCTGCTCCAGCAGTTGCGCCTGTATCACAACAACAACACGACATCACTCACACTCTTTTACACCCCCACCCCCCCACCCCACACACACACACTCAAACCCACCTCGTAGGCATGAAGGACACATCCCTGTGCAGATATATCTTACTCTCCGAGTATCCAAACGCCGACAATGTATCCCTCTCCTCCTGGTCGGCATCATCACCGAGGATTGCGAGGGCGTCGGGTGCGTGGCAGGCGAGGATGCACTTGTCGTATGTGTGCGTGTGGGAGTTGTTGGTATCATCAACGGATACAACAGACACGCCCGTGGGGGTGCGTGTGACGCTCTTCACGGGTGTGGAGAGCCGGATATCTGCCCCGTGATCGCGGAGGAAAACGAGGACCTTAGACACGTAGGTGCGAGAGCGGCCAGCCACGGTCAGCCATTGAGGCCTACCGAGGATCTGTGGGAAGGGGAGTGTGTGTGCGTGTGTGCGTTCGCAAACACGCCTATGCGCGACAATACGTACACAGGTCTGTGCGTGCGTGTGCATGTGAATGTGCACATGTGTTCGTGTGCGCAAGCGTGTGCGTGTGCTCACCTTTGTTTAGATGCACATGCATGTGGGCTTTCAACACACTTGATATCCACATGCATACCTCTGCATGTACAAATGCAAATGCGCCTATATGCTGTGTACACTCGCACACATGAACACTTGCTTGACCACACGCACACAAAGTTGTGTAATCTGTCTCAATCTTACCTGCAACATGTGGTGGTTTTTAAGGAAGGACAGTATGCTGTTTGCCGAGCACGCCAACACTGTAGCTGTGGAGCACGACCATATGGCCGCGCACACGGGGAGTAGATAGTACTCTTTGAAGTAAGCCGAGTACCCGTGCTTGTTCAAAAATCCCCCGAGCGCAATATCATCTTCGGGTGTATCATTAAGATATCTCTCAGCATCGCCCCTAAAGCGCAGCATCTCCGATATCATGCGCAGGAACGACGGGTTCAACATGTTGGCACGCTGCGCGAAGAGAGCGTCGAGGCCATCGCTACCCCACTCTAGGAACGGAGTGTTGTTGGGTTGTTCGTCTCTGCTCCCCCTCTTCAGGCTCACGGCAAAGGACATGTCGCTGGGCTCCACAGCCACGCCGAGCGAATCGAACCACTCCAACATGTTGGGATACGTCACCTGAAAGCAGAATGTTGACTCCATTATAGAACTTTGTACGCGCACACTGCAACCAGTGATGCAATGCAAGCATGCAGGAATGTGCGTGTTGGTGAACACTCAATGGCATAAGGATCAACGCGCAAGCATGTCTGCAAACCATCAACCCACATTGACTCAATGGAGGGAAAACTCAATGCAGGTGTGCATGTTTGGTTATAGTTCCACAACCCAACACGTCGGTCCGCTTGTTATGGCATTGTCACATTGCATCACAGGCACGTATTCCCCCCACTCACTCTGTTGAACACCATGAAGCCGACATCGACCTCGACCCCATCGACTTGGACGGTTCGGGCATGTCCCCCTACTTCCACGTCACGCTCGTACAGCGTCACGCTGTGGCCTGCCGCCGCCACACGCCACGCCGCGGCCAGACCGGCCACGCCGCCGCCTACCACCGCCACCCTCAGAGGGGTGGCGGGGGCGGCGGGAGCCATGAAGGCAGAGTCTTGTCCTCCACTCCACTCCTCCACCCCTGCTGGCTCCTCGCCCACTCCTCGCCTCTCCCTCTGTCCTCCAGACAACGACAACTATGACTAGTGCAACACCGCCGCCGCCGCTGCCCACGTGCTGCAAACAGCCTTCCGGCCTGGTGTCACGTAGCTTGAGCTCTCGAGTTCAAGTCAATGCTGTCAATGCAACATGTTAAGAGGCTTCAGCGGGGCGCGGCCGCGGGGTACACGCCGTCGTCGAAGGTACAGATGGCTCGGTACAAAGTACAAGTGTACCACAAATTGCACAGGCTGTGTACCGCAGCTTGGCGCCGCATGTTTCAAACCGGTTCATCCATGACGACAACTCTCTCATCTTGATGTCAATCAAGCCAAGTATAGGACTACCCAGCTTAGCTGAATGGACGGTTGGACCTCATGAGTTATGAGTCGTAGTCTCGGCGTTGAACCGGCTCGACAGATGCGGACTGAGCGATGCAAGCGGTACCAAACTGAACTGTACTTTTTGACCCTCGTCTAACGTTAGGGCGCTGTTGCGTGCACTTAGCGGCGGCGGCAGTGGTGGCGGAGGGGGCGGCATTGCTGTCGTCGTCGTCGTGGTAGTTGTTGAGGACGCCATTGGTGTTCGCCTGCATGATAGAAGGAGAAAGTCATGCCCGTCGTTGTGGTGTGAGTTGAGCTGTGGTCAATGTTTCGGGAGCTGTTCTTCCTGCATTTGTGGGAGGAGGAGAGCGAAGCGTTGGGCGGCGGCGGCGGCAGCAGCGGCGACGCCGGCGGCGGCAGCGGCGGTGGAGGCGATATGAAAGGTGGACGCGTGGCATTGTCTCATGAAAGATCCACCGTCGACTCCTCTTCTGTCGTCCCGCTGCCTTTATCTGAGGTGATCGGCGTGGCCGGGCCGGGCCACACCACCCCCGACCCCGCCGCTGCCCATGTGGTCGACAATGCAGGCAACCCTCGAGCCAATTTGAACAAGGCTGCATTGGCGAATGCAACAGAAACTAGGAACATAAAGGATATCCGTTGCCTGCCGCTGAGAACTCTGCTCAGAGACATCAATTTTCAGGTTCGCCATTGCAAGTTTGACTGCGCTACTGTTGACTTCAGTTGCTTAGAGTTACTATCACAGAAGTTGCTAGGAGACAATGATGACAACTTCAGTACAAAGCTGTTGACACAAACAACCTCACATGCAATAGGACACTTTGTGACAACAAAGTGGCATGGCACTTGTCTTCGGGATTATAACGCACGCATGTTTTTTGCCATGTGCGCCGCAACAACCAACCCAATGGCTGATGTAGGTATAGATTTCTGTCTCGTGAGAGTGTTTCAAGTACTCATTGATTGTGTAGTCCAACCTGCCTATAAGGTATAGGATATATACCAACCACAAGTGCATGCCGGGGGTAGTCTATGCAGCACCACCTACTACACATCATGATGTGCATGTCATTGGCGTAAATACGCAACTGCCATGCATCATGCCGCATGAAGTGACAGTCCTGACAATGACAACTATCCCACATAACAGGTATACTGTCTGATGCACGTGGCGGCGCTGTTGACTCCCTTCTTGTGGCGCCCAACCTTGCCCCGCGCCGCACTCCTCCTCATCACATACAACCTACGCATGTTCGGCATCACCGGCGGATACCACCGCCTCCTCGCACACAAGTAAGATACCGATAGCAAGAGTTGCGTCGCACGGGTGTCAACATGCACATGCATGCGTGTTGAGGAAGCGGCACACGCACACACACACACGTACTCATGCACACATGCACACTAATTGTCTCGCTCCCATAGGTCGTACGAAACGTCTCGCGCGTTTGGTTTCTTTCTGGCTTGGCTGGGCGCCAGCGCGATGCAGAAGGGTCCGTTATGGTGGTGCTCTCACCACCGCCACCACCACCGCAACGCCGACAACGAGCGCGATGCCCACTCGCCGATGCACACGGGGTTCTTCTGGTCACACATGGGATGGTACGCAACACCACATCAAGGGACACATCAACGAACACATCAACACATCAAACACGCACGCACGCGCGGTATCTGCGCATGTGGTACACGCGTCACTCGCATGCATTTGACACGCATCACTCGCACGTGCTGTATCTGTGCACACATACCTGGTACCAACGCCACTGATACAACTTCGCCACTGATACAATTTCCTTCACACGCACGCGCGCATACACACCCAACACTCCCCCCCCCAGGTTCCTCTGCACCCCCGCCCACGTTGAGCCTCTCTGGTCGTCCGTCCCCGACCTCCTCCTCCGTTCCGAGCTGTTGTGGCTGGAGCGCTGCCACTTCGTCCCTCCGCTGGCGCTGGCGCTGGCGCTGTGGGGCGCGGGAGGGGGAGCCGCGCTCGCGTGGGGGTTCGCGCTAGCCACAGTCGTGTGCTGGCATGCGACGTACTGCATCAATTCGGTGGCGCATGTCGTAGGAACGAGAAGGTGGGCGGGACGGGGATTGACAAGCCCTTTTATGTGTGTGCGTGCGTGCGCGCGTTGTGCGTTGTACGCTCAAGAGCATGTGTATTGCGACAATGTGCACATAGGCGTTTGCACACACATGCGTTTGTGCTTGTTTGTGTGCGCGTGTTTATGGGGATGCACTTGTGTTACTGTAGAGCAGTGCGCATGTGCATGCGTAACATGTGTGCGCGTGCGTGCACACAATGACTTATTTATAATATGCGTTGTCGTCGCAGGTATCGATGCGAGTTTTCGGGTGGTTGTGATGCGCGCAATAACGGGCTGCTGGCCGTCATCACACTGGGGGAGGGTTGGCACAACAACCACCATGTGAGTGGCAGATCACCGCAACACATGTGGCGCACGGATAGCACACACACACACACGCAAGTGCACGCACATGCACACGCGCACTTGCACGCTGAGTCAACCTCACCACCGCAGTGCTACATGCGCTCCGCCCGCCATGGGTTCTACTTTTGGGAGTTTGACGCGACATACTGCGTGCTGCGTGCTCTCGCCCTCGCAGGGCTCGTGTGGGACCTTCACCTACCCCCAATGGAGCAGGTGAGCAGAGCTGCAAAGCGCACAACAATCTCAACACGTCGTTGTTGCGTGTGTTAGAGGTGTCATATGACATTGTCTTAACAGTACCCCTACACAATCATGACAGGTTTTAGGTTCAACAGCAAACTTCATCACCTCAGCTTACAGTCTCTCTGTATCACCAAGTTTTGCCAATGTTGTGACCAAATGCTTGAGAAATGTTGTACCAATTGTGTAACCAAAAACGCCCATGCCACCTTTCCCTTTACAGTTGGAGGAGAGGAGGGAGGGTCCGGACCAGTATATATGCCGATGCCACGAGCAGGACTCATTGACGGAACGCATTGTTCACCGCAAAAAGTGTGAAGCCAACAGCAAGGTCTGTTAGAGAAGGTCTGGTTATAGGGATCGGTTGGTTGGATTGTTCAACGATTCTATTTATTCGATTATTTGATAGCAGCGGTGCAGCCGCCACATAGCCTACGGCCCCTGATATTGTACAGGTGTAGTAAACAGAAGTGCGATTCGTGTTGCCCCATTCGGCAACTTAACTCATGTGTAGCCGTTGATGTCTCTCTAAATGTGTAAAAGAGGTAAGCCAGTAACGTGTTGATGTTGTGCATTGCGCTTGCGATTGTTAATGATTACCCCATTCATAGTGTACAAGAGATGCAACTGGGACTTCTTGCACGCAAGACATTACACCATAGTGCCAACTTGTCACCACTGTGCTTGTGGGAAAATGTTGCCTTAGTTGTGGGCAGTTTGGAATGTGTTGGACTTGCAGAATAGCCCTTCGCTGGAACACATGGCATAATAACAGCACCTTCATCGCAGTAAATAGTGTTGAAATATGCAGACAACGCCATGTTGTCATCACACTTTGTTCAGCTTGGTCACGATGCCAACTCGCACGCATTGGTCAAAAGCGCCAAACACTGCTAGGCCAGCTTTGTCGGGACTCCTGCGGACATATATAACATTCACACAAAATGTGCCCAGGTTCTGTGAAATGTGTTGATGTGATTATGATGCGGCATCACAGAAACGACATGAAAAGACATAGCATAGACACTCTCAATGCATGTGGGCTTACCAGTCGAAACAGGAGATAGGTTGCGAAGAAATGGGCCGGTCTGCGAGCAACTCCAACTTTCCTGCAACCTGCGCACGAAAAGCATTGGTTACAACCTCACATGTAGACACGAAGATACACTCGCACGCACACACACGCGCATGAATACATGGACAGAAGCGAGCTTTTGCGCTTTGACACGTGCAAGTGTGTGCATGCCGTGTGTGCATGCTCATGCGCGCATGTTTCTGATATATGTGTGCTGGCAAACCCACGCACACGCACGCATGCGCGACAAGCCAACACAGTCACACTTACTCCCTCAGCCAGGCCCTCAAAGTCTTTTTTGCTCCTGTTATCGGGGTAAGAACTGCAGACAAACCAAGCGCACATGAGAACCAAAGGGTGGTGAACAAAGCCCAACACATGCACAGCTGATCCGTTAATCAGTCATCAACCCAACCGCACCCACATCAGACAGGGAACGAGTACATACTATTTGTAGAGTGAGAGCGAGCCATTGCCGCCGCCCACCATGCACACGTCCCTGTTTTGAGGCAAGTGCCGGCAGCACCATACTGTGGAGCCGTTAGAGCACTGCACACGAGAACACATGTTGGTTTACAGCTCAAGCGTGCGCACGCGAGAACGACCAAACAGTGACTTGTATCGAACAATCAGCTAGCCGATGGAGGGCTAGTGGCTCCTTGAAGAGACACATGCATGCACGCCCGCACGCAGCGATGTGAGTGCGCGCACGCACGTGCGCACGCAAGTGTGTGTGCTTGTTTGTGGCTGTGCGTGCATGTCTGAGAGAAAAAGCCCTTGCCTTTTCTACAGCCGAAGCGAAGCCATTTGTGGGGTGCTGTGTCCTTGCGTCAAACACCTGTCCGGCAAGTATACTTTTGAGCCACCAACGTAATCATAAGGACAACGACACAGCACACACACTCAGAAACCTTGCCGGAAACAGATACACCCATCACCAAGGCGAGGAGGGCACATAAACTCCGAAACAAGCCTTACGTGCAAGCGGGACTCCAACGTGGCCGCCGTGAACTTGTTCATGGGGATGTCTTTGCGATCAAACTCCACAGCGCAGACCTGCGCCATTGTCACATGCATCATGATACACGCAACAACAAGCGTAGGAGGCCACAGCAAAGCACGGTCGCTGCTGTACGCACCCCGTTGCCAACATTGGTCTCCCATCTCAACGTGCCAGTTCTCAAGTCAAACATCTTCACATCGCCGCTGTCGTACCCTGCAACGTACCATGGTTGATACTTGTGCACGTGCATTGACGTGGACGTGTGCACATATGTAGACAGCACTGTACTTAAGAACAAACGGAGAATGCAAATACATGTAAGAATACACATGCACATGCACATGCACATGCACCAACAATCGTGCTCGCATGCTCATCAGTACACACGGCTTTTATACCTGCAAGCACGCAGCGCTCCTCATCATTGAATGAGTTCCCTGTTCAGAAGCAACAGCAAGTGAGCGATCAATTGCAACACGACATGCACGTCAATGCAATGCTACACATACAAGTGCATCCGTGTACAGTAGGTGTCACATCAACCCAGCAACGTACCAAACGCCACGGTCCAGCAGTCCCGCGCCGTCGCGGGCTCCGCGGGCTCGAAACACGCCACGGGGGCGTCCTTCTGCCTCGTGTCCCACACGCACACGCGCCCTACGTTGTGTGTGGAAAGGTGGGTGTTTGTGAGTGAGTGCGCGAGCGTGTGTGAGAGACAGCGCGGCTGCGCGTATACCTGCGAGTGTGTGTGGGTGTGTCTGTGAACACATGTGCTTGTGCATGTACATGCGCGTGCCCGCGTGTGTGCATGTGCATGCCTGCGCAATGTGCATGTGGGGAGTGTGCGCAAAAACAATGAGTATACGATGCATCAGGTCCTCACCGTCACGCCCGCACGTGGCTATTTCAGGAGCGCCGTATCCGCGCTGTGGCCCGCCAGCGCCATCAATGCCATTGATTATAGCAACATGCGCTGTACACACATACCAACATGTTGTAGACACACTGCATATGCTTGTGTGCGCAAGATTGCACGCGAGTCCCCAACCCAAACACAACACAACACAACACGACACAAGGTTTGGTCACTCGTATACCTTTGCTTTGGAAGACAGGCGTTGCTGTTTTTTCCAAATCCCTGTTTGCTGTCACAGTCAGTCATGACATGAGCATCACAACAGTGAAGCTCAAGAACCGTTTGACATGCGCACTGCACTCATGGTGATGAAGCACAGGAAGTCAGGACACATGACATGAGGAAACTTTGACTGGCTGACTCACCAGACCTCGAGATCGCCGTTGAAGTTGCCCGTTGCTAAGTGCCTGTCAGCCTGGCGGCATACCAGAGAGGTGATGAGCTGGTTCATCATGAGATCAAGATTGATGCTAGCAACAACATGCACCGAGTTTCGCCAGAACAGTCATGTGCGTATGCGAATGGCATTACCAGTGAGGACGCGCCAAAGGTTCCGCACTTCAAACTATGCTTCTTCTCCGTCTGCAGCATTGGCATCGTCTCATTAGCACGTACACGGTGCGTATGTATGCGTGGTGTGTGCCGTGCACGTGTGCCATGGCAACGTTGACGTGTACATGTGTGCACGCAGGCATTCCAATATCAGCGCATCGGTGCGTGTGCACAAACATGTGCATGTACATCCGTGCATGCCTGTACGCACGTGGGGGCGCGTGCGTGTACTTTCGGCGGTACATGTGTATGCCTGCAAGTGTGTGCGTGCGCGTGTGAGTGCGTGCGCGTGCATGTGTGCTCACATGGGTGTACACATATGATAAAATGATGCAGACGGAAAATGAGGCTTACAAACGACCAACACTTTGCGTGGAAGACATCTTTTTAGCCAAGACATGCGATCAATGGCGCAAGTGACTGTCCTTACAATCTCTGCATTTGCTCTTCCTCTACAACTTGCTGAGTGACATGGTCAATCACGCCACAAGAACAGTCTCAATTGTCAACATTCTGTTGCACGCAAGGCAATGCACAAAAGATGACACATGCACACACATGCAGCACTGTGTGGTCGTTTGCACACCTCTGAAAGCAGCTTAAGTTCCGTCCCATCCAACTCGTAAACCTGTCATCAACACGCAAGCGTTTCACTTGTAGTGTCTCCAAAGAACAGATCAATTGTCTTTCTGAACAAAATCACAGAGCAGCAAAATAAACCGAATATTTCACCTGCATACTGCCGGTATTCCGAGCATACGCACCCAATACAACCAGCCGAGCACTGTGCACAATGCAGCACACAGATTGTTGATCAATTGAAGTGTGTGCCCATACAACACATGTATACAGTCCCAAAGGTGCAAACGACAAAGTCAAACGTGATAGGCAGTGAAACTGATCAAGAGCAATAACTGTGCTACGGCTTCAGGCAAACGTGTGCATTCTGGAGGTACTGCATTGGGCCGTAGCAAAGTGGTGTCCAATTTACCGATTGCACCTGTTTTCACAGTACTTGTGTGCCAATGAAGACTTGCAGTAATAAGTAAATTACTTGCAAGTCTTCACCTGCTTGGCACCCATTTCGTGTCGTATATTGTGATGCTGAGGCTCTTGCTGATGTGCTCCAGGATCTGAGGCCTGTCCGTGGTGTCCGCCATGATGCCACCGCCGCCGCTCGGTCTGTCGCTCTAGGCCGCAATGCGCGACTGTATCCCTCGGCCTGGCGTGGCCTGGTGCGGCCTGGCGTAGTCTGGCCTGGTCTGGTTGTTGCTTCTGCCGTTGTGCGGACAGCACAAGCAGTGCGTGACAAATGTGGTAGGTAGGCAGGTAGCGGACGTGAGCTCTCACACGTAACTGAAACACATTCAGTTACTCGCGATCTTCCCTCAGTGGAACCACATGTGTCATGCATGGTTTCACCTACCCTTTTATCTGTACACCACAAGCTATATGATGTGGACTCGCCCAAGGCAAGTAGGCGCTTTCGCTGCCAATGCGCAGTCATAACGTGGATGCTATACTGAGCTGAGACTGTCGCTTACATACCGCCCAGACAAATTTTGATAATGTCATGATACCCTGTTGGATTGCATATGAAGCATTAAAATAAGATAATTTTGCGTTGGTTGAATACTTTTTGCTTGTGTGTGTTTCTGGTATTCATTAATGATGTAACTCAATTTACAATCGCGTTGTGCTTATATTCGCATCAGCATCGAGCATGCGCCTCGTTTGTATGTGAGCAGACCACTTGATCTTTCGTCTTAAAAAGCTACAAAGCGGGTGTTGTGACCACCTTCAACTAATCACGAGTTGTTTCGACAAGATGTATGCTAAAGCTTGTGCATTTTAACTTGCCTTTTGCAGACTGATCAACTTGTATCGTAAAGAAGCAAAAAAAGCCCTTTTATTCGAGTCATGTACTTATTGCAATTTGTCGACAATCATTAGTACTCTTGCAAGTATAAACTGAGTTTAAAGGCGTCCGTGGTCAGTCTGAAAAGGGTATACGATTGAATTAGACGCCGCACCATGTTTGCACTTTACAATGATGGTATCGGTGTATGGTTACCTATGCTAGTTAACCATTATACAACGTTGCGGTATAGCAGTCTTCTCAAAGTCTGACGGCATCCTCATGACTGTGGGGTTTTGTTGTTGGCGGAATGAATCCCCACGAATGTGAAAGCTCTACTAGCTGAGTGCCTGCTTGGGTCGTCAAGCAGCAATGCGTCGCAGTATCTGCATTGATAAAATCGAATTGTGCGACGCGGCAGTAAACATGCCTGTCGTATGCATGCATTGCATAAACTTTAATAGTGTTGCTGACCCTTATGCTGCGTAAACTCGCCTCGTGGTAGCTATGATATGATAATGTTGGTGCAAATGTTTTTCACGATACTGTAGCATGTTTATAATATGATTATTAACGCACAAAGTACTGCAAACATAATACAAGAAGCAATTTTCATGCTATCATACATTCTGGCAGGCTAGTGTCTACGAGTTCATAAAGTGAAGGCTTCATTTCTTTGAAACAATTTATCTGTTATTATAGATAATTGTGATATTATAAACGTATAATTGCAACTTGCGGTAATATGAACTTGCTCACAAATGCTGTTTGCTAAGCAGGTTCAAGGGCCGAACGCTTGCAATAACTAAAGCTTGTGAGCATATGAATTCAAGTATCATGCGTGACGTTTCAAATCGTTGGAGAGATGCTGACAATCATGACTTCAATGAGCTCATTTGCTTTTATATTACCGTCATTGTATCCGCCACATGTGCATAGGTTTGCATGCATGGCCTTGGGCTATGCTTGATATTTTGTATTGTGCACATTTGCATCTAATGAGTGCATCAGCTCCATATGCCGAATCCAAAGGAGCCTCACATTAAATGGCAGAAAGGCTAATAATTAGTAATAGTGTAGAAGACGACTTTCAGCCCAATACTTGCATGGCTTTTTAGCTTGCTCGCGACGGCCACAGCTCAAATTGTAATGTAATACAAGCATTTCAAAGCATTTCCAAATACATAGCGAATTTGAAGTGTACCACAAGCTTGGATAGTCAACAAACAGGCTGAGAAGTGATATATTCCACATCTTGTCCCAAGTTATCTAGGGTGGCAGGGATCAATGCGTTATTGGCCGTATCGGCATTCAAACGAACAACCGTATCAATACGATTGTTCGTTTCAATGACAAGTGCCACTTGACCAATAGTTACGGACTGAACGGACGATTGCGTACAAAAATGAAGTGGCGGTGGACATGGGGGCTCATACTCGTGATCAACAGACATACACATATGTGGGTGCAAGAGATGAAGCAGAGTCGTCTGATACCATTCGCGCAGGAATTATGTCTGACAATCGAGCCGGATATCGAATACGAATCGTCCAAAACAATGTACTGGTTCAGGGTGATATGGTTGGAGTACAAGACCAGCAGAAGTTCATGTGCAAGGCGTTCATCACGGTCGTGACGGGCATCTAGTCGCCAATTGCCTTTTTGAGTCATTTTATTGCCTAGCTGTCGCTGAGTGGGGTGCCTAGCGGCGTGCATTAAACTCTCGAGTCTGTAAACACGTTACGGTCCTCCGCTTCAAGATGGCACGATAGGAGTTCCATTGGCTCCACGCCATTAGCGCGCACTGCTATGTAAAATACGGCACTTAATATGAGTGCGTCTGCTAGGTTTTAAACTCCCGTTACGTAAATTTGAGGTATGCGAGCTATTACCTGCAACACAATTATGATCGCGAGTGCAAGCAAACGCAGCAATAGTAAGAAAAAGCTTTATGATCAGTCCGACGCGTCTCGCCTCGACAGCCGACAATGCTTATCATTTGATATACATAGATACGTGGATTCGAGCGATATCAAGATTATAAAAATGAGTTCAAATTTCATTGCAATCAACGAGTGTCATGGCTGAGATATATAAAAAGCTGGATGCCAAGCATGCGCATTAATGGGATTCACAAATCTGGCAAAGTTCGCGGTAAGTAATGTCAATGCAACGAAGGTTTCGTGCCCGCAACATCAGCCTGAGCCATCTTTAAAATACGTCTCTTGGGATCGTACGACGCCTGCACATCGTGGCGCCTCTCAAGTGGAGCAACATCGATGTCAGTATTAGGGCTTCATGCCTGGCGGAGGACGCACCATTAATGCAGACATATCAAAAGGGCTGTCTTTAAGAAGCCTCTCTCAGCCTTTTTTGAAACTTCACGTTGTTCGTTTTTTGGATCAAAAACCATGAACCCGTCAATACTAATAGTGCAAGTGAATATGTTTTCCATGCAGATGGCGGGAGGTGTGCCCTTGCCCACATTTTAACCCTGCTTCAACCTGCCAGCATATTCGACGCCCAAACTAATTCACTATTCGATTGCCATAGTCTTAACAATAATCATGCAAGATAAACTTTGCTACACACAACATTTCAAGCCTCTCACTATCAACCAATCAATAGACTATAGCACGGCAAATATTATGCAATTGCAAGAAGCTTGATGCGGCTACATTGTAAATAATCATTAATATACAGGTTTGATGTTGTGAGAATCTACATAATGCACAACTCTATCATATTATCGACGATAATATGGTATAACAACATCGCATGGTAATTTACGCATAATGATACCATCAAGTTGTACACCATTTCTTATTATAGCCAACAAAACCTTGTTGGAAGGTTTAATGTTGTAAAAATACGAACAATCTCATACAAACTCTTTTTGTTTGGATCTCATGCTACTTGTCACAAGCTTGAACGCTTACGCATCATCAAACCTATGAGAGCCATGGTCAGCAATAAAATTGTGGCCTGATCTTAGTTTCATGTGTCATGTGCTGTATAGGGTTGCCACCAATCATGCAACAAGTGGGCTCCAACCACTAGGCTATGGTAGCAAAGACGCTATCATGAGTGAGGTTCGTCACAATATATCATAAATCGTGACATTTCTCCCCAAGTTTATCCACGGGTTCCTCATTATCCAATAAAGCACTTACTAGCCCATGTCGCCGTGGTCATGGCCGTACTATGACCAGGCCGCCCGCGGCCTTTTGGATCCAGCCTACGAACGGACAGAACCAACCAAACTGCAGCGGCCATCCTCACCGCGCGACCTGCCATCGCTGCGCGACCGCTCACGCGGCCATAGGTCAAACTGGCTCGGCGCGCAGGCTGCGAACTTGCGCCCAGCCGCCCCAAATGTTTTTCGCCCTTGGATCTGCCTCAGTCCCCTACGGGAATTCCCTAATCCTGAGACGTCAAGCTGCAAAACCATTGTGACAAGTGGGCTCCGACGATTAGACTATGGTAGCAAAAGACGCTACCATGCGTGAGGTCCGTCACAACTTATCTCTAATTGTGACAGATCTTGTATTTTTAACTGTAATGCAATATACTTAAACATGATAAATATATATGCCATATCTTAAGATTGGTATCACCATAAGGAATCTATTTGAGGGTGAGAACGATGCTGATGCATGGCAATGCATGACCATACTATTTTTAAAAATTAATTGATGCAATGTTTTCGAAACCGTAGTATTGTGATCAAAATTTGTTAACGTTACAATGCAAGAAGATATTTGTACAAGTGTGGAGAGAGGACGTGCGCGGGAAGGCGAGAAAAGGTTGGCAGTACTCGCATTGGATTCAAGTTGAGGTTGCTTCAAGCACAATAAAATTATGGAGTGTGCAGCGATGAAAAGCAAAAGCTTAGCAAAAGCTTTCATGTTGATGAAGAGATTACCCTCACGTTAACCATATCCTGAAACACATTCACAAAAGTTATGTTTAACATAAATTAACATAATTTGCATGTGTAAGTTGTGAGTTCTGCAAAGCATTTGATTTGTACTTTGCAACTGACTTCATTAATGACTATCAAAATCAGATAGCGTAACACATGCTACATGTTTACTATATAATGCTGCGTGTAGCAGTCTGTGTTGTATTAACTCGATTTAATTCTATTCAGCATTGATCTATTTAAGGGTTGATGGGTACCGTACGTTGCTACGAGTGCTTGTAACATACACAATTATGGCCTATACTTTTAATGATGTTGCCGACCTACATGCCTCCCAAACATCACGATTAGGGTTGTTAAGTGGTTCAAATCAAAACTCGGTTGAAAGGGCATTTTAACCATTTAGTTATGCCTAGCGTTTGTCATGTTGCTTGTCACATGCATTTACACATATTAAAAGCTGCACATATAATGCAATCAACAACCTTACCTTATGGTGAAAAGGGAGGGGGCATTATTTGTGATGACACATCTAACAACTTTGACAATAGTACCATCCAAAAGTTAAGTTGAGACAAGATAGCCACCATGCAGGTGGCTACCACTGCCATTGATGCATGCATCCAATTGCCCAACGGCTTCTGACTTACTTTGGGTTTGTGTGTAGGTGAGCTACTGTCGTTGCTTCACTGCTATGCTCCAAGTGCTGGGCCCAGCGCAACTTCTCCTTCTACCGTACTTGCTGGTTGCTGCTTGTGTTCGTATTAACGCTAAACTTGCTCTGCTTCCTGCCTCCATTGTTGCTAGTACGCTGCAGTGGTGGTGCTTGTTGCTTGTCACGTTGCATTGCTTTGCTACAGTTTATGCCTACGCATGCCATGAATTGTACCCTATGCATGACTAACATGCAGGCGGCAGGAGTAGGGGCAGAGTTGAGGGTAGAGTAAGCCCGGTGGTTGTATATGCTGCACTGAGGTGCGTATGGCTTGCTTCATGTGATGCATGGCGTGAAAATTAAACCAGCCTTGCGATTATCCTATATACTCTACTCGTGCACAAGTGCCTCGCTCGTGGTGGGGTAGTGCTACACTCCAACAATTGGGTAACACGACATGAGAGCACGCATGTGGCAAGCAATTGCCTATGCCAATTGGCCAAGCATTGACATGCGGACGTTCGCTGGCTACTTGCTGGCCTATCGTTGCTGTGCAGATGCATTTGCACGGTGGTGCGTATTAGACACAGCTCACTGGATAAATGCAGTAGGCTAGAAGTTGATGTCAATGTGTACTGAGTAGCACAGCTACACATGCTGACATAGTGTGTCAGATTGTCTGCATAGTATACCACATCATGAAACTGCTTGTCCAAATAGTGCTCATGTACGTGTCAGTAACAAGTGGCCGTATGCTCACAACAACATTTACAAAGCCATTTTACAATGGCAGGCTGCCTAGACCTTTGTACACGCTATGTCACATGATGCCCATATTGCTGCAGCTTCGCTATAGCTCCTTGCGCCGCTCACGATCTTTAAGCAACTCATCAAACTTTTGCAATTCACGCTTGGTCAACTCCACATTATCATCATACTCTTCTTGAGGCTCGTCCTAAACGACACACAACCAAGACTCAATCGCACAGACCCTCAAAGTGTGCATCAACAAGAGACCACCTGCTGCTGACGTAAACCACATGCATGTGTGTTGATGTACACCCACCTCAACTTGGTCCCTTGCCTTCCGCTCCTGTGTGCGGGTGGTCGCACTGCACAAGGACAAGGCACACAACACCGAATGAGGTACACAAATGCACCGCCATATGTGGCAGCATACTATCATTGGCAACATTGTTTACATTCTGCGTGTGGTTTTGCGAAAGCCTGGTATTAGAGGTTTTTCCAATGGTTCTTGAACGGCTTTTCGCTCAATCTGCGTGAAACACAGATGCATGCACTCAACAACAAGATTTGCGCATGCCTATAGACAAGATGGTCTTGATAGCAACCAACCTGCACATGAATGATGCCAAGCACCAGACTGAGAAGAAACAACTCTGACTTGTCACCAACCAACCCAAAGAGACCGCCCCTGCGCGTGTACACCACAGGCTTTACTCAACCAACACCAGCATTGGTGCCAAAATGTATGTATCACAGAGTTCAGACTTTCTCGAGCGCTACTCACTTGAAGAATGGCAAAGCGTATACCAAGGCGTACAGCCAGTATCTGTACTTGCTCGTTTCCAAAGCTGGCAACACCCACGCCTGTGTGTGACGGCCGGATTAAGCATGTGCGCAGTGATTGTCTCTGTGCCAGTATCTAGGCAAAATACACATGCATGCGTAGATATGCGCGTGCACGCGCGTGCGTGCATGCGTGTGCATGTGTATATGTGCCTTATGTGTGTGTCACTGTCGTACGCAATGTTTTGAATACAAGTGAATGCATGTGCCTGATGTACTTGAGTGCCGGCACAGCAACAATTCAATTCAATTTCGTATCTGTACGCAAGCGTACCAAGAAGTTGAAATACGGTATGATGCTGATGACCGTCATAACACCAAAAGCGGTCCCTTGCCTGCTGCGCTCCGGGCCATTCACTGCAGATTCCTGTGTGTGACTAAAGCTCATCAACACACCGAAAGAACAGAGTCACACTACTGAGTGTGTGTGTTCAACTATGCACACTACCATCACACTCACCTTCTCATCCGGTGGCTCAGGCAAGCCCGCAGCATACAGCGCCAACGATGATGCCGAGGACAGCGCTGTGATTGCGAGAATGGCCACATCAGCCTGGTCGAGCGATGCGCGTGTGATGGTCAAGTTGTTGGCGCGCCTCCGCACCTGCAAGGGGTGAGCAAAACTGCAAACATTGGCGTGCATGTGCGTAAACTGTGAATTAGCAGTGCTGAGCGCAGGTGCCTTTCACGACTGATTGGAAAGGTGTTGAAAGAAGTTGATTTGCCAAAACACAACAGCGAATGTGCCTACGCAGAGTCATTGAGTAGCTAACAGACTCAGTCGGGGAGTAGCTAACAGTAAACAATGTGAAGATATGTAGATCAACAACGCATGCAGGTTTTGCATGCAAAGTGGCCATGGTATGCCTGACAAACTGTAGGCAGCTAACATGCGTCAACAACTTATCCTCAAGGCCTGACTCTGATCGGATATGACTGCAACTGCATGTTGAGAAATTGACATACGCAAGCATGCAGGCCTACAAGCTTGCATGCACACCAGACTGTGCTGTCAGAACTAGCGCATTACGCACTTACCCTAGAATATCCAGCTCCACGTGCCGGCCTCCAACACTGGGCCTTTATTGCAACCAGCGGCGGCACTGAGCAACAGCAACCAAGCTGCTTTCATTACGAGGTAGATCACACGAAGCATGCAGCCAGCTTCGCATACTTCGCATACACACTCAACTATTAACATGTTAGAGTGCGTCGTCTCTACCTCGCGCCCCAGACTTGCAACAGCATGGCACCATCACCATCAACCACCATCACCATCGGGACCCCTTACCTCGCCGCCCCTGTCTCCTGCAGCAGCTAGAAGAACGTCCACCATATGTCCGAGGCACAGCCCGAGATCCGCTCGCCACCGCCCACGCCGCCGCCGCCGCCGCCGCCGCCATGGCCACGCACCTGCAGAAATCTGCCCCAAAATGCACGCAACATCTGCTTTGGACGCACCAATGCGTTTTTACATAGGCCCTTTCCTACGTGGCAAAAGTGGCAATTGTCTATAAGCATACAGCACTGGGATCCTATGCCTATATCGCCAGAAGGCATATCTTATGATTCGGCTTAGGGTACTAGAATATTCAGCACAGGCCTTGAGGATATATTGAGCGGCGGCGACCGGAGCGGCGGGAGTGGCGGCGGTGTCCGTGTGGTTGGCGGCGGTGGCAGGAGGCGCAAGGATGTGGGTTCTTATGGGAGCTTGCTTGCGAAGTTGATGTGAGCTCAGCTAGCGCGAGCACGAGTCTTAACAGGTGGGTTGGGCGGTCCTGCCGTCTGGTGGCTTGCGCCAGTGCTTGGTTGCTGCTCCTGCTGTTCCTCCTGTTTAACTTTGTTGTTGTGGTACTATTCACAAGCTTCGGTTGCAGCCTCAGTACCATGTTCATTCATTCAGCGTGCCTTGTATTGTTGGTTCATGCAGTCTATCTCCCAGTAGTGATCGTACTACAGACAAGTGCGCTACATTTGTGCAATGACGGAGTGACGGTATGGCTGTTTACCGGTGATTGTGGTTTACTATGCATTCTGTTGGCAATCTAGTCATCAATCTTTTTGCTTGGCGCCACCTGACAAAGCCGCGCACGCTTCTTGTTCGCACACTTAAGCACAGATGTTTGTTCAGACATTCTGCGTAAGCGCAAGTATTGCCACACAGAGTGATGTGTGGCAGGATGGCCGCCAGTTGTCGCGGACCTGCCTTGTCTTCACTGAATCCGACCGCAGCAGCAGTTTATCTTCGCTCGCAACCTGCAGGACCTTCGTGTCGGACGTATGACCGTGTTGACTACGCGCGTGGCAATGCACCTTTTGCACCCAGGAGCAGAAAGAGAAGGTACACTTTTCTGCCGTGCATTGTCTGTGATTGCATCTTGTGGCCACATCATTTGGGCTTTGAGCAAGTTGAATACACATCACAAAGGAATATAACACGGATGCGGCAGGAACAGAAAACCTGCTTTTGTGACAGTGTTTCAGCTGAAGCCACTTGCCTAGATTGATATTGAACTTGGCATCGATAATAGCAACGCATCTTAAGCACTATCTGCTGTTGTTTGCAATCTGGCAAGTCCATCAGGAATATGTTGTGGGTATCATCAAAACTAATCTCCTGCATTGTTGCACCTCTTTGCACAGCATGACCAACTGTTTGTTTGCAAACCAGGTCGCATCGCTTGGCCAGAAGCCTAGCGCTGTGTCTGCCAGTCCATGCTATATCCCATGCAGACGCAGACGCAGCACTTGCAAACTCATTTGATGGTGATACTGGCGGCGGCTTGGAGACAACATACGGCGATTGGGCTGTCACGCTTGAGGACGGCAGCAATGCAGGGGCAAGCACTCATGTAGTTGATGACGACGGTGCAAGTAACATCGCGAGCAGCGATGGCAACGACGTGCAAATCGACACAGAGACAAATAATAATGACACCGGTCACAACGACTTGCTGCGGTTGGCCACGCAGAGCGGCAGCACATCGATACAACGCGTGAGGGTGTCCAAACGGGCCGATCCGCTCTATCAGCTCGGCCTATCGCACCTACAGCAGAAGAAGCTTCGCAATGAGGAGGAAGAGGACGTGGCCGCTGCGAAGGTTGCAAGCAAGGATGCTGTGCAGACGAGGCGTTTCCGCCTGATTGCGCAGCGCCTTGCCCTGGCGGCGTTTATCATTGGGCTCTTCATGATTGCAGCGGGTCCATCCAAAGCTCTCGCCAGCAGTTGGTTGCATAAGGTACACCATCAAGTCTTGCGGCCATCAAGTGCACGCACGCACGCATCAGTACGCACGCATACACTCAACACGCACTTTGCGCGTGCGCACACGCACCTTGCATGCTAGCACGTTTATCCCGCTGATATATTGAATCATGGTCTGTGTTTCAGCTAAGAGAAGGTTCAGAGCCATCTCCAGCTTTGCCATCACCATCACCGTCAGACATCCCGGCATACCGCTTGAGGCTGTTTGGTAGGGACTGGATGTTGGCAGACTCCACGCCAGGTTGGGTATACTTTGCTCTGCTGATGGCAGCAGGGTGCGGCCTATTCGTGAGCGAGGAGGCGCTGAACGTGTGGGTGGGTGGTTCGCTTGGCCGGAGTATTGCCTCTGTTGCCCAAGACGGGTCTTTGTCCAGCATGACCTCTGCAGCGCTGGCTCACGCCCCTCGGTTGCTGGGTGTAATCAGTTGGGTCTACTGGGGTGTCACCATCAGCGACATGGTGCCTTTTTATGCTGGACGCATCGCTGCAAGCAGGGGAGAACAGCTGGCTAACAAGGCAAGTGGACCAAATGTTGAAGTAGTTGAGATTGGCTGGAGTCTGCAGCTGGCCATGTTCATCAGTCAAGCTGTTCTTGTCAGAAAACATGTCTCAACTGTTACTGTTGCGCTATTGCTGTATGCCTGGTTGAGAGAATAGCTGCTGTATTAAGCATCAAGTGTCATCATCAGGCCACCACCGAACCGTCGCACAATAAGTACTGCAGATTCTGTTAACATCAGTGAACTTTACATTTGTGCATGGAGGGGGTGTAATTAGCTGTTTGGTCGTCATTGCCAAGAGTGTTCTTGAGAGCCTGCATTTGTCACGTGCAATGCGGCTCTTCACTCTCTTGTGCTTGGTTCAGATGAGTAGCAAGAATAAAGCCATGGGGGAGCGCGTTTTGGCCACAGTGCGGCGCTATGGCGACCGAGTGGGTTTTGTGGAGAGGTTTTCGCTTGGCATTCGCAACCCAGTTGGCTTTCTGGCTGGACTGTCCGGCGTGCCGCCTGCAAAATACTTCCTGGGAGTCTGCCTGGGCGCTTGCTTCACCCTTCCAGCGCAGGTGAGTTGAGCCCAGATATCTGCTGCATGCTGTTTGGTCCAAGTGCGCTTGCACACGCACAACATGTGTATCATCTTTTTTCTTGTACTGCAGCTTGCTGTAGGCTTCGCTCTCAGACAGCGGCCAGTTGCAGCGCTCGCGGGTGTTGCAGCTTTTGTGGTAAGCAGTTCACACTTCTTGTTGTTCTGCATGGAAGTTCTTTGCTGAAGTTCTTACATGAGGAACAACTGCCTTGACAGGGTGCCTGGAGTATTATGCCATATGCCACAGCCGCCATAGCTGCAGCCTTGTACTATCTTAAGCAAGCTGGCAGTGGCAGTGGCAGTGCGGACCCTTCCAGCGGCGTGGTTGCTAGCGGGTGATACTGTGACAATGCAACCGGATGTATGCATGGAAATTGTGTAAAGCTTCTCTAGATTTGGTTATTTATTTATTTGTACAGTGAGGGCTTCAATTATTGGTTGGTAGAGTAGCTTACGATTGTAGATATTGGTGTACATGGATTTTGGATATCACACATAACATGGGATGGCTTCTGGGCAAGCGCCGAAATCATCCTGCCCTCAACTCAGTAAGCACGTAGGCCGCTACTTTGACAGGCGCGCGAAACCCTTGGCGCAGATTCTCAAGCTAGATAGGCGAAAGTTGGCCAGCAACACGCCTTGCACACAACCTGGTTAGGAGTGTGGAGCAGGCTCATTCACCGTGTCTGTGTGCAGGCTGTCTGTTACCCCCGCTTGTTGCTACGTGAAGTGTCATGACGCTGGAGGTTGGTTGTGTAAAGCTGTAAGGTGCACGTGTGTATGCAAACCAACCCGCAAGCGGACATTGACGACAGCACTCAGACATGATTTGAGTGTTTGTGCTTGCATATTCAGACTAACTCAGTCCATGTGCAAAATTCATACAAGAAGGCGCACCTTTTTATTGATCATGTAGGCAGCACGTAGGCCCATCTGACCATACCAAACAGCAGAACTCTAATCTTTCACGCAATTGCAAGTTACCAGTGGTCCGTCACAGTATGATGTGCAGTGACAACAACAATGTGCCTGAATCGTGCTACAGACACCAACGGCAACATGTGCACCAAATGCTAGTGAGGCCACCCAGGGAGGCCCTTCAAAGGGAGGGGCTAATTGCCTCTAATGGCTCTCCAACCACTCCTGTGCATTCTGAAACATCTTCAACCACGGACTGGGTCCCTTGCGATCGAAGCTCCACTCCGCTGGAGCCCAAGGAAACTGCACAGCAATGCGAATGAGCCCAAAAGGTGGCAAACCAGAGGTAGTTTATGAAGGGTGGTGGCTGATGAAGTCACACGGGTGGGGTTTTGCCGGAACAAGGTCGAAACAGCCAATATTCTATACGAGCTGACAAGTAAAGGGCAGCAACTATTACCTGCCACATAAGGAAACATCTCTCTGGATGAGGCATGATTGCGAGGTGGCGACCATCTTCTGAACACAGAGCGGCAATGCCCAATGGAGAACCATTGGGGTTGAATGGGTAGTTTTCAGTAACTTGCCCGTCATCACTGCAGTACCGCACAGGGGCAAGGCCCTGGTCCAACACCTGCAGGAAGAAGGTGCGGAAACAGTGAATCTAAGGATCTGTACCTGACGCAAGTGTCCGTGCATGCATCATACACGACAGCCAGAGGGAGCACACATTACCTTCGACATGATGCGCTCATCTGGAAACAGCGCCCTGCCCTCACCATGTGCAACCCAGATACCGAGCGTGGAGCCTTCCAACCCGGAAAGCATGATGGAAGGGGACTTCTGTATGGTGACCGATGTAAAGCGGCATTCAAATCGACCAGACGCATTGTGCACAAAGCGAGGCTGGTTGACATCCGCAATCTCTCCGGGCCTACCACCTGCAACAGACAATGTGATCAGCCACCAGACAGCAAGGCGTGCAGAGCGAAGATATGACTGTACTGAAGGGACAACAGAGGAAGGCTGTAATACCTGGCACCCAGCCAAGCAAGGCCATCAACTGGCAGCCATTGCAGACGCCCAGGCTGAATGTGTCAGGCCTGTTGTAAAACTCCTGGAATTGAGCCAACACGGAGTCATTGAACTTGATTGTTGCAGCCCAGCCCTTGGCCGAGTCCAAGACATCCGCATAGCTGAAGCCGCCGGCAAAGACCACCCCGCGAAACTGCTGCAATGTTATACGCCCCTCGAGAAGATCAGACATGGTAACGTCCCATGGCTCCATCCCCGCAGCATGAAAAGCGCTGGCCATTTCACGGTCCCCGTTCACGCCCTCTTCGCGTATGATGGCAACCTTGTGCTTGGCAGCAGAGGCCATCGCGGACGGCGACGTCGCCTTGGGTGTGAACGGCACCTGCCAAATGGGACCTAAACACAGCGCAACTTAGCAGTCAACACTCTTTTTTTTGTTGTTGCAAGTGTTGAGAACGTGTCGTTGTGTACGCTTGATGTTGCAAGCTGGTAACCTACTTTGCCGGAGTTGGAGTCCTTGCTGCTCAGCGGCCACACAACCTGCTTCAGACTGCAACTTCTCCAGCTCAAAACTGGTTTTCTCCCATGCATCCCGTAGCTTGGGCATATCTTCCTATTATCCAACAACTCCACTGCATAAGCATTGTGAAGCAGATCACTCCAAGAGTCCCACAACCTAACGAGATATAATTACCTGAATCACGACAGCGCCTCCAACAGAGATCTCAATGACTGGTGTTGAGGTCGCAATGCCCAGAACTGAGCATGGTACCTCTGCCTCCCTGAAAGCCGTCAGCACAGCATCCTCATTGCTTCTGGAAACCTGCACAGTACACACATCATCCATCAGCTAACTACTTAAGTAAAAAGGACGCAGTCTTTAAGGCTAGTGCAACCTTGCCAACCTCAAGTACGTATCCCAGCTCTTCTGCAAACAAAGTGCGCAGGACAGAATCACCAGAGCCATCAGCATGGTTTGTGGCTTCTGGTACTTCCACACGCAGTCCACAGTTGCCAGCAAACGCCATCTCTGCAAGAGCTACTGCAAGACCGCCATCACTAACATCATGACCAGCAGATATTTTGCGATCCGCGATCAGAGTCTGTACCACAAGAGTATGCGTTAAGGCCAAACAGAGTTTTGCAAACAAAGTAACTCGCGTCAACAAGGTGCTCACCTGCATTGTCTCAAACGCACGCTTGAACATCTGAACATCATCCATGTCCGGGCTAGTATCCCCCAGCTGCGACACAGCAGGAGTAAATTGAATGACTGGCCCGATGCCAAGAACACACAAGCTACCAACAAACCTGCTGATAGACTTGGGCTAAGGAAGAGGCACCAAGCCGGCGACGCCCTGCAGCCAAGTCGATATGAAGCAGCACGCCATTGTCTCTCAACTTCAAGTCGGGTGTGACGGTCAGGGTAATGTCAGGGCAGGTGACGTAGGAGCTGATGACAAGATTGCCGGGTGCCATCACGGTTTCGCCTCCAGCCTGAAAACCAAACAGCCAAGCGATACGTTCCATGGTCGGTTCAAGTCCAGACAGCCTCTCCAGACAGGCAACTATGTTGCAGGATTTCGAAACCAACCTGTGCTGCCATGGACAAGGAGTCTTTGCCGCCATCAATAGCAACACCCAGCGTAATCATAGCTTCCTTTAACGCAATGGCAGCATCATACATGGCAGCGCCTTCTCCGCCAAGCTTGGCAGCATACATCCAGTTACCGCTTGCCTTGACATCTTTCAGAGCAGTTATCTGCACGTACGACACCAACATAAGACGCATTGATGCCCTACTGCTCACACAGTTTGAAAGGATGTCAACGCGAGCATGATGCAACGGCTGCATACCTTTGCCCACACCAGATTGGTGAGAGACTCTCCAAGGGCCATGCGCGCCATAGCAGATGAATCTAACAGGCCATTGATAGGCTGCTCGCCAATGGAGATCGCTGCACCGGTTGTGCCTAGATGGCTTTGCGCTATGACAGCAACATCTGCAAGTGGCAGCTGTAGGGGACCAACTGTCTGTTGCTGTGCAACAAGGCCTGTCACGCACCGATCAACCTGCAAAGCATTGTGCTTAGCTACATGCAAGTCACACAACAATAGCCTATGTAACCTCATCATAAGCACACCTTGGTAGTCAAGAAACGCTTGGAGCACACTGCTGGTAACCGCAAGATGCGCAAAAGCGCCTCTTCAGCAGTTGCTTCTGCTGGGAACTCAAGCGGCACACGCTTCTGCTGTTGGCGCATAAATCGGAAGGTCTTGTTAGGCATCTTGCCAAGAACCTGTGACATACGTATACAGAGCGTCAGCTACTTGAACCCCTGAGGTATGCATGATATGCAGTACATCATACACTGTCACCTTTTCAAGCTCCAGATCCACCGCAGGAGGGGGCGGAGATACTCCAGCAGCATGGGCTTTAGCTTCTTCAGCAGAGTCAATTAGCGTGATGTACCCACGACCGTCAATGCTGCCCAGCACGGCCATGGAAAGTCGTTCACGCTCGCAAATTGCACGGAGCAGACCCTCACTGTCGGGCTTGATCAACAGCGCATCTTGCTCCTGATACTCCGCTCCCCAGATCTCCAGTACAGACATAGTTTCATCGCCTAAGACAACCTTACGAATGTCAATCTTTGCTCCTTTTGGATCTATGATCTCCTTGACCACATTGCAGTTGCCCCCTGCTCCCTGATCATGGATTGACATAATTGGGTTCTTGTCACCAAGCTCCACACACGTGCGCACCACGCGGTTGAGCTTGTTGGACATCTCGGCATCGCCACGCTGCACTGCATTAAAGTCCAGCTCCACAGCATTGGAGCCGCTGACCATGGAGGAAGCCGCGCCGCCTCCCATGCCAATGCGGTAAGCAGGACCGCCAATTTTGACAACCAACATCCCAATGTCTGCGTCAGCCTTCTTGAGATGCCTGTGATCAATCTGGCCGACACCACCACTGAACATGATTGGCTTCAGCCACTCCCTCCTCTCCCCTGATGGCAATCGCATGCCGTATGTGCGGGTGTAGCCCTGACGTGCACGGCTGGCTCAGGCAACTTCGAGACACATATATGCGAGCATGCACCGTGAGTGGCCAACAGACAACTTACCTGGATCAGAGGCTCTCCAAACTTGTTGCCATAATCTGACGCACCATTGCTGGCATCTATCATGATCTGAAGTGGAGAGGCCAGGTTCTCAGGGTATGCGAAGGAGGTATCTTCCCAGGGCTCTACCTGCTCAGGAAGCTGCAAAACGTGTCAAGTTAGTGCTCATCTTGGAGCAACACAATGCCAGCCTTCCCAAGCTGGTTGTCTGATTGAAGATCTGAACACACCTGCAGATTGCCTGTACAGTACCCTGCTGTTGAAGCAACAACAATGGATCCGATACCAGTAGCGTGCGTGTCACGTATTCTGCCTCCCGCCCCCGTTTCAGCTCCCGGGAAAGGTGCCACCTGTATAGCATGTGATATACTGCACGGCACTTCACTACACGTGAAACAGCATGATACAAGAATCGACTTACGGCGCATGGGAAGTTGTGCGTTTCAGCAGTAAACAAAATGTCGAGATCTCTGCTATGCTCCTTCAAAGCACTGGGGTGACCTGGCTTCTCTGGCAGAATGCTTGTGACTTCACGCCCTCGAATCGCACTGCAGATCAGCTCTGGGGTTCATACATACCGCTAACATGTACCATGACGCGCGCAAACTTGCGAACAGCAGACGCCTTGCCTCGAGTTGTCTTTGTAACCTATGACTGAATTGCTTGGATTGGCCTCCAGTGTATCCATAACAAGCTGCAGCAGTGTGTGCGGCATCTTCTCGCCATCTATCACTAAGTCACCCTGCATGGTTTGCGACTCGCTGTCAGGTCGTGCCATATCCTATATGAACACACTCCTTAACAGGTAGTAACTCTCACCTTGAAAAACCAGTGCCGTGAGTGTTCGCTGTTTGACTGTGCCATGTCAAACAGCTCCACTGTAGTGGGGTCACGCTTGATGTCATCCCTGAACATCTTCGTGTAAAACTGCAGGCTAACCAAAGATCAGAAGCTGCAAGGAGCAGGCAAAACGATACATAAACATGCCGCCTACGGGCTAAAAGCGATGACCAACTTTAACCTCAAGGTCCCAATCATCAAATGCAAGCCCCATGGTTTTGTTGACTTGCTCCAAGGCTTTGCGTCCTTCCTGTAAGGCCACCAGTGAGCTCAGCATGTGCTTACCAGCCTCCAGCAGCTTTGTCTCAACTGTACACATTGCCGCACCTTCATGACAGGAACACGCACGACAGGTGCTGGCACAGCGTCCACAGCAAATGACGTAATCGGCGCTGGGTAGACAGTCTCCGTCATTCGATCATGCACCTGCACAACCACAGCATAAACATGCCTTTGGTTGAAAACCCCAGAACCAGGTCAAGCCCTGTGTGCGCAGCAAGTACAACTCATGCTTAACACCATGCAAACAAGTTACCATAGCAGCAAATGCAGTCAACTCGTCCTGCGTGAGAGGAGTTGCTGTTCGCAGCTTGTACCGCCGTGAGCGCTCAATGCGAGTGATCTGTAAAAGACCACACGACCGGCAGATCGACACAGCGTTTGCTGACCAGGCTGTTGTGAAAGTCATCCTCGGTCCAACCTCCACAATTGAAGCCTCACCTACATCCAAAGCCCTTCAAAATCTCTCTGCTCTTCCCAACCAACAGCAGCGACCAAGACTTACCATCATCAATACTGCTGTACGGTGTCAGCTTCTCAGGTTCAAAAGTTTCTCGCAGCAGCCACGCCAACGTACTCGCTTGTGTTTCGCTCAACTGTGATGTCACTAAAACATTGAAACACTGTTCTGTTTCAATGCCCTCAATAGCCTGTGACACCTTCTGCTGTGCCTGCAAACACAATGCCAACATTGGCGCCATGGGTGCAATGACGTGCACGCTATCAACACACCTTTCTGATCAAAGCGTCGCTAGCCGCTTCGCTTAATAAAGGCTGGCGATAAAGATGTAGTATCCCCTCTTTACGGTTTTTGAGATCCTGGACAATCGGCTCCACTGCCTGACAAGAGCCACGACACGCGCATGTATACATCAGTGACAGCTGCACATGTATGATACACATACACAATAACAGCTCATGCAAACAACTTTGACACAAATAACATGACATGAGCAGCAGAGACTGCATACCGCTGGCGAGTCCGCTGTAGCAGTACCAGAAGCCACCAACCGATGTTGTGAACAAGGTTCCCGCGCTAAGGCCTCTTGGTCTTGCCCTATGTGTAGCAGCCAGCACACATGGTTAATCGGATAGACAATGCGGGATGCCGTGATGATTGCATGTAGCTTTATATAACAAAAGAGCTGCGCACATTGAACAGCTTCGCCTGCTAATTGTGCGTGCGAGCTCGCAAGCCGTATGTTCGTCGAGCGCAAAACGTCACGGCGTTGCCGCTGGACTCTGCAAACAGCAAGCATTGGTATCCGTCGTAGAAAGGCTCATCACTACACTCGCAGTTGTTGCTCATCTAACAGCATATGCTTTCAGCAATATTCTGCTGATGTATTCATGCCAAGCAGACTCGACTTCACAAGGACCACACCTCCCCCCTCCCCAGCGACTCTACAGCAACTGCCTTCGCATTGTGAAAACAATGCAACCAACCTTTACTGAACTGCAGTCGTTTGTCAAGCTGCAACAGGGAGTCTCCCACTACAGGCAAACCACCACCCAATGCAGTGCTTGTAACTTGTAAGTTGCTTGTGATTTAAAGAACAGAATTTATAGCAACATAGTTCGACACGCAGCATGTGTTCAACAAGTCGGGACAACTCCAGCAGCTGCTCAGTACACCATGCGCACCGCCTCTGGCGGCTGGCATGACTGGCAGCGGATTTGGAAGAAGTGGATGCAGATGCAGCCGAAACAGACACCGCAGTGCCGGCAGCAGCGACCGCTGCGGGCGCCATGCTTCTCTGCAGCACTGCCACCGCCGCCGCCGCCGCCAGGCCGCCTAAGGAGGCCGTGATGGAGTATGCTACGCGTTGTGCTCAGCGTAACGCTTCGGCAGAAACACATCACAGCGTCATGGAATGACGACAGTGTGACTCATGACGCTGAGTTTAGGGTTTGCTGCTCAGTTGCTGTGCCATTGCGCATGCTGCTAGCTACCGTGTAGGCGAGGGGAGCTGCTTGCTTGTTTGTTGGGCGGGAGAGGTGCAGTTGGCGATGCATGTTTGTGCTGCTGAGGGCAGAGCTGATGGACAACCAGCTTGAGCAGCGGATCTAGCATTTGCACGCTTGGCTGAGCTCTGAAGCATGGCTTTGTAGCCCGGGCTGCTGCCCACATGGAGCGCAGCTTCTTGAGCTCAGCTGCACTTCTATATTTCATGCTTGCTCCGTGCTGCATGATAAACTAGTAGTTCAGATTATTATCGTGTCGTTCTTCAAGCATGGAGAGCCTGGCTCAGTTGGAAGATCTCTGCGAGAGGCTGTACAAGTCGCAGGTACGCTCATTGCGCATACTGTTGCTGCTATCGTTTATTGTCTATACGTTGCTGCTGTGCATGTAGCTGCAGCTGCAATTTGTACATGCAAGTGCGAGCACTACTTGTGGTATGGGTTCTGAGCTTGCAGGCTGGGAACCAAGCAATGTCAACTTGATGTATATTAAATTTCACGCTTGTTGCGTCTTGCTGTGGCTGATTAACACAACGGCAAGCTACCGCAGCTGACATCATTGTTATACAACGCTTGTGTGGAGTTGATGCCGTGGTCAAGCCTCTGGGATCAGCTTACACCATGCTTGCACCTCAATTCATGAAGCGATAGTGGTGCTGAACATGTGTTCTTGGGTTTTTACCAGGATCCACAGGAGAGACAGCATGCAGAGCGCACGCTGGCTGTGTTCAGTGTCAACCCCGAGTACATTAGCCAGTGTGAATACATCCTTACCAGTTCCTCCTCACCATACGCACAGCACCTCGCCTCGTCCAGTCTTGTGAAGCTGATCAGCGACAACAACATCGCCCTGCAGCCGCGTTTACAAATACGTGAGTTCAAGAGTAAACCTCTTGAACCTCTTGAACAGGCTCACGTTTGCAGTTTCCTTGTCAACTGTGCACGATTGCCGTTTACTTCGTACAATAGGTTGTGCACGCTTGACGAAGACAAGGTCAACAACTGACACTCTGTACAGGCAACTTCGTTCTCAACTACCTCTACACGAATGGACCCAAGTTGCAACCATTCGTCACGATATCGCTCGTGCAGCTATTGTGTCGTCTGACAAAGCTTGGATGGTTTGATGACGATCAGCACAGGGAGATAACAAAGGAGTCGATGAAATTTTTGACGCAGGTACTTCACACTGAACTGTGTTAAATTTATTTCTATAACAATCATTGGCGAGCTGCCATTAAGCAGCAATGGTGTATACAATCATGCAAATGCTTGGCGTCTTTGTGTACAGCGTGCTGACCTGTATGCTTGCTGCAGAGTTCACAGCCGCATTATCTTCTTGGTTTGAAGATCATTACTCAGCTGGTAGCAGAAATGAATCAGGTGGCAAACTTTGTTTTTTCCGCTTCCAACTGATTCTGTGAGTTTATTGCCTGATGGCTCACACTGTGATGCAGCCAAATGCTGGTAGACCGTTGACAGTGCACCGGAAGACGGCCGTTTCATTTCGAGATCTTGCACTGTATGAGATCTTCCAAATCTCCTTGACGTCTTTACGTCAATTGCAGACAGATGGTATGTGTGAGGACAGCTTTGTATTTGCAGCGGCTGCATGATCTGTGTTTGGAGCGCATGTGTGGTCAATGGTCACGGTCAGTTTCAGGCTGACAATTACTCGTCTGCAAGCTGCTGATGTAGGGTTGCGGGAACAAGCGCTCAATCTGTCATTGAAGTGCCTGTCGTTTGACTTTGTTGGCACATCATTGGATGAAAGCACGGAAGACCTTGGCACGATACAGGTGCGTAGTCAGAAAAAGCTGGCATTTTCCCTCATCATATCAATAAGCACGTGTGGATGAGTTCCAATGTGTCTACACTTGCGGCGTTGTGGCTGCACTAGTGTTGTGGGCAAGACTCCATGACTAGCGTCACACAGCAATGCCGACAACTTTGCAGATACCATCTTCGTGGCGACCAATACTAGAAGAACCGAATACAATGCAGCTGTTCTTCGACTACTATGCAATCACGGCACCTCCGTTGTCAAATATGGTGAGCGCGGTGGCTTTACCATATGTTGCCTTCAGCTTGGTTGGGTGGCTAAGTACTGTGGGCAGTGCTTTTTGCTGCAGCTACACCACTGTTGCGTTTACAGGCACTGGAATGCTTGGTGTGGCTGGCTTCTGTAAGAAGATCCCTCTTTTCCAATGAAACAGAGCGTTCCAAGTTCTTGAAGCGCTTGATCAATGGCACTCGTGAAGTTTTGCGTACTCAGCACGGTACCCTTGCAATTATAGCATCATTTCGCACGTCTGCACTTACTACTACAATGAAATACCTACGAGTTTGGGCCTTGCATATGCACGTGAAGATGACTTTGGCCTTGCGTGGAAGCATGCCTGTCACGTCCGTATAGATATTGATGCTTAGCTGCCCTTTGCTTGGCACATGCAGGCCTGGACCAGCACGCCAATTACCATGAGTATTGCAGGTTGCTCGGCAGGCTAAAGACCAACTACCAGGTTTGAAATCGTAACCTCCTTGTCTGTACTCACCTCGCACTGCCAGGTGAGTCTATCAGTGTTCTAACCAACATGTGCCTTGCTGCAGTTGTCTGAGCTTGTCAGCGTTGAGAACTACAGTGAGTGGATTCAGCTAGTCGCTGACTTCACAATCCGATCACTTCAGTCTTGGCAGGCAAGTTCAAGAAACCATGCATCAGTGTCATTCAGTTCGCGGTGCTCATGACACTGTGGACGCAGTGGGCAAGCGGCAGTGTATATTACTTGCTGGGACTTTGGTCGCGGCTTGTGTCCTCCATGCCATACCTGAAGGGTGATTCACCAAGTTTGCTCGACAACTATGTGCCCAAGATCACCGAGGCTTATATCACATCTCGTCTTGACTCTGTACAGGTTTGCAGATGTCTATGCGGAACCTGGCATGTTCACAGCATACTTGGAAGCTTTGGTTGATCTCTCTCTCTGTTGTGCAGGCCGTTCTCCAGTCAAACTTCACTGACGATCCACTTGACAACGAAGAGCAGTTGCAGGACCAGTTAGACAGCCTGCCATACCTTTGCCGCTTCCAGGTTATACACGCTGAAAGTTTGCTACAGTTTTGTCAATGCAGCTGACCCTTTTGTTGTGCAGTATGAGAAGACAACTGAGTATCTCACAACACTACTGGAACCAGTCCTAACGGCATACACGGTGAGTATCGCATTTGCCTGTTGTTCAGCAGGTGTTGCAACTTTGCAATTGCATTGCAACCCTATATGTTTACAGGACTTCTCGCGAGCGCAACCAGCCAGCTTGGATCCCATTCGCTTACAAGTTTGTGAGGGTCAGCTCACCTGGCTGGTGCACATCATTGGGGCCATCATTCGCGGGCGCATCAGCTCTAGCAGGCACGCCTAACATAACACCATCACTGCATGCATGTGCATGCGCAGTAGGGCAGCAAGGTTCTTAGACAGCATCCATGCCGCAGGGATTCTCTGGATCCTCGGTTGCTCACCCAGAATGGAAGGTGCCTTGTTTTCACCATGAGAGTGGATGAGCGGTCCAGTTTCATTAGTGGCATGTCATGGCTTGTGTTATGGCACCTTGCATTACCACCCTTCAACAACCCAGCTGACCCCGTATTCTGCCTTGCAGCACTGAGTCGCAGGAGGTCATAGATGGCGAGCTTGCTTCAAGAGTTTTCCAACTCATCCAAGTGACAGATACAGGCATTCACAGCCAGGTGACTGCAGTGCTGCCGGACTCCCATACAGGATGTGTTTACGATGCGTGGAAATACTCCTTTGCCAAAAGACATGTCTGAGTCAGCATGTGCTTTTGTGCTTGCAGAGGTACGCCGAGCGAAGCAAACAGAGGCTAGACATTTCTATTCTCTCGTTTTTCCAGAATTTCCGCAAAATATACGTGGGAGAACAAGCGATGCACTCATCCAAGGTTAGCTTGACCATACAGGCCATACTTGTGCGAGCTGCTCACCTGGGTGTTACGTTTTCAGCAGGTGTACACCAGGCTGTCAGAACGTCTGGGCTTGGCAGACCACCTCATGGTTCTGAATGTCATTATTGGCAAGATAGCGACAAACCTGAAATGTTTTACACAGGTACCAACCTCACTGACTCCTGCAAGCTGCAATGCATCATGACGCTGGCAGGGGCTTTGAGCCAGTGGCACCTTGCATTTGGGTCATTTCTCTCATGTGCATGCGCTGTCGCAGTGTGAAGAAGTCATTGAAATGTCGTTGAACCTCTTTCAAGATCTGGCTGCCGGGTAAGTTGCGTGGGGGTTAGCAGAACAAGTTGATTGGCTAGCTGGCATCTGACAAGCGTGTCAGGTATATGAGCGGGAAGTTGCTCCTCAAACTAGACGGAATCAATTACATACTCGGCAACCACACAGTAAGTAGCTGCTGGCATGGTTGCACTTGGTTGATTGACAGAATCAACTGACTGGCAGAGGGAACACTTTCCTTTCCTGGACGAATACCGCAACACGCGGAACCGTACTATATTCTACTTGACATTGGGTAGACTACTATTCATGGAGGACACCCCCCAGAAGTTCAAAGCATTCATGGCTCCGTTGCAGCAAGTGTTGCAAATGCTGGCGGCTACAACAGCTGACAACTTTCGCACCGATGGAGCAAAGTTCGCGTTGATAGGGCTATTTCGCGACCTCAGGGGCATTGCGATGGCAACGAACAGCAGACGGACATACGGGTTGCTCTTTGACTGGCTGTACCCAGCACACATGCCTGTTCTGTTACGCGCGGCGGAGGTTTGGGCAGACACGCCAGCAGTAACAACGCCGTTGCTGAAATTTATGGCAGAGTTTGTGCTGAACAAGACGCAGCGCCTTACCTTTGACTCCTCCTCACCCAATGGCATCCTCTTATTCCGTGAAGTCAGCAAGCTGATTGTTGCATATGGCACGCGCGTGCTTGCCCTGCCAACAGGGCCGGACCCTTATGATCAGAAGTATAAAGGGATCTGGATCTGCCTCACCATACTCACAAGGGCGCTTGGCGGCAACTATGTGAACTTTGGCGTATTTGAGCTCTATGGTGACCGCGCCTTGGCAGATGTGCTTGACATTGCACTGAAGATGGCACTGTCCATCCCGCTATCAGACATCATGGCGTTTCGCAAAGTTGGGAAGGCCTACTTTGCACTTCTGGAAGTGTTGTGCCACAACCATGTGTCTGTCATCGCCGTTCAAGACATGGCTACCTTCACGCACCTCGTGTCTTCTATTGAAGCCGGCCTCAAATGTTTGGACGTCAGCATATCTTCCCAATGTGCATCCGCGATAGATAACCTTGCAGCGTTCTACTTCAATAGCTATGTTTCTGCCGTGACAAGCGGTGAGGTGCCACCTCCTGCGGCACAGAGCATGGCCAAGCATCTCGTTGAGTCCCCGCAGCTGCTCCCCGAAATCCTCAAGTCCCTATTTGAAATTGTTCTGTTTGAGGACTGCGCCAACCAGTGGAGTCTCAGCCGACCCATGCTGAGCCTGATACTGATAAACGAGCAGATCTTCAACGAGTTGAAAGCGCAGCTGCTTTCGTCGCAACCTCCCGACCGCCAGCAGAAGCTCCTCGTGTGTTTTGACAAGCTAATGGCCGACGTCTCGCGCTCGCTGGAGTCCAAGAACCGCGACAAGTTCACGCAAAACTTGACAGTCTTTCGCCATGACTTCAGAGCAAAATGAGAAGGTTGCTCTGTCCTCGTGTGATGCTGTTTGCATGCTCATCTGTACAGCGTCTTGCACATTGCTACAGACAACTGACGCACATTCGCGACACAGTGTTACCAGCCCAGTGTTGTGACCACCAACTCAGCCCCAAGTTCCCTGGCAATATGTGCTCCATTGTACAATCTGACACTGGGTCTGTATGGATAGATTCATCATAACACTCGGAATGCACGCAAAGGAACAGTTTAGTTACCACCCACGCGCAACCATGTGTTGCTATGGTTAATCACCACCTGATACTGTTGGCTGTATTGGGGTTGCTTATTGGCAGATCGAGTTATGCATCACAGCGCTCAAGAGCAAATGCTGTGATGAATGCTGCATTGTGCAAACAGCTGACCACGGACATCACTGGCCACATGCCAAGCTCACCGCAACACAGCAACGGCACTGCGACAGGGAGTGCGGCGTGCTGTGCATATGCATGCTGCGCGCCGATGGGCGCAAACCCTAACGACGCACTCGCGTTGAGCAAGGACGACGCTGTCGTGGGTGGCGGCCGTGATGTGGGCGGAGGAGGGGGAGTCCGTTGAGTCAGCTGACGCTGCTGCTGCTGCTGCCTGCTGGATAATGGAGGCGCTAACCAACGGCCGTGGTGCAGGTGATGCGCGTGCATGCATGCTTGTCTAACGGGGTTTGGGCTAGTAGTGAAGTTAGGTAGGTCGTAAGTAGGAAGAGCACTTGGTGGTGAATGTAAGTGTTGTGTGCTGCTGTGTGTGGTGTGCAATGCATGCCTCACATTGTGATACATGCCACAATCTCTGCATCCTATATATTGTACACCGTATCATACCCCTTATATACAGTTTGCGTACAGGATATGCGCGAGGCAGTTAGTTAGTTGTGCACATACTAACATTGGTTTCAAGAGTACGCAACATGCACTCAGTGCTGAGCACACGTTTGCCCTGCATGTCTGCAAGCACATGTGATGTGGTTGTGGCATGGCATGTGCATGTGGATTTGCGTGTGCAAGTTGCACCTTGTATCTTCTGTACACGCGTGCTTGGTATAGGTAACTACACGTGCATGCATGTATAACATCATAGTAGCATAGGCAAGCCAGCAAGTGTGCATGCTTGTAATCACAGTTTCACCAGCACAACCAACAAGTCTCAGTCACGGTAGCATGGGCTGGCCCAGGCCCCTACACATAGCAAACAAACAACGGCATCACCATAGGTAGGCGAGGTTGATGTAGCTTGCCAACCCGCCCAGCCCAATGCCGCACCTGATCACGCAAAGGCTGAGTGAGACAGTTGCCTTGCGGGCAACCTGTATGTTTGACGGGGTAAGGGCAGTAGTAAAGGTAGGTAGGTAGCAACTAGGTGGACAACCCGGTGGTCAATGTAACTGTGCGATGGTGTAGTGTGATGACTGCCTGCGCGTGTCACACTCTCATGCATGCCACAGTCCTTGCTTACTATATGCTACACCACACATCCATTCCACAATCACCACAGCAACGACTTTGCACAAGCTGGACCACCGGGGTCTGAACACACTGCGTGTACTACTTCACACTACAGCTGTGTGTCCATCTATACCCACTGGTGCTAATCTGGATGTGGTGTTCTTTCAACGACTGCAGTTGTACCATTTTCATTATGTGACATTTTTGAACACGCTACTTACGCAGTGTGTCTGTCGCGCCAATGCCGCCAGGTAAATCTGTTCAGCCGCAGACCATGGCCTCACAGCCCTAATGTACACAATAAGCTGTTGTACCTGCAAGCTTGTGCAAGCCTGCACTCACAAACTTGACCACAAACCAGAACGTGACATGTAAAGCTTGGCACAGTCCCTCAAAACCGCCGTCACGTCTTTGTGGCAGCACTCCGAAATTGCATGCAGTTCCAAGCGCAGCGCCATAGCGTCTTCATACCTGAATCGTCAGCAACATGAGTGCGCTGGTGGGAAGCACAGCGTTATATTGTAATTATATACACGATTGACCATTCTCTTGATGCGCGTGCTGGCACCTACCGCTCTTGTAGTATGGCTTCTCGGAGGCGTTTCTGCAAACGCAATACAACATTTTTGGGAGGTACACAACATCAACCCTGAAGACAGTGCAAACAACATGCTGTATGATCTGCGACATGTCATATGAGGGAGGAGGTCGATGAATACCTTGAGCGGTGAGGGAGCCTGCTGGACATGTCGCAGCCTCTCATCTGCAAGCGCTAAGGCAGCCAGGAAGTCTGCATCGCTAGACTCGAGCTGCCCAATCAACCGCAGCCTTGCTATAGCCTGCCAACAAACATGCCTGCACTGCTATAATTATCATCACCACCATCATCATCACCATCGTCATCATCATCAGTACGGCCTACCTCTCTGTTGGAGGACACCAGCAAAGACGGTGCTACCAGCAGTGGGTGCCGAAATCGCACCTGCAGGAGGTTGGCGCTTAATTACCTCGTCTTGTATGCAGCGGTGGACAACAGTAAGCAACTTCCTGAGCAAACGATACCGCTAGTGCCAGGCATTGCGCGGGAGGAGCCATGAAGCTCTTGTGCAGAGCTGCATCCTTGTCGTCTTTATCAACCTTTGGCGACATTGGACCTGACAACACCACTGACTTGTCTGCTGCAAGGCAAGATTCTTGACTGCTGGCATCAACTTTCATCAACCAAGAAAAAGCTTCAGAACAATGGCCGTGTGCATGCGGAAGGTGGGGGTTAGGGGGAGCACCCAAGGGTGTTTAACCTGGACGAGACGTACCTATACATGAATGTGGTGGAGACACAACAAGTAATGAATCTGAATACACGACAGCTAGCATAGCTGTCCACTCACCTATGACCCTTTGCACTACCAGCTGGCCGCCTGTAGCTAGGTCATCGGCCGAGAGTCTCCTGCACAGGGCAGCTATATGACAATCACACAAGTCAACCTCAGCAAGTGTTATCTGCGCATAGCACAAAAACAAAAAAAGAAGGTACTTGTTTTACACAATGACTACCTGATGACAATGTGCTTGAACTCCCAGTGTGGGCTCATAAAGTAGCGCTCTGCGCGGGGCTCATTCACGTGCTGCACAAGCTGCTCCATGCACTGCATGCACACCACCATGCTGGGCATGAGAGTTTGTATGCGACTGCCAGTAAGCCTCCTTGTTTATTGGGAAAATGTGTTTGTGACAAACTCAGCTTACATTGTCGCGGTTGATGGCGGCAGCGAAGGCAGCAGCAACTTGGGAGTTGAGAAACAGCGGGAAGTCGCCAGCTAATATGCCCGACTCGCGCACCTCACTGCACGTGATGTTAACCATCTGGTCATGACTGAATTCACCACATTTCCCGAACACACGCTTATACGCGACTCATTGCGTCTGTGTGCCCGTACGCGTGTGTGAGCCATGCATGGCTCACATCACTCAAAGGAAAGAGACACATATCAGTTGTGTCTCTGTCATAACGTGCACACAGCAACACGGCCACCTGATATGCATGCATGCCAGATACCACTTGCCTGGCAAGTCGGGCGACGCCAGCGCTTGCATTGGTCCTCACAACCTGCCGCCAAACGGCAGCTTGCATGCGCGCCTGCACACTGTCTCCTGCACCACCCTGCCAGCCACCCAGTACACTCTAAGCACAATGTACCACATCACAATGACGCTGTGCAGCCACACGCACCGCATTCGCTTCATCCTCCACATCATGTGGGCGCAGCCTGTCAGCATGCAGCTGCCGCAGCATCACGAGTGCCCCCGAGCTCGCGAGGCTATGGACGGTTGCTGCAGCGCACTCCAGCAAGCCCTCGTTGACATCCTCGTCATGGAAGACGTTGGGCACGTCACTACCGTGATCGTCACTGCTCCTGCTGCAGGTTGCTTTGCGTGAAGGCCGCCTCAAAGACGCCCTGTCAAATGCTCATCATCAGCGCTTGCAAACCGCAGAGCACGACTTGCATATCCAAACGGTTGCACAGCTTGCGTGTCTCAAGCTGCATGTGTAGTTTGTCAAACTACACATGCAGCTGGCGAGCGCAATGACTACTGCTTTAACGAAGGCAGCAACACTTGGTCAATGTCCCACGTTAGCAGCTTATATAACCCAGGTTACAAGAGGGTGTACTGACACTCCGTTCCATGCGTATGTGTGTGTATATGCGTGCCCACGCGTGCATATGGGTGTGCATGCGCGTAAGCGTGTGCATGTGTGCGTGAATGTTAATGTAGGCATGTGTACAAGGGAGTTTCTATATATTTGTGTGTGTGTGTGCTAAAAGCACATACAAACACTGCAGTCAGCGACCTAGTGCGCTTCTCTCAACTGTGCTTGGCTCAAGAAAAGCAAGCTGATTAATGAAGTGGAAACAGACGCCCACTGCACGCTGCTCGTGGCAATGCTTGGGAAGAACACAACAAACGCATAAACAAACACGCACAAGGACACAGCTGATTCCTCCCTCGCACCTTTCTACAGGAGCAGTGGTAGTGGTCGTTAGGCTCAGCCCTGACCTCCGCCTGCTGGTCAACCTCGTCGGCTGCGACGTTCCTGGAGACAGCTGCGGCCCGCAGCTGTAGCAATTGCCGCGGCCAGTGCTGCTAGCGTAGGCGCACACTAGCTGTTGATCTGCGGCCGCCGCCCGCATGACGCACACAACAACAATGTGCTGAACTATGACAACGATGACGACGACACCATTACGTGTAAGCACAATCACTACGGCGCCGACAGCGACGGCGACAAGGTAAGCTTCAGCTTTCATCAGTGAGAAAGGTTGCAGGATTCACAGAGGCTGAACTGCGAGTCAGCGTGCAAGCTGCGAGCTCAGCTTTAAGCTGCCAATTACGTTAGGTTAGCTTGGCTGTAAGTTGTACGCCAAACAGCCAAGCTAATCTGCTGTATGAGCGAAGCTACGTGCGCTGTGAGTTTGTTCTAGCTGTGCATAAGTTGAAATCAGGCTTCAAACTGCCTGAGCCAGGCTCAACTCAAGCTAAGTGTAGTGCTAGCAGCCCATCAAGCCAGGCGGTGCACTAGCATGGTCTAGTACAGGGATGGTATGGCTAACAGTACGCAAAGCTTGCACAGAGTAGTCGTTGAGGCTGTGGCCAGCGGTTAGGTGCAGATATTGTGTGCCATCATGGCTGGGGCGGAGGACCTCTCGGAGGACGCCAGGCAGCTGCGAGAGGACGTGGTGAGGGTTTGGAGGCTGGTTGAGGACCACGCCTTGGACTCCGATGTAAGTACAAGAGGTCTGGCATAAGCAAAAGTACATGCCGTTCATGCAGGCAGGCAGGCAGGCAGGCATGAGCGAGCTGCCCGTTCAGTTCAACATTCCGCAGTCAAGCCAAACCTGATTGTAACCCACAACGCTGTTTTTGTCATGGTACCCGCCAACAGTGATAATCACCAGTGTTGTTGACGCGCATTGCAGTCGTTGCGCTGTGCACAATGGCGTGACCATACTCAGTCTGCCACTGGTTTACATAAGAACAGAAACTCGCTCAATCAGTCTCTGCTTGTCTTTGCGCCGCGCAGTTGGTAACAGTCTTAGCTGTTCAGCCACCCTTAGAGTAAGCTTGTGCACTGTGCGCTGTTACACAACAAACACAGGAACGCTGTTTCAGTGATATTCCGTGGATATGGCCTGCTTAGTTGCTGCTTGGTGTTGGACTAGCATGCATTCATGATTTATTCCTGCTGCAACTACGACGCGCGCGCATGCACACATACACGCGCACACGAACATGGACAAGACGTGAACATGGACACTCACGCACGCACCCGCGCACGGACAGACAACAGGGCGCGCATTGCGGCTTTCTGCGGACGCGCGGATGCATGCGCTTGATACGCATGCGCGCGCACATAAGCGTGTGTGCACACGCACCCAGATAGCCACACCAAAGGCTGCCAAGCTCAAGCGAGGGTGTCACGAGCGCATGCGATGTTCTTGACACCTTGCAGCACCGCTTTTATTGTGGCTTGCCATGTTGATTGTTTGGTGTTGTGACCTTGCATGTGTAGTAAATGCGTACTTTACCACACACACATGTTTGTGGTAACAGCGCGCAAATTGTTCTTCATGAGCAGCACCAATTAAAGGTGTTGCAAAGCCCATGTGAGCATCCGCTTCTCTAACACTCCCTTGCCCCCTAGACAAAATGCATGCTGAGGAAAGAGCTGCAAATCATCGAGGAGCGCATGGCGAAGGAGTTGACAAATGCAACAGCCGCACGTATTCGCCTCATTCGCGGCCGTCTCATTCTTGCGCAGGAAACCGCTGAGCTCGCCATCACTGAGTTGCAAGAGGTGAGGTGTTTTGAAGGGATCAACTCAACCTGCAGTCTTCTCCGCTTGCTGTGAGCGCCATTGAGCACTGATGGACGTTGTGCACAACTACGCAGGCCACAGCTGCGTCTCACCAACCTTCTGGAACACAAGCTGCAGGCAATGAGCCAGTCAACACGAATGATGGTAACAGTGTCAACATCACGGCGAAGCATGAAGTCACCCCCATGCCCCAGCAAGCGGCAGCTATGGTTGGGCCGGAAGGTACATTGGCACACTTGTTCTTGCCACCTCCGCTGGCATCAATCACAAGCGTATGGCTGACTACAACCATACGTATGGTGCAGCGGAACAGATGCAAGCAGGGTCTGTGAGCGAAAAACAGGCTGCAGGCAAACAAGTTGAGCCAGACACGACACCAACAACGTCATGTGTACAGGAGAATGTGCGTACACTCGGTATGCATAGCGTCTGCCTCACATTCACTCGTTTGCTAAACTTATATGCGGTTTGTCTCACAGAACTATGGCACACTATTAGCACTTGCTGAAGTCACACATGCAGCAAGCAGCAAAGCAGCTACTCTCCATTTGTCCCCAGCTGCTGAGTCTACCACATCATTGCTAAGTGCGCGGGATATGAAGGCAGAACACCAAGACATTGCACCAGCTTCAACCATACAGCCCGCAGATGCTGTACAGGTGGATCATGATGATGATGGCATGGAGGACATGCCGCTGACAGCGCGAATGAAAAAAGTTGCTGGGACACAATGTAGCAAGGGTGCTGCTGGCGACAATGCAGCTGACAAGGACACTAAGCCTAGTGCTGTACAACAGGTTGATAACAACGACAAAGATGACGTCCCGCTTGCCAAGCGCAGAAAGCTTACCAAACTGGGTGCCAGTGCAGCTTCAGACACGACAGCAGCCAATATGGCAGGCATGCAGGCGTTACTCCAACTTGCAGACGCGTGCAACAGAAGGGTTGGTGAAGCTGCGGATGGCAGCGCAGGTGATGAAGATGTAAAAATTGAGGAAGAACCGGAGCCAGTAGCAGATGACGACAATGATGATGACAACGATGATGGAGAAGAGCCCGGTGACAATCTGTGCTCTTGGTGTGATGATGGAGGCATGCTGATTGGGTAAGCAAGCGGACTGTAACAGTGCCGGTATAACATCTACTGTCTCGCACATGCATGCAAGTACTCACAAATGCAGTCCAGCTTGTAAGGTAGCAACATACCTTGCAGGTGTGAAGGGGAGTGCTGGCGCTCATTCCACGCCGTTGAAGGTCAGGGCGCAGACGGCTGTCCTACATTGCATATGTCTCTTGGAACTTATGAGGTAAGGTGTTTGTTGGTGAATTTGCATTCGTTCCGTTATGCTGTCTAGATGGAATCTGACGCCACGTACAGGAGTACCAAACTGATAAGACAAAGCGATGGCTTTGTGCGGATTGCGAGAATGAGTATCATATATGCTATGAGTGCAAAGAGTACGGGGATGCCGCCGAAGGTCCCAAACAGGAGGTTTGTGTTTAGGACATTGTTAACAGTTGCAGTTTGGCGCTTGGAGAATGGTTGGGTTGTTTGAGCTGCGATAATTTGGCAGAGTGTGTGTGAAGCAGGTGTTCAAGTGTGAGTACTATGGTTGTGGCAAGTACTATCATCCTGCGTGTTTCACGGGTTCAAAGGCAGAATATGGTCGCAAACTTTCTGCCAGGAAGTCCAGGTTGTCAACCGCATCTGCAATCGCGCCAGATGATGAGTATGAGCAAGCCTTTTTCTGCCCTCTCCACTCCTGCCACACATGCAACAAACCCAGCAACGAACCCGATGACCGACTCATCTGCTGCCGACGCTGCTCCACCGCCTTTCATGAACAGTGCTTGCCTCGGTGCGTGAGCGTGCTGTTGCTATGCTGGGATTTGTGACCATGACTGTTACCGCGTGGTGCTGTTGTCTTGGGGCGCATGCAATGCTCTTCACTTCCAAATTGCGCAATGCAATCAACCTCTCAGCATGTGTCACAGTCATGTCATCTGTCTCTCACAGTAATTGTATGTTCAACATCAGCGTATTTGCTTGTCATATGAACGCAGGTGCTCGTGTCATGTGTGCAGTTGAGACAGCAGTGTTTACACACTCGCTGTGGTAATACTCTCCATCACATACCTGCTCAGCGGCAGAAACTCAACTCGGTTTTCATTTTTTCTACTGCAGGGAGCTGGCGATTGCAACTGATGCAGCGTATACTCCACTCAAGCAGCGTGTCTGGCTGAGCAAAGAGATCTGGTGCTTGTATTGCACGTAAGTTCTGTGGTCCTTATTCAGCATCAGTCTACCTGCCGCATACCATCATGTTCAAGCTTGAGAACATGTTACTTTGCCTGCAACGCTGCAATACCCTTCCAGGCTGCACCCATTGTTGGCCAAGTACGGCCGCCCCAAAACAATGCGCTTGCTCAAGCCACCCGACCGCAAGTTACAACGGAAGCTGCAACATATGTTGGAACAACAACAGCAACAGAGAGAAGCGCAGCAGCAGGAGCTGCTCAAAGCCCAGTCAACAAATGTCCCGCCAACCGAAGTGCCACAGGAGGTAAACTTGGTTGCTTGCTTGAGTTGCATGCCACCTTCCAATCACACTCATCGTCTCGTTGTGCGCATGCAGAAGGAGATTTTTGATTTAAATAAGCCGCCTGTTGAGGTTGAAAAGCCCAGCGAGGTTTTGCCAGACCCTGAGGCCCTGAAGGCTGCTTTGGTCAAGTGAGTCTGTACTTGTTGCATGCTCATTGCATGTGTGGGTCGCTTGTTGTGAATAGTTTGTGCAAGTACAGACTGGAGCAGATTGAGGCCAAGGTGGAGAAGGAAGTGACCTTGGAGATGGTGAGCAAGTGCATACGTAGATCAGTAGTCTACGATACCAATGAGATATCAGGAGGCCGCCGTGTCATTACCAGCCTCAAGCTCCGCCAGATCAAACAGGTGCCTGTACATGTTTATCATGCGAGTGATTGACACAATGTGCTGAGTTGTTGGCTAAGTAGTGCATACTCTTCCTGTCCAGACTTGTGCAAATGCCAAGAAAGCATGGCAGGCCAGGCGGTTTGATGAGGCCAGGCAGCTTATGTCGCACCAGCTGCTGCGGGATTTGTCATCAAGTGAAGTAAGGGACAGTATGTGGGACAGGAAATGGGTTTGTAGTAAGCCTTGTGCGCGTGTGTCCAGCTACTCATATATGTGTCTTCTCTGTTCTCTTATGCAGAACCCGCTGAGAGTGTGGCTGTCACCTTACATGTATCGCAACCGCTTCACGTCTTTTGGGCGCCACTTCACCACCGATCAGAAGCTTCGAGAGGTGAGGCATGGAGAGCAGCAAACGATGGGTGTGTTGGTAGTACCAAACTCAACCTGACTGGACTTCAATGTGCTAGGTGGCGATGCGCATGGCATTTGTCATACATGAAGGCGATACGGTATGAGTGTCACCTGGCAGCTTGGGCACTGTGAATGCTTGCGTGCGTGTGCATCTGCTTACAAGCTTGGGTACACATGCGCAAGGCCGCAAGGTTCGACCAATTACGTCAATTATGATAATTATAGTGACTGCGTGCAGGTAGTGGACTTCTGCTGTGGAGCCAATCACTGGTCAGTTTTCCTAGCCGAGCAGTGTAAGGAGCTGGGCCATCGCAACGTATCCTTTCGCAACTTTGACCTTTTCAAAGCGGAGGTGCAAATGACAATTGATTGCTTCACGGGTCCTTGCTGGCATCATACTTGTGGGTGATTTCCAGTGCTGACACTCATGCCACGTGTGCAGAACTCATTCTGCTTTGAACAGAGAGACTGGTTTGAGGTCAAGCCTGGCGACTTGCCACCAGGAGAAAGATTGGTGTGTATTCCAAAGTAACATTGGTGGCATCCGGATCATGCATGTGCATGTGCATGTGCTCATATGAAATGGCTGTAGGTGATCGGATTGAACCCGCCTTTTGGCACACAGTGCGCGCTGGCCAATCGCTTCGTGGCACATGCCGTTGAGTTCAAGCCCAGGGTGATTGTCCTAATCGTCCCCAGGGAAACACGGCACCCGTAAGTGGTGCAAAGTGTGCATGGTTCCTTGCGCATAGCTGGCACTATGCCAGCTTGATGTTGAATCGTTTTTGTTCACAGTCCTGCAATGGATTGCAATGGCGCTCCTGGATACTCGCATTTGGAGGAGAACAGGACCCTTTTAGGTGGACACGTAAGTACACAAACCTCTAGAGCAACGTCCTCATGTGTGACTCCTGTACTCAGATATTGCATGTCATGTTTCCCATACAGGCATTCTACATTCCCGGGTCATATGACGCAAACACCAACGCACCGTTTTCGGATTGGAACAAGGATCCCCCATCGTTCCGCATATATATCCGCAACGACTTGGTCTCGCAGGAGACTGCGGCCTGGCAACGCCTCGACATGGTTGCACCCTACTTTGAGGAGGTCATGCCACCTCCCATGCCAGGCTACAGCCTGCATGAACCCTACTTTCCAGCCGGGTTTCTACCTCAATAACCCTTGGCTTTGAAAGCAAGCCATGCGTCGTTGAGGTAGAAACCTTGCTTTTACTTCACAAGCAGCACATATAGATATAGTTTGGTATTGCACGCTTAGGTGGATGTTTTGATGTAAGTGTGTAGTTATGTGTGTAGGTACTGTACTGTGTGTTTGTAGCCATTCACCAAGGCCAACCTGATGTTGCCAGTATGCGCAGCACGTGCAATGCTGACAGGAGTACTTTGGCTTGTGCTGCCATAGGTGCCCGCTGTATATGCTTCAAAAGCGAGATGCGCACACAATCGTGTTCTGCATTGTGTGTACATGTAGGGTTTGGTGCCGATGTGGTTCCAGCAGGTCAACATGTGAGCGGATTGTTGCACAAGGGAGGGAGCGTACAAGTGGTACCTATAACTAGAATATGGGCAAGTGAGGGAGCGCTTGGGAGTTCCTAGGACGTGGGCGGACATGAAGGCAGAACATTAATAACAATGACAATGACAATGAGCAAGACCTTGCACACGCGCCAGTGCGGGTGCGCTCTCGCGCGCGCGAGCGTGCGAGAGCGCGCGAGCGTGAGAGAGCGAGCGAGAGGGAGAGCGAGAGAGCGAGCGAGAGGGAGAGGGAGAGAGCGCGCGCGAGAGAGGGAGAGGGAGAGGGAGAGAGGGCGAGGGCGAGGGCGAGGGCGAGGGCGAGGGCGAGAGCGAGAGCGAGAGCGAGAGCGAGAGAGCGAGAGCGAGCGCGAGCGCGAGCGCGAGAGCGAGCGCGAGCGCGAGCGCGAAAGCGAGAGCGAGAGCGAGCGCGAGAGAGCGCGCGAGAGCGAGCGAGAGAGCGAGCGAGAGGGAGAGCGAGAGAGCGAGCGAGAGGGAGAGCGAGAGAGCGAGCGAGAGAGCGAGCGAGAGGGAGAGGGAGAGAGCGCGCGCGAGAGAGGGAGAGGGAGAGGGAGAGAGGGCGAGGGCGAGGGCGAGGGCGAGGGCGAGGGCGAGAGCGAGAGCGAGAGCGAGAGCGAGAGCGAGAGCGAGAGCGAGAGCGAGAGCGAGAGCGAGAGCCAGAGCCAGAGCCAGAGCCAGAGCCAGAGCCAGAGCCAGAGCCAGAGCCAGAGCCAGAGCCAGAGCCAGAGCCAGAGCCAGAGCCAGAGCCAGAGCCAGAGCCAGAGCCAGAGCCAGAGCCAGAGCCAGAGCCAGAGCCAGAGCCAGAGCCAGAGCCAGAGCCAGAGCCAGAGCCAGAGCCAGAGCCAGAGCCAGAGCCAGAGCCAGAGCCAGAGCCAGAGCCAGAGCCAGAGCCAGAGCCAGAGCCAGAGCCAGAGCCAGAGCCAGAGCCAGAGCCAGAGCCAGAGAGAGAGAGTGCGCGCGCGCGAGAGAGAGAGAGAGAGAGAGAGAGAGAGAGAGAGAGAGAGAGAGTGCTCGGCCACGCAGAAGCACAAGTGCAGCTTGCACAGCAGATCGTGGCGGTCTCAATCAATACAGACGAAAACAGAGCCACAGAGCCAGCAGCAAAGTACGTGCACGTCATGCAAGCTACTGGTGCACCAACACCGAGCGCTCAATTATAGCATAAGCAATAACCTGAAGTGACACTGCCGTGGTGCCAGGTATGCCCAGAGCAGCCATCATCTATAGCCTGAGTCAGCTGCGGTGAATTTTGCATGTAACTCGGAAACGCCTTCCGTAGTCTGCGATCGCACCTGCATGCTACTGAAGGGAAGGGAATGTACCGCAGGTATGCAATCAAATGGCCCTTTTCCCCCAAGGGGAAGCAAGGCAGGAAGACCAACCGGCATTGCACCTACGCAGCCCCAACATGCAGACTGGCGCTGAACAGGTATTTGCTCAGTGCCAGTCTGCGCTGTACTCGTAGAAGCTGACTTCTTATGCACACATCAGCAGTGCACTCAGAAACGTACCATCAAGCGACAGTCACTTGCACACAAGACACGCCTTCACATTGGTTAATGCAAAACTACCCAGGTAGCATGCCCTGCAGCAAGTGCTGAAGACGGAGCTCATAAAGACTACAGTGTAACCATCTGACGGTCCACACTGCAGTCAAGATGCCTGCATGCCGAGGTTCACATGCTGCTGCTGCTTCTGACCATGCGCAGATTGCAGTTGCTCGATGCCCTTGAGGAGGTATCTCTAGGACGCCCGTCCAACACGCTTGTGCGTTAAGTTGGTGCAATGTGCACCAGATGAGGCTGTTATTTATCCACTGCTCGGGTCGGAACAGGTTGATCAACTGCGCTTGCACAACATAAGGAATCAGGCACTAGGAAGGACGTTTAGCAGGCAAGCAAAGGTCGTGGCTGCCAGCCATGGTCGCCTGGCACACATTGTTACCGACTGTTAAGGACTGCAATGTGGGCTTACTTTGAACACCAGCTTTGCCATCTTCATTGACAACGGGTATGATGCTACGATATAACCCTGTGTCATTGGGTGGAGCTTGTGCAACAACAAAGATGGTCGCTTCGGTGGCCAGCTGAATGTTAACCAACAGACCATGCAGGCGCCTGCAAGCAGTGAATGCCCAATCAACACAGGTGCAGACCGTAGCTTATAGTTCATCACGTTCCACAACAAACCTGTGCTTGTTGCGCACAAGTCAGCCTCATACCTGCAGCCTTCCTGGTCCAGATGTTGCATGACTTGATCAAGGACGATGAGGTTGCAACTGAACCCCAGCCTTTCATGAATGTATTTGTTATAGGCAAGCGCCATTACAATTGCCAATTGGCGCAGCTCACCACCAGAGAGCTGCTGCAAGGTTTGCGATACCAGACATCCATTGATTTTGACTTGCACTTTTCCTTTGATTTTTGTGGACTCCTGCCAAGTCGCACATGTATGTCACGTGCAATTTAGATCGGTATCAGCGACGTAGTCACCAAGACATATTGCATCTCAAAACACAAGCATACGACGCTCACCATTTGTAGGTTTAGCTCAATGTTGGCATCGGAAACCAACTTGAGATACTCCGAGACACAAGCTTGTAGATGCTTCAGTTCAGCGCGGACAATACGGGCCTGTTGCGCATACAAAGTGACAATGCGCTCAAACCACATTGCATCGACAGCAACTGACCTGAATGCCATCGGGCCCTAGTGCCTTGTCAACGGCAGTCAGGATCGCCGTCTTCTGCCTCAGCTCAGTTGCTTTTTTGTGGTTGTCCAACATTTCCAACATGTTTGCTGATTCCTGCTGCCTGCTGACAATTGGGTGCAGTGGCGTCATCACTCGGCACTGCAGTGGTTGCAGTGCACCTACGTCAATATAGAAGCCTCGGTAGAATACATTATTGAGGTCCTGTGCTAACGGACGGCTCTAGAAGTCCATTTATTGCACACTATGACTTGCGCATGCTCTCTCCAGGCTTGGGTTGCGCAAACCTACTGTGACCGTTTACACACTCTGGAGTATTTCCATGCACTTGACTCCTTGCTAGCACTGCCATGACACCTACCTGCTTGTAGCTGTCGCATCTTCCGCATCACTAAGGGATGCACTGTTGGCAGCTGAAACGTCCTGCACACAATGCGCAGTCAGTCCTCAGTACGGTACTGCAGCGGGGTAATCTTCTGAAATGGTGTGACCGACACTTTGGCACTGTGCTCAACAGCTGCTGCGATTCCCTCACCGTACTCCCCACACTGGCCACTGGCTGGTCAACCTCCTGTTGTGAAGATTGGAACGAGTTAAACCAACCAAGCAAGGGCAGCAGTTGTTTGGCACAGCTAGCAACACAAACTGAACGGACTTGGCTACTATCAGTCCCTTATGACTGTGAGCAGTACAGCGTATGTACCTGTTGTCCACGGCTCACATCGACAGCCGAATTCGGTCTTTCCTCAAGAGCTGATTGCCGATCCAAAACTTTGTTGATCTCAAGTTCCAGTTCCTCAATCTCTTGGGTAATTTTGCTTTGCTTTTTACCTCGTAACTTCCTTGCTTCACACCATACTCGATCAATAGTGCAAACGAGCACTTGCTTCAACTCCATGTCACCCAAATCCAGCAGGACTTTGATCGCATGCTGGTGGTGAAATGCTATGCGAGAGATTAATGCAGTTCTGAGTTCTTTGTCGATCAACTTCTGGATGACATCTTTCTTGCCTGTCCGGTATGTCCAATTGCGCCGATACTTCAGCTTATCCCTGCCGACCAGATGCAAAAGGGCCCTTGAGTGGCGTGTCTGAAATCTGCACTTTACCTCATGCGTCCAGAATGCGATACGGTGCACTGCGTGTGTAAAGTACCTGTCATCATCATTTGAGCGATTGCTGTGCTTGGACACACATCGCTCAACTTCGAATTCCTCGTCGGTCGTATCGTACTGCAATCTGCCTGAGAGCCACACTGTAGCACTGTCTGCTTTAGGATGAATCACGGATGTTATAGCCAAACTGGAAGGTCCAAGTCTTAGATCAAGTTTTCCTGCCAGGGACAACCTCAGCTTGGACAAGTGCTTGGGCTAACCAATCGAATGAAGCAACAGCCATCGTCAACACACAATGTGCGCGCTACTGGACACAACGCGATGCCACCCAAATCTCCATCAATGATCAGAGCAAGCATGCAAATGCAAAGGGACCTGACGAGTCCGTGTCCTCAGAGCCTTGCGGTTTATGATGAACATATGCGCTACCTGTGAGAGCCCACAAGGCTGCCATAACAAGAATGGTTTTGCCTGCGCCATTGCTGCCCTGTACCAAGTGAATGCCATGATCGTCAAGCTGAAGTTCTGTTTTCTTCAGAAATGGACCGAACCCTTCAAGCTCCACTTTGCACAATTTCACCACTGCACACGCAGGATTACTCGCGCATCATGTAGGGTGCACCATGTGCAATATTCTGCTATGCCATGGTTGATGAGGCAGATGAAACCCACCAGTACCCATTCGTTGAAAGAGTGAACAATCATTATAACTTGGCGTGCTCTTTAGCAGTTCTTGGCCAGCTTTTATCGCCTCCGCGCTCATGTTGGTGCTTCTGCCATATTTGGCAAACACCTCAACACGATCCTATGAGGAGCACGAACACATGTATGTATCAGCACACAAGCCCAGATTCGTCTGTAGCTTCGATGGAAACGTCCGTCGCATAGCAGCATGCCAGGGAATCGTGCTGTACAGATCGGATAAACAGAAAGAGCCTACAGCACACGTAATGCTGGTGGCACTGCAGATAGTAGCACAATGTACACGTACAGATCCATCCTCAAGGTGGAGGTGTGCGGCATCCAACTGATCCTCTGTTTCATAGACTTCCATTGGCACAATTTCCTTCAGTTTCAGCTCCTCCTAAAGCCCAAGCAAGTGCAGTGTGCCTCCTAAGTCCTCTGGCAGCAGGCATTACTTTGATGCCGCTTACCTTCACCTTAATAACATCTTCGTCCCTTGTTTTATAGCATAAGCGAACAAGGTCGTGCTTTTCTATGTTTGCGAGCTGCTTCTGCGGAGGCTGATATACACCACGCTCATCATGAAGCCTGATAACATGATGGCGAGGCCCCACGCATATTGCTTCTTCAGATACCACCTGGGAACCACCACATTGGTTTGCACATTTGTACAATGGCATTGTAACAAGTGAGACCCATGCCGAATCTCTTGAAGTTCATTACCTCAAAATCCTTGTTCAAGATGAACAAAGATTTGTCTTGACCCGCTTCTCGGAAAGTCGTCTGAACACAGAAGCACTGCTTCGCGACGCTGTATGCATAAAGCACAGTTGCTAACTATGTCTAAAACAGTCTCAACCTCATACGGTGAGCCAATGTATGTGACCGTGCCAGCAGACTGTTCGATAGCAAGTTTGACTTCGTGCTTTTTGTGATAGTGTCCTGAGAAAGTCCGACTTGAGGCAGGAAATACGCTGCGCTTCACTGCAAAATTCTGCTGCGCGTTTTCATTTGCCTCAGCGGTTTCCTGCCATCACCAATTGCCTGCCATCAGTACCAATAGCTGACTGTACAGCTTCTACATTTAACTTACCACGCCCACATGAGCAAAGATGGCCTTTGCGCCGATACCAAATTTTTTCACTGCGTCTGCAAAAGCCCTTGGGTCGTGTTGGTAGGGGATGAAACAGGCGTTGCCGTCTAGAAACCTACAAGGTTCCTGCAACACCTTGATGTACCCGTCACTGGCATACTCCAGCAGCATCAGTGCTGCGCTGCCTACTTCATTTGAGTACACCTGCAATGCAGAAAACGTGTAAGGAGACCGTGCAACAGATCGCACGCAAGGGCTCACCTAAGAGTGGACAACATGGACTACCTGGTCATGGTTTCCTGGTATCATCACCATCGGCTGTGTCCACAAGCGCAGCAACTTTACGACTTCATGAAGCAATTCAATTGGCATCAAGTGGTTTGCCTCGTGCCAGAAGTCCCCCAAGAACAGAATGCCTGCTTTCCTGCGGGTGCACAGGTGCTGTGACTGCATGAGCGTCCACCTGTGCTTGTGTCCAGATGAGATACTTACCGTTCTACTGCTAACTGATGAACCCGATTCAGGACTTTCTTGCAGGTAGCCAGCGATCGCATGCTCAGATGCAAGTCGGAAAATAACACCCAGTGCTCGTATATCTTGTAATCTGGGGCATAAGGCTCGCGGCGCCCCATGACAGCTTCAGTATAGGACGATGAGGCCTTGCTGCTGACCTGCTCCATTCTATAGCCAGGCTGTGGGTCAAAGGAGCGTGCGTCTGGACAGACTGAGCATGCCGTATGCGTATACTCAGCAACGCTCTTGAATGTTGCTTGCCAGCATACCAGCTATCACTGACCACCCATTGCTAAGAGAGCAAGCGAGCAAATGCAGCCAACCGCTGACCTTGGCTGCTTATGGCTCAATTACCACAGCTGACAAGAAGGGGGCCGTGCCGCTTTGTTCTGAAGTCCCTCACCCAAATCGTGAGCCTGCAATGCGCTTGACTAGCATTGCGGATCTGCGTGAAGGCAACAGCACTACTGAAGTGGAAAAGAACAAGCGGCACACAGAGCGAGCAAAATTCACCGGTGCGTGCGCTGCTCTGCTCTGTTAGGCTATGCTCGCCCAGCAAATCTCCCACAACTTAGCAGTACCTGCCATGGGCATGTATCAGCTGCGTCGTTCAGCAGATGCTGGGCGTCCAGCCAATGTAGGCCTAAGGCCAAGGGTCAGCAGCATCAAGAGCTAATAAAGGCTGGCAGGCCACTAAGCTGCGCCGCCTCAAGTGCTCTCGCCGCCAAGCACACACCCCAATTCTTCACTGTCGCTAGGCATGTCAACCTCCTCCTGCGCGTCTCAGTGCGACAAGCGTGCTGACATCAGCAATGTCAGTGCACTCCATGCTTCGACTCAGTGCCGTGGAACTCTACCAATGCCACCGTGGCAGCGCTAGACTTCCACGTGGCTTCAATGCACTGCTGGTGGCAGTCTCGTAACGACTCTTGTTGCTGTTGTCTGTGTATCTGGTCATATTTGTATATCTCAACGGTGTCTATGTTGATATATACAAATATGTCTGAATTTTGATTGATCAAATCCAGTTTAATCGTAAAAATGCAAGGACTAACAGTTGCATTAGTATATATGATTTCATATCATGATATGAGATTTGCTCAAGAGCTCATGTTGCGTAGCACAAATATTACGATATAATCATAGTTAAACACATGGTAAATTTGTAATCCAATCTTACTTTAAGATATGAAACCATAACTTGTATAAAGAGCTAATACTAGCTCTGGTGTTGTTACAATTGTGTAGTAATCACATTGGTGCTCGATGAACTTTTGTAACACTGTAAGCATCATGCTTTATACCACATAACTCGCAATAGAGCTGCTTGAAAAATTACGCTCAAGGTCACATGCTATCCATATGCTATCAGCATTGATTGTAATGTAATGAAACAAAAGTAAAGGGAGTTGTGCTTGGGACACTTGATCGTAGGGTAGTGGAAGTATATGATGAATGTATAGGGCACCCGCAATAGCACACAGACTCACGCACACGCACGCACTCACCTGCAGCCAACAGTCAGGAGGCAAGCACAGACTGATGGGGGTGGGGGGGGTGTAAAATTAGCGAAGTGAAGTTACTGTACCACACAATCACACCCCACTAGATGCAATGCAAGTGATGGTGGGGAGCAGAGCAGATAGGCCAACCCATACGTATGACATGTATGCCCAACGTATTAACCAACTCATGACACTACCAGTAGCCAAATACTCAAATGCTGCACTGAGTGTTCGTTCAAGGGCATACGTGCTCGGCGCTAAACCACCAAGTGACAAAAATGTAGTGACCAGATTCCAGGGAGATAGGTTGTCGTGCTAGCTTTGTGCTTTGCTTCACATGTTAATCTACACAAAGAACGAGTGCAATGCTCGCGCGTGTCCACTTGGCAGGGTCGCTACGCACGCACGGCAGCTGCGCTTCGGCGAGCAACTGCGATCGGTCTGTGCTGACATATATCGGGCACATCAAAGCATCACCACTGCTGTTGTTATTCTCTCTCGCAGCAGGGCGCACCCACGCCACGCGCACGACTGGCACAGGTGTGAAGGAGGGCGTGTCCGGGTTGCAATCAGAGATGTTCTGCCCATCAAACAGAGCCCCCTGAATCTGCATGCCAGACACAGCTACAGAGCACCCTGGCGCCCTGGCAGGGTCCCAGCATGTGAGAAATGTGAGCTGGTCCATGGGTGTCTTCAGGGCCCTGGCGCAGTGCTGTCTCAGGGCACTGATGAACCTGCCAGGGTGGTACGCTTGACCCACTGCCAGGTGGGTCCCAGGTGCCAGCAGGGTACCCTGCCTGGCGCTCTCGGCCCATGCGTCCGCGGCGACGAGGCGTGCCACGGCCCCGAGCATGTACGCCAGGGGGTCCTTGCGCTTGTTGTTGCCACCTGCACCCTCCCACACGGACTCCCACGCTGCCGGCACCTCCATACGCAAGAGCTCCATCCCTTGCTTGTGCATCGTCGGGGTCAACGTGTCCACGCCACGCAGCACGCGTGCCAACCCATTCAAGGACTTGCCAATCACCTGAAGGCAAGGTAGCTCAGCTCGTGTAACATAACAATAAGCAAAGGTGCGTGATGCTGTGCATTGCATATTGTCTGCATACCTGCATCACTTTGAATCCATGGACTCTTTGCGAGTACACAAACGCGTCAATCGGGTTGGTTGGCTTTGCGGGAGGCCTATCATCCTTTGCCTGGCATCGATGACACATACCACACCACTTAGTACCACTGCTGTCTGAATACAAGCGATTACTTGTTGCACAGCACAAGTATCCACCTTTAGCTGAGGGTTGGCAGCCAGCAGCTTCTCCCACTGTTTGAGCACGGGCGCGAGCCGTTGGCTCCACGCCTCGCGCTCAAAGACCCCCTCGGTCACGCTACGGGACACCAGCAGAGTCTTGAGCTTCGCCAACACTGCCGAGGCATTGGCCTGCAATTCACCCAACAAGTGAGAATGTGAGTGTGAGTTGAACATCTGTGCACATGTACACACAAACCCACCTGTTGTGCGGTGCGCTCGGTGTTGGCGGGTAGGCCGAAGAGTTCGGGCGAGTTGTCGTCGGGTAGGGCCTGGATGGCGGTGATGTAGTCGGCGTGGCGTGCGTTGGGCGGGACGGCAAACTGGATGGAGCCGGCGAGACCTGGCCACTGACCCTTCCTGGCCTTGGGACCCAACACGTCGGGGGAGAAGTAGTCGGCCATGTATTGACGCAACACGCGCATGTCGCACAGCGTGTCCACCTTGCCTCCATACACGGCCTGATAACCAGTTGTTGAAGTGCATGTGAGAGCGTGTGTGCGCATGTGTGCCGGGACACACGCACGCGTGCGCACACATGTCCATGTGCGTGGTTAGTGTGTACAACTGCTCACCCTTTCTAACAGGCCCCTGAGGCTCTCCCAATCGGGTACTTTGCCGCCCGCTGTGCTCGTGTTGATGATGTCCACACCAGCGCGCAAGTCCGCAAACGAGAACTCGTAAAACTTCGTCCAACCCTGAGCAAGACAACACACAATATTTAGTTCAGTAGCGTGCAGGAACCAAAAGCTGTTGCGCATGATGTGTACACGCCATCAACCTGCGGGATGAAGTTGCGCCTCTCGAGCAAGATAGCGTGTGTCCACGCGAGCGCAAACAGCAGCTGCGCCCGGAAGTTTGTGCCGGAGGATATAACTTCTGGCTGCCATGCGTCGTATGTACGCTGCACGCTGCGCTTCACGCCAGGAGGCGCCTCGTACGTGACCTGCGTGTGCATGTTGGGTCGACACGGGTGATGCAACATAAAAGTGGGACGGTGAAATAATTACCTTGAGACTGCGTTCCAAGAGTGTGAGAGGGAATGACGGGTGCGAGGCTGAAGTCAATAGGAGGCGAAAGTCAGCGTGTGGCTGCAGTGCGTAGATCTGTTGCAGAAGACACAAGCTGTCAACAACTGTGTTGGCTTTGCTAAGTATAGACATGCATGCATCAGTGCTCAAGGTATCTAACCTCCTTTTCTAGTGTTGGAAGCCATGACACCACCAGATGCAGGTTCTGGAGACACAGCCAGTCCCCGGAGCGCGCGCACTCCTTAAGCAGGGATATCGCCAGGCTGGCTTGACCCTGACCCATCGGCACCTGATGGTACCGCTCACGACCCACCTGCCAGGTACACAATCATGAGCATGTCACACACACACACACACACACACACACACACACACACACACACACACACACACACACACACACACACACACACACACNCACACACACACACACACACACACACACACACACACACACACACACACACACACACACACACACACACACACACACACACACACACACACACACACACACACACACACACACACACACACACACACACACACACACACACACACACACACACACACACACACACACACACACACACACACACACACACACACACACACACACACACACACACACACACACACACACACACACACACACACACACACACACACACACACACACACACACAGTCACAGACAGCGTCCCTCTCACTCACCTGTCTGGCAGCAAAGTCCTGTAGCTCCTGCGACGGGTCCGCCCCTGCGCTCGTAATAAACAGTATTGGCGTGGTATTGCTTCCCTCATTGACGCACACGCTCGCGAGACTGAGCGGCGGCGGCGCTATCCCTCCCACCAACTTGCTGTTGTTGTTGTTGTTACCCGACGCTAAACCGAGAGCCCACGAGGCGTACTGAGACATGGCGGACTCAAGCCTGTCGGGCCTTAGAGCCTAGAGACAAAATGAGGAAGGGTTCGAGCAATACGCACATGCACATGCTGTGTGAGAAATTGTCAACGTGGTGTTGGACCAGACCTGGATAATGAGGAGTTTGGCGAAGGCTGTTTTGGGAGAGTCGGCTGATTTTGGGAACTGAGTCTCGGGCTGGGGACTTCTCACCCAGTTGGCCCACAACGCATCGTTCTGGCAAGCACATATACACACAATTCAACACAAACCAATTGCACACAGGCACACGCACACGCACACGCACACGCACACGCACACGCACATATTCGCCCCCACACATCCCCATCACCACTACCCCCCTACCTTCAAGTCCATGTCCGCGACGAGTTGCGGCAGCGTCGACGCGACACGGACATAGTTTGCGCACGCCCGCTCGTCCTCGCGCGGGACCCACTGTGGCACGGCCGCGCTCGCGCTCGCGTCGATTGGCGCCGTGCCAAGCAGGGACTCGCGCTCCAGGGGGGAAACCTTACCCGCTTGCAAGGCCTGTGAGCAGAAGTTAGTCGTCGAGCGATTTGCGAAGACAGGACAACTTGGGTGCGGGTGTACTTGTGCTCGCGTTTGCAATTGCGTGCGTGCATGCGTGCGTGCGCGTGTGTGTGTGCCTGCATGCATGTAGATGTTCATGTGAAATTCTTGACAAACAACACGTTACCTGCGCCATGTGCATGGCGAGCGTGAGTCTATCCGCCTTGAACACGCTTCTCGCCGCATGTTGAAAGACTGATTTCACCAGCGCAGCGGATATCGCTGCTATATTAGCCTCAACTGATGACTTGTCATCTTCTTCCTCCCCCCCCCTCCCCTTCAGCACCTCCCCATACAGCCCCAAGAACACATTCAAGCTCCACCTATACATGTGATCCATCGCCGCTAAGTCCTTCAGCAAGAAGAACAGCGTGCTTCCGAGGCGTGCGGCGGGGCGGTAGGCCTCGCGTTGTTTATCAAGAGAGGCCTGGAGGGCACGGGAGGAGGAGAGGGAGGAGGAGATCGAGAGGGACTGGGACTTGGTGGCGTTGAGGGAAGAGATGAGGGAAGAGTTCTCGAGGAGGTTGCCGGAGGAGGAGGCGAGTTCCTGGGGGGGGAGGGGGGAGGGGAGGGGAAGGGAGGGTGAGTGTGCGTGTAAAAGTGTGCGTGCATGCGTGTGTGTATATGTGCGTGCGTGCGTGCGTGTGCGTGTGCATGTGCGCGTGCGCATGTGCGTGCGTGTATGCGCGTGCATGTGCACACGCGCAACATGTGTGAGTGCGTGTGTATGCATGTGTGCGTGCACGTATTGCAGGCGCACGTACGAAACATGCGCGTGCGTACATGTGCGTGTGTGCGCGTGCAAGCATGCAAGCGTGTGCATCATGCCACGTATGTATGCAGTGCATACATCTGCACACATGCCTGGTGCATGCATATGCATGGTACGTGTGCGTGCTTGCACTTGTGCATGTATGTGTGCACATGTACCTCCAACAGCTGTTTTTCCAGCTCCGCCACCCTCATCCTCATCCCCTCCCCTTCCTTCACTGCCTCCTGTCTCCTCCTCTCCGCCTCCGGGTGTCTCGCCGCGACCGTGGCCGTCAGCAGTCTTGCCTCTAACGCAGGAGGAGTGGTGCTGAAGTCCAAGAGTGTTAGATAGGAGGAAGCGGAGGGGGGGATGATGGGCTGAGGGTTGCGGGTGATGAGGTAGAGGGAGAAGGTGGGGGAGAGGTCCACGTTGCGGTCACCGACCTGGGATAGAGTGGGTGCTTGAGTGCGTGCGTGTGCGTGTGAGTTCGTGCGTGCGTACGCATGTGTGCGTGCGCGTGTGTGTGCCCTTCCGTGCGTGTGTGCGCATACGCTTGTGCGTGTGCGTTGGCATGTGTGCTCGAAGTCAACATTGCGATCACCCACCTGCACCACAGCGCGGCCGGCTGCCCCGTGAGCCATCACCACCTCCCTCCTCAACAGCGGATACAACATCGGTTCTATCCCATCCACCTCCGTGACCACCAGCGTCTTCCCGAACCTCACCGCGAGTTCCAACAGCGTCACGAACCTCGGATCATGCGCCACGACACTCTCCACCACTCTCCCTGACACACTCCTCAAATAACTCATCAGCCACGGTGCAGCTTCCTCAGCTGGGTCAATCAACATCGGCACCGTGCACGTGTGCGCGTGTGACACGGACGCGGCGTTGTCTGCGGCTGTATCGGAGGCGGGTAGACCCGCAGCACGCCACGTTAACAACTCGGACTCGGTTGCGAGGAAGGTGCTTAGGGAGAAGTTGGACACACCCAACATCTTCTGCCAAGTGGAGAGGGAGGACTGGCGAGAGGACTCGGAGAGAGGGGATAAGTAGGCGATGAAAGCGGCGGCGAGAAGGGAGTGGAGAGGGAGAGACTTGAGCTCTGTGCTTAATGTGGACACTTGTGCAGCCCAACGCTCCTGCCAGGAGACACAACAAGATCACATGATCGTCATATTGTAGATATGAAATAACAGGCGCTTACACACACAATGACCATGCAGACACACGTGAAAACATACGCGCACATATGCATGTGCGTACGTGCGCGCATGTGCGTGCGCGTCATGATGAATGTACGCTGCATCTACAGGCATACGCACACGCACACGCACACGCACACACACAGATGCATTGGTGGACTCCAACTCTTACTTGTTCTCCTGCCAGTTTGGACAGCAGGCTCTGCGCTCCCTCCAGCTGCGCCGTCGCGCTCGCCAGACTCAGCTTCAGCGCCTCGGCCTCATGCGTACGCGACGCAAACTCATTCTTCAACTGTTGCACCTGCATTACACACAGACAAACAGAGTCAACAGGCATGACACCACACACACGCACACAGTATATGTGTGCGTGCATGTGCATGTGTACGCGCGTTTGAGTGCGAGACTGCGTGCGCGCATGCGTGCGTGCGTGTGGGGGCGCGCGCACACACACACACACACACTGCTGTACTGATGTTGGGCATTGCTCACCTCCTCATCTAGGCCAGATATGTCCTTCTGGCACGCCATCAGTCGTTCTTTCGACGTCCCCAGTCTCTCCGTCAGCTCCCTGTAGTCCCTCTCGAGCGGCTCCACGGACTCTAAGACCGCCGCGTAACGGACGTTGGCCTTGACCCAGGCGGCCAAGGGGGCGGCGGCCACGGAGACGCGGGTGATGGTGGCGGGCTCGAAGGAGGAGGCCTGGGAGGGGGAGGGGAGGGGGGTAAGTGGGTGAGTGTGGGTGTGGTTGCAGTGCGGACATGCGTGCACGTCTGTGCGTATTGAGTGTAGCAAACGTCAGCCAATTGCATGCGAGCGTGCGGAAACCCCGGTACACGCGCGCGCACACACACACACATGTACTTGTGCGTGTGCTTGTGTGCGTGTGCGTGCGTGCATGCATGCAAGCGTGCGTGTGTGCACCCACACATACGCCCCGGCTTGCTGACGTTGCTCTATGCATGCACGCATGAAACACGCACGTACACTTCACCCCCCACCTCCCCTTACCTTTGCCACCAGAAGTTGTTGCACCGACGCCCTCGCCTCCTTCCCCACTCCCCTCGCATCGAAGCTCATGATCTCATCCTTGACGCTCTTCGCCCCCAGGAACTTTTTCATGCTGTTCCAGCTGGTGTCGTAGTTGCCCATCAGTCTCAACACCCCCTCCAGCACGTCGCGGATGGCGTCCGGAGGCATCTTCAGGGAACGGATCTCGGCCAGGTGGTCGGAACGGATCTGACCGACCTCGCGACGGGAGGCGTCTAAGAGGGGTTGGACGCCGAGTAAAGACTCCTCGATTGCTTTCTTGCGCTCGTTGAGAGTCAACTCCTCCTCTGCAAGGAGGCGCATGTTGGCATCGCATACATGTGTGCTTATGTGTGTGCCATACAGTTGCAATCGTGCAGGTATGTATGTATGCATCTGGCTACTGGACGGAAGCATGTATGCGAGTGGTTACGTGAATTGCGTATACATTTTATGCTGCTAGAGTGTCATGTACGTGCATATTTTATATACACACACACGTGCGAGTAGAAGTACACGAGGCATCCGTCACGTGCATGTGTAATGAGGTTACACACGCACACGCACAGAGACGCAGAGAGCCAACCTCTCACCCCATACCTGCCAGTTGTTTGCTGAGCACTTCCGCCTCCTTCTTGCTCTCTCCCGCCCTCTGCATCCTCGTCGTAATCTGCACACAACACCACACATCATCCCCCACCCACCCTCTCCCTCCCCCACCCCATCCCCACCCACCCCACATCCCCACTCACCATATCCAGCGCCTGTTCCGCCTGTCCCCTCTTCTCCCCGAGCGCCCTCCGTTGCGTCTCGGCGGCGCGGCTGAGGTCGTCCACGCGGGAGGAGGCGTCGGACAGCTTGGAGAGGCCAAGGGAGAGGTGGGAGCGGTGGGAGAGGAGGCGGGAACGGTGGAGGCTGAGAGGGAGGGGGGGA
>RHPI01000638.1:224999-343126 GCA_009103225.1 Chlorokybus atmophyticus
AGGGGGGGGGGGGGAGAACACAGCTTTATGTGTTTGCGTGCGCGCGCGCGCGCGCGTGCGTGTGGGTGTGGGTGTGCACGCTCATGCAGCTACATGCGCGCGCGCGCGCATGTATACAGTGTGCTCAAACAGCCACCATGGTCACATATGACCACATGTTGTTACATGACACATGTTCGCGTGTTAGTAACTTCTGTTGTTCTTGACACAAAGGTACCACATACCCGAATATCCGCTTGTACAGCTCCACAAAGTTCAGGTACTGCCTCGGCGTCGCCCCCATCTTCTCCACGCACTCCTTATGCACTTCCGCCATGTACTCCGGCACCTTCTCATCCCTATCCCCCTCATCCTTGTCAAACTCCTCTCTCAACATCTCCCGCGAAGTGGCATTGGTGACGCCCTCGCTCCACCCCTCCATCCACTGCACCGAACACGCCTGTAGTAAAGCGGGGTTCGCCTCGAGCCGGGACGCGAAGAGGGGGTCGCGGGGGTCGAGGATCAGGACGACGTGGAGGTTGGAACGGACGCGGGAGAGGAAGAAGGAGTAGAGGGTGCGGTGGCGGAAACCCTCGGTGGCAAAACGGTCCTGGAGTGGGGAAATGATAACGTTTGAGGGGTTTGGGTGAGGATTGAGTGGGGTAATGCTAGGAGCACAACCATAGCGTAACATGTGCGTGCATGTGGGCACGCATGCACACATCAACGCATGCACGCACACCAACTGACAGCATTGTACACGCGCGCGCACACATGCACGCACGCACGCATTCGCGTGCTTGCACGCAGAGCTGTTATCTTGCAGTGTGCGTGCCCGCGCGCGTGTGTATGCTCTAGCATCTCGTGTTCGTGCACAGTGAGGCTGTTAGCACGGTACTCCACTCTGATTCGAGTACTGACACACGATACCACACACACACCCTCACCTGCAGCGGCGCCATGACGTTCCCCATCTCCTCCTCCCCCCAGCACCCCGCCACCTCCCCTCCCCCCAGCAGCCCGTTGACCGCCTCGACGATCGCGTGGTCGGCCGCGAGGTGGTGGTCCTCCAGGAGGAGGAGGGAGGGGAGGGAGTCGAGGCCGGCGCGGAGGAGGAGGGGCTTGAGGCCGTCACGGAAAGCCTGAGAATGGGTGGGTGTTGGTACGTATGTGTGTGCGTATGTGCACGTGATATATGTGTGTGCGTGCACATGTCTTTGTATCAGTGTGCGCGCACACGTGTGCGGGTGTGTACATGTGTGTGCGCACGCAGGCATGCGTATGGGTGCGCGTGCCTACACGTGCGAGCGCGCACGCCCGTGCGTCTCTGTGTGCGCATGTGCATGTGCGTCCGTGCGCGTGTGCGCATGCGTGTGTGTGTGTCTGCGCATATGCGTGTGTGCATCTGTGCGCACTCATACACACGCCCAAAGACACTTTCGCAATTCAGCACTTCCTCTCTCCCTCCCCCTCCCTGCCCCTCTCACCTTGAGATCCCACCCCCTCCCGACCCTCGGCCTCCACACCTCCGCCCCCCTCGCATGCGCCGCGACGGCCGTCAGAGCGCGCCGGCCCGCCCCGGGGGAACCGCACAGCAGGAGAGAACCGCAGACGGGGCGGGAGAGGACGCGGTCGAAACGGGCCAGGGAGTGAAGCATCTGAGGGAGGGTGGGTATGTGGGTATGTGCACGTTTTCCCAACATGTTACACGAGTTGCAGGGTCCCAAGGAGAGCGTGTGCGTTGTACCTCGGGGAAGAGGAGGAGGTCCAGCTGTTGGTGTTCGCGTGCGTACGACTGCACTTGTTCATTGACTAAAGCCTTAAACTCTCCCAACTCCACAAACCTCACCTTCTCTCCCCCCAACCCACCATTTCCCCCTCCACCTTCTCCCTCTCCCCTCCATGCGTCCGTGACCCACACGCCCTCCTCCTCCTCCCCATCAACACTCCCAATCGTGGCGAGCTTGTCGGCGGCGATGGCGTCGAAGCGGGCGCGGGAGTCGGGACCGGCCAAGCGGTCGCGGAAGACGCGAGCGCATTCGTGGCGGAGGGCGGAGGGGAAGAGGGAGGGAGAGTCCAAGGAGTAGCGAGAGAGACCCTGCGTGAGGTACGGGTGTTGATCGATGGTACGCTTAACAATGTGTGTTTGCGTGTGTGTGTGTGTGTGTGGCGCCCCGCACATACCGGCGCGCGCACACACACACACGCACACGCACATGCGCATGTGCATGTGTCTGTGCACGCGCGCGTGCGTGTGTGTGGGTGGGTGGGTGGGTGGGTGTCTATGTGTCTGTATGCCCAAGCAAATGTATGTGTGTGTGGCGCCTCGCACATACCGGCGCGCACACACACACACGCACACGCACATGCACACGCACATGCGCATGTGCATGTGCATGTGTCTGTGCACGCGCGCGTGCGTGTGGGTGGGTGGGTGGGTGGGTGTCTATGTGTCTGTATGCCCAAGCGAATGTATGTGCGCGTGTGGATGTTGCGTGCTACTCACTTCAACCCATTCGGTGATGTGTCGCGGCGTGAACTGATAATGCCTTTGTTCATCTTGCGAGAACGCCTTCTGCACCCCTTCATACATATCCACCATACACGCCGCCACTCTCGCACACTTATCCGCTCCCTGCCACATTGTTGGCAGATGTTTCACCCTCCCAACCAGCTGCGCACAACACACTTGCTCCAACTCTCCCCTGGCAGGTGTGGCCGCCTGCGCCACACGCATCAACCCAACAAGGCGTGGACTCAAGTTGTGTCGGCCCACCGTGCTAGCGGGGTTTATCGAACCCACTATAACGATACGGTGATCCACGCCGATCCACTCGAGCGAGTTCAAGTCGTAAAAACCTCTGTAGGTGATTAGTTGTTGGAGGAAGGATACAACTTGACTTGTGTCGTATTTGTCGGGCTTGGGAAGGTTTAAGTCCTCAAGGTGCAGGATCACGCGCTCGCTGTCGCGAGGTTTCAAGATGCGGCCACCTGTGGTTGACACAGGTGCGCCACACACCTGCATGAGTGAAGTGAAGTGAGTGAAAGTGCATTCAATAAAGCAAGTGGCAAGCTTATGTGCGGTGTTCTCTCTATCACCTGAGTGAGTTTTTGGATGATGTGGGCGGCGGTGGTCTGCGCGTTGCAGTGGATTGTGGCAACTGCTGTTCGTTCAAGCAGTTTGAAGCAGGCCTGTGACATAGTATACAAGAAGTTGTATCAGCCAACAGTCAGAAACAACATGCACTTAGTAACGTCATGTGCTTGCCTCCAAGATGGTGCTCTTCCCGCAGCCGGCAGGCCCAACGAGCAAGCACGGCTCGCCACCTCTCAACCATGCCATGAGCGTAGCCATCACCTGCATGCACATGCGCGTGTGTGTGTGTGCGCGCACGCGCACGCGTGTGATCTTATCAACGTGCCATACGCATGCACACACCAACGAAGCTCAGTTTCACATCACAAATTCACTACCACATACCTGCTGGCACGTCTCCGTCGCCACAATCCCCTCCCCTTCCTCCCCCTCTCTCCCCCTCCCCATCCCCGCCGCCACATCCCCCACATCCCCAATCCCCTGCACGCTCTCCCCACTGACTTTCCCCAACTCCTTCTCAAACTCCTTCCTGTCCTCCGGCTTCATGTTACCCCCCAAAGACCTCAGCAGACACCTCGTGAAGGTGAGTTTAGTGTTGGAGGTGTTGCTGTTGGGGTCTGTGAGGGAGTTGCTCAGGTGGGTGAGGAAGCCCTTGACTGCGCCGACCCAGGGCGTATCCGTGGCGAGCTTGCGGGTCTTGAGGACGTAGTCGAGGGCCGGGGTGAAGATGGAGGTGAAGTGGGAGGAGAGGTGGGGGTGGGAGGAGACGGGTTGGCGGTCGATGAAGGACTGGAGCAAGGTGCGCAGGTCGAGGTTCTCCTCGGAGAGAAACAACATGCCTGGCATGGCGGGTGGGATCATGAGTGATGTGCACACACGCATGCACCCTGCAAAAGCACAGTCATTGTCTACCTGTGCGTGAGACAGTTGCCGGCGACGCGAACTTCAGGTCATGGCACTCGAATATGAAGTTCACATTGTTCCCAAATGCAAATCGTTCTCCGGAAGGCAGCGTGAGTAGTCGGTTATCATCCAACACCGAGTTGAGCGACTCGATCCATTCGGGGTCGACATCCCCGTCACACACGATCCACGAGTGGACATCAGGCCCTTCTCTCACAACCTGTGTGATGAGATGATGGTGTTGGTATGGGGTGGAGTGGTGTTACAAACGTGTGTGTGTGGGTGTGTGGGTGCACATGCCTGGCGGGAGCTGGCGGTGAGGACGCCGTCGAACCACTCGCGCGTGTCCAAGTCCATGTGGCCGAGAAGCTGACGGCGGGGAAGCGCTTTAGGGTTGATGATGTGAACTCTGCGACAACAATAGAATGATTGTGTAATACAATGAGTGGTACTCGCACGCACACAGTGTGTGCGTGCGTGCTTGTTGGGGGCGCGTGTGGGTGGGTGGGCGCCCATGTGTGTTACGTGTTCATGCTTCATGTGTTACCGCATGTGTTGTCTTCCAGGTAGTCGTCGCAGTGCCGCCTCAAGTATCCTCCACAGCGTCGTCTTCCCCGACGCCGCCGGCCCTACAAGCATCACCCCAATCCTCTGTCTGCACGCCGTATTCAGCTGCATAACTTTGTCAATCTGTGCCTGTACAATGCCCAACCCAAGACTTCGCGCAGCTTCCTCCACGCCAACACGCGTGAGGTTATCACTCTCGCCATCATCTCCAACACCCACCCCAACATCCGGGAACACGTCGGCCACGAGGGCGTTGAATCGACCCACGTCGCCGTACGCGAGTTTGGGGAGTGTGGTGACACGTAAAGCGCGCACGAGGAGGGCGGGCTCGCTTGTTGTTGGTTGTGTGGGTGTGGGGTTGGAGGAGGAGTGAGAGGTCTTGAGGGTGCCGGCAACGGCTAAGACGGTCTTCAAGGCACGCAAACCCCAGTCGTAGTGCTGGTGAGAACCTAAGACTTGGGAGGCCAACTCGAAGATTGCCACGAGCTTCCGGCCTGAAGGAGTATCAGTCAGATGCTCAGGTAAGCACATGCACATGTAGACACACAAAGACGTACAAGCTGTCACAAGCACACAATAACATACCGACATGCATGCGAGTGTGTGTGTGACCGTGTGCGCGTATGCAGGCACACTGGTACACTCGCTCACGCTTCCACACGCACACACGCTCACACGCACACACACACCAGATTGACCAACATACCGAGTGTCCGCGCATTGGCGTGTTCAAACCCCTCCGACAGCAGCACCACTTCCGCGATGAGTTCATTATCCGGCGCGGTCATCGCCACGCTTCTAAACAGCGACTTGAGATTATCCGGCAGCTTGGACCTTCCTCCATACCCTTTTCCCGCCGGGTTCAGCGTGACAAACACCCCCGCCGTGTTGCACACATCCACACTCTTCCCCATGAAGTCCAGAGTCTTCAAGCCTTCTTTGAGAGCGGTTTGGATCGATTGTATCTGTTGGGACACGGCGGACAACACCTCCTCGTCGAGACGGTTGAACTCGTCGAAACAACCCCACGCGCCCGCGCGGAGGAGTCCCGCGAAGATGCGGCCAAGGGAGGAAGGGTCGAAAGACTCGTCGCAGTTGAACACGAGGACCTGAGAGTGTGAGAGTGGGTGGATGGGTGGGTGGGTGGGTCAGTGTCATGTCTCAGAGGCGTTGATGTTGTTACCTGTCTGCCAAGGTACTGTCCGAGGGCCTTCACGCTCTCGGTCTTGCCCGTGCCAGCGGGGCCATACGGGTTTCCACCACAACCCGAAGCAAGACCCTAGTCACAAGTCCCACATGATTCTGTATGACTGTTGCGTGGGCTCAGGTAGCTGGCAGATGTATACAACATCACTTACCTGCATCAGGGTGAGAAAGCAGGTGTCCGACAGCGGCGTGTACACGAGTTTGGGAGCGTTGCCTTGGTACTCCCATGAGTAAGGCTGCGTGGCTTGCGCCATGCGTACTGACACGTCTCCTCCCTACGGAGAATTTGCGAATATAATATAAGCAACATTCTGGCATGAGCTCAGCAAAGTGTCAGCTACACACACACACACACTCAACCAACCCACCTTATCGTCTTCGCAATAAAATCGCAGCTGTCGTTGCCAGTCCCACGCTTCACATCCAATTCCCTCACTTCCCTCCTTCGCCACCTTACTCAGCCCCTCCACAACATCAAGCTCATGTATCACATCCAGCACGAGCGCCCGGGCCTTCAGTAAAGTCCCGCGCGGGGTCGACGATGGGTCCAACGCGGTGAGCTGCTTCAACTGGGCCTGCAGCTCAGAGCAGAGGTCATGGAGAGAGTTTTTGTTGGATTTAGACGAGGCGAGGGCCGCTTCGCATCGCCGAGTGAAGTGGACTTGCTCCGCAAGGCACAGGACCTGTGCGACGCCGAGCATTTCTCATCAGGCCATGTGAGCAAGATGCGCTTGCATGTTGAGGTTCTGTCATGGTGATGGCACAGGTAATCAGACCCCTTATGCAAGGGCTGTCGTAACAACCTGGCTGGGGAACGCATCCAGGTCCGCTACTTCCAAGGCCCTCCCCAGCGCCTCCCTCAGCGCCTCCCTGACTCCTCCCGCGAGTTCTCCCATCCACTCCTCCACACTTCTCCCCACCCCGACTCTCACTTCCCGCTTCAGCTTCACCGCCTCGCCCTCGGCGCTCTTCACCGCGATAATCGATTCCCCGGTAGCGTCGAACACCACGGTGCGGATGCCGGCGAAGAGCTTGGACAGGTGGGATTGGATGATGGAGGGACGGGAGGACTGGCCGAGGATCTCCAACAGGTCGTCGTCGCCGATGAAGTAGAACCTGGTGTGTACGTAGTGTGTGAGGGGTCACAGGTCAGCATGTGTGCGTGTGGTTATGTGTGTGCAATGTGTGCATGCACCTGCGCGTGCGCGTGCGCGTGCGCGTGCGCGTGGGTTAGTGTATGTGCGCTTGCCCGTACGCAAGCACTCTCACCCATGCACATTTGCACGCACGCACGTGTTTATGTGTGTATTGATGTGTGTGCGTCTGCGCGCATGTGCGTACGTGAGGGGCGCACGTGCATGTGTGTGCGTGCTTGTGTGTGCGCGCGGATGCGTGTATGTCTATGTGCGCATGTGTGTAGATGATCTGTGTTTCACCCGTTAAGCCACTCTATCAGTAAGTTATATGATCAGTGGCTGAACAAGCAAGCCTGAAGGGCGGCAAGGCATACTTGCAAAGACTGACTGTTATGCACACCTTGCAAAAGAGTCCCGCTTCTCCTCGAGATAGTCTTGCAGCGCTCGTTGACATATATCCAGTTGTGCCGCAATGGCCGGCAGCACATCCTTAAGCCGCGGCATATCCGCAAAAGCCGCCACAGTGGAGTCCCGCGCAATAGCACCCATAATGGACCTAAAGTCCTCATCCGCACGCGCAAAGCGCGGCCTTTCATGAGGTAAAGCCCCGCGCGCAAAGAGTGGCTCCAGATACACCCACTTTCTCTGTATGGACTGAAGTGAACCCAACCCTTCCGCCAACATGTTGAGTCTCCTCTCCCACACGCCCGTATCATCTTTGAACGCGCCGTGAAAGGGCGAATCCTTGAGCGACTGTATCAAACTTTGATGATCGCCAATCTCAGCAAGCACTTCTTTCCACTCTTTGATAAGATATGTGGTTGAGTCCTTCTTCCCGACGTGTTCGTGTTCGTATTTCATTAGAGTGAACTTGCGCTCGACACCCCACACAATGAGCTGCTGCAGGGACTCGCGCATCACCACCTCGCCCTGAGCCTGGGCGTGGAGGTGCTTCAGGGCGTCGAGGTTGGAGACGAGGACGTCGGACTTGGAGACGATGTGGGCGAGGGTGAGAGTCTCCGCGCGCACCTCATCGGGACCCTGAGAGGATAATATGTTGTTGTTAAGGCTGTTTTGTGTGTGCGTGCATGTGCGTGTGCGTGTGCTTGTGCACGTGCTCGCACGCACACATTCTCCTGTGCGGGTGCGTAAGCATACACGTGTGCATGTGCGTGTGCGGCATGTTGTTTAGCATAGAGCCACAGGCCTATGATAACGCTATCATGTGCATGCGGCATATGCACTCACTCTTGAAGGGAGCTGCATGATGGCAAAGAGTTGCGCCCAATGCGTCCGCTGCCATCCTTCCCCTCTGATAAACCCCAAACACGGCACAACTCGCTTCATCTTCTCCACCTCCTTCACTATCATTGTTCCCGCCCCATCTTTGCTGTCAATCTTCAGCGCACCCGCGGCCTCTTTCTGCCACTTGGCCACAAACTCCTCAACCCCGCGCGTGTCCACACGTACACTCAACCAGTCCCGACACAACAACTCGCTCTGCGCCTGCGCGAAGGCGCCGTATCGGCCCCACGCAAGGGCCGATGCGTTGATGTCTTCCTGCGTGGCGTGTAATGTTGGGAAGTCTGGTTGAGGCATGCTGAAGTGTGCGCAGTCGCGTGATATGTTGGCGGCCTCGGCAGCGAGGTCGGAGGCCATGTTTGCGTAGTCTTGCAACCGAGCAAGAACCAACATGGCGTTGTTTTTGTTGGAGTCGGTGGATAACGTGTCGGAGGGCTTCATGTCGCGCCACTTTGATGCGAATGCGGATATACGGGCACCAACCTCCTCCACACGCGATTCGACCATGCCTTTCAACCTGTCCTTCTGATGTAAAGCATGGCATTGTGAGTATGTGGGTGTGTGGTACAATGTGTCAGGTTAAGGAATCATAAGCACACTCTGCACCTGCTCATTCAGGTGAGCCTCATGCTTCTCCAATTTGATGGTGAAGTTCTCCCACTCAGTGGCGAGCTTAGACAGGTCGGAGGCTGAGGCCGCCGCTGCAATCGACACACTACGTCACACACAACATTTCCCAAACAACTACGACAACATCACATCGCCAACCCTCTCACCCGCGCTGGCACTCGCGAGTCCAACCGTCCTCAGCAGCTTATTCTTCTCCTCGCATCTCCGCCGCATGGCCAACATGTCCGGCACGCCGCCCACGAGCTCCATCGCGGTCTTGCGCGCCTCACCAATCTCCTCCACGCTGTTGGCGGTGGCCTCAAGGGCCGCACGACCCTGCGTGTAACAAACATGTTGGGTGTTCTCGACGTGGTGCCATACGCAACGTGTCTGACACACATACCTTTGCTAGCCACTCCTGCACTGCGGCTCTGTCAACGGCAGCGCCACGTGCCAAGCTGGCGGCAAGGGCGCTCTGCAAGCGGCGCAGGAGGTCCTCTGCGGCGGAGCGCACGGGGGAAAGGGACACAACATAGGGCGGGACCTGCGGGATGGAGTGATATTGGAGAAATATGTACAGGTTGGAGCTGGTAAACCTTTGGTCGCTGATTCGGAGCGACCAAACGCACGCACACGCACACGCACACGCACACGTGCACGTGCACATCGACTAGCTTCCATGCATGATGACCTCACCGACACGGACGGCGGTATCTTCTCGAGCGCCTTCGCCTTCGCCTTCAGCACCTTGAAGTTCATCTCATAGTCCCCCGCATCCTTCAGACTCTTATCCACAAACTCCTCAATGCTACTCTCCCCTTCCTCCACCGCCCCGAGCAACACCCACTCCGCCAGCTTCTTCTGCTCCTCGACCAACCTCATAAACTTCTCCTCGGCCCTCTCATAACAGGCCGCTACGGCATCCATACACTCCGCATCCCTCATGATACACTCAAAAATATTACTACTCCCATCCTCCATCACGCCCTTGAAGTTGAGTGGGATGGCTATGTAGCGGGCCATTTCCTTATAGTGATTGGCTCGGAGGTCTTCTAAAGGGGGGTCGAACTGGAGGCGGCGGGAACGGTAGATCATCTTGATCTCTTGGATGGGGAGAGACTCGTGCAGGCGGTCGAGGCCGGCGCGGTACTGGAAGAGCAAGGCCTTGTAGAGCTGTGGGGGACACAACATGACGGGTAGTGTGTTAGTCCTCACGTTTACTCGACAGGTAGTGCAGTTCTGTAGAGGAGTCGTGTGTCTTATGATAATTTGTCCCTATAAAGTACCTAAAAAATCATGTCATGGTAGTCTGCTGAATCACAACAGGGTCGATGGTACTACTCGTCATCAAACAAGGTGTATATGTGCGTTTGTGTGTCAGTCCAATGTGCATTGTTGTTGGGTATGTCGTCGGCTTATCTCGAAACCCCACCTGATGGTCCCAATGTAGCCGCCATTCGCGGGTGTTCTGCAGCCCCTTTCGTTCGAGATCGTCAAAGACGGCTCGGAGCTCCTTGACCCCGTCCTTCCACTTCTCCCGCTTGCTGACCAGATCGGTCCCGATGAGGACGCACACCTGCATGCGCACGTGAGTGCATGTGCGTCAACCTCTTCTCTGTTTGTGTCAGACCAGGCATGAGTATACGTGTGCGTGTGTCTGCGTGTGCTTGTCAGCGCATGCATGTGTGCGTGTGCGCACACGCGCGCGCATGCAGGCACGCGTGCACACATATGTGCGCACGTGCGTGCGTACAACTGCCTCTGAGTGTGTGCACACGTACACACGCACACATGCCTACCTTCCTCCCCAGCTCGTCATGTACCCCCCTCAGCCTCCTATTCTTCTCCACCAGTCCCCTGGCCACCGTCTGCAGTCTCCCGACGTACCCCTCGAGCGCCCCCTTGGACCCCCACGCGATGGGCTTCCCCGTCGCGTCGACCGGCCGCGTCAGGACGGACTCGAAAGACACCGCGTCCGAGAGCATCAGGGACTTCTGACAGGGGAGCATCTGAGAACCGATGTCGTTGTAGAAGTTGGCGACCTGGGGGAGGGGGGGGGGAAGAAGGTGTGGGTGTGTGGTGGTGTGTGCGTGTGCGAGTGTGTGTGCGCACGCATGCACACGCGCACGCATAAGTACACGCACGTGCGCATGCAGATCGTGTGCCTGCGTGCATATGCGTGCGTGTGTGCGTGCTCGTACATGCACACGCACGTACACACACGCACGTGCACGTATGCCCCCACGCGCACACCCACGTGCACATGCACAAACACATGCTCACGCACACGCATCACAGACATGTGCACACGTGCGCACGCACGCACGCGCACACGCTTTTGAAACACAACAACATACCTGCTTCAGGACCACGCCGTGTCTGTACGCCTCCCTTGCCTTCCCGCACTCCCTCGCCACCTTCTCCGGCACGACGTACCCCATGGCGGTGAGTTGCTGCGCGTCCCTGAGCAGGTCGATGAGCTCGTCGGAGAAGTTGACGCGCACGTGGCCGTCGTTCACGTCGATGTCCATCAGCTTGCCGGTGGCGTCGAGGGAGATGAGGGGGAGGGTGGACTTGCAACCCTCAACCCAGGAAGCAAACCTCGCCTGTGTGTTGAAAGTTATGCAAAATATTCAACACACACACACACACACACACACACACACCATGTTACACCAGCTGATGCACGGCACTATGCCAACAACGTACCTGTTGTATGGATGTGACGTCGCGGCGCAACTCTCCACACATGCCAAGTAGCTCGACACACAGCGTGCTCGCTTCATCATCAACCACACCATTAGCAACGTTGTCTCCACTACTGCTTTTGTGTGTGTTGGAGGGAAATGCGCGTTCAACATCATCCAGTTTCTGCACAAGTCACACACGCCATGTTGTATTGTTGCGTCAACGCTCAAGTCAAGTAGCAACCAACAGCCAACCTACCTGTAGCGTCTGTCGACAACAATGGGCACACGCCGTGATGGAGTGTTGGTGCGTCTCGGCTCCTTGCTCGAAGCGAGCGCGGAGGGCGTGGACGTACGAGAGTGCTGCGCGTGCAAGCTGCGCCCGCTCGCCTACACATGAACAACATACACACATATGTCACACACATAATCACACAGACCAGCAAGTTCAGCATTGTGTGTTGTTTGCAACAGACCTGACAGGGAGGACGCAATCACAGGACGCTTGAGAAGCTCTCTGCGCTGATGCAACTCCCTAAACACCTAGCAGGACTTTGGTAAGTACACAACATCCGGTGCATAGATTGTGCACTGATGCGTGCGCATCAGCCATATGTGTACGTGTGCGCGCTTGTGCAATTGAATGCATGGACGCACGTACACATGCGCACACAATCCGACTCGCACCCATGCATGCACACGCGCGCAAGAACGCATCATATGTGCGTTATCAACACGTGCACGCATGAGTGCACACACAAAGCCACATACACGCGCATGCACCTGCACACACATGCACACATACACACCTACCTGTTGTGGCTGTGCACTTTCAACGTGTGCGCCATCCGCCTTCCTCCCCCCTCCCATCGTCGCCGCAAGCATCGGCAGTAGCGACCCCGCCAGCAGACTCTGCAACTTGACTGCCACTCGCCTTTCCAACGGCGCGATGTTGGCCTCGTACTCCCTCCTCGCGCGCGTCCACACTCCGCTATCACACGCGAACACGTCTATCGACCGCAGCGGCGCGAAGAGGGCGTGCGCGTCGACCTCACGCGTGTCCAAGAGACGAGCGAGCTCCTCGTGCGCCTCGCGCATGTGGAGGATGTCGGTTATGCGGGCGTGGAGGGAGGTGAGGTTGTTGTTGTGGGTGGGGGTGGGGATTGTACTGTTGTGCATGTGGAGGAGGCTTGCGGCTGCTCGCTCCCACCGTGCGAGCGCTCGCAACACGCCTGTTAGGATCCTCTCCACTTTTCTGGCGCTTGAAGTCCACACGTTGCTCTCTTTCAACACCCTCTGTGTCATGGTGAGCCGTCAGTGCACTGTGTGCGTGTGCTTTAGCGTGCGCGTGCGCGTGCGCGTATATGTATTGGTGCATTTGTGTGGCACACATCCTGTCCCACATGCCTGCAGGTTTGTGTGCAGGTGTCCATGCATGAGTGTCAGCAAATGGCGGGCGGCCGTAGCATCGTAGGCGGCGTTCCCTCGCGCGTCACGCAGCGCAAACACGTCCTCGCACGCCGCTTGCATCGCCTCCACCAGCTCCAGCAACCAGTCTTCGTCATCAATTCTAGATGCCGAAAAGCGGGAGTCCTGCAAACAACGGTTGAGGTCATGTGTGCGTGTGCGCGTGTCTGTGTGTGCGCGCGCGTGTGCGAGCGTGTATGTAACTGGGTGAGTGAGGGTCAGTGCATAAGCTGTGTGGGACACTTACAATGCAAGCACTCGCTGAGAGAGAGCTCAACTGGTACTACAGAGACATGCATAATGCATGTCTGTGAGTGACGCAACTGCGTGCTTATGGCCAATAATGTCTATGTGCTGAGATTGCATCGGGTATCAAAATACAATGAGGTAAATTCTCAGCTGTGCACTCTGCAGAAGCGCTGCCTCTGTGTCACCAGCGAGTGAAAGTGGGTTGGCGGGTGGGTGCATGCGTGCCTTAGCAATATCACGCAGAGATTGCAAACAAATAGAGCTGCACACATCGAGTTACATGATTGCAACATGCAGTACAACCTCATGCAATCTATGGGTGTGTGCAATCCCACTGAACATTTCTACACACAGTGCGTTGCCCTCTTACTGTCAAAAGTGGTTGCAGGGTTTCCGCCACTTGGCGTGCAAGCCCCTTGTCCATGTCATTGCCCCCGTGCATGCTGCTGCGTGCAGCCCACGCATCGCACTCCTGCTCCAGGCTGGTCGCCGCCGCCATCTCGAACGACGACAGCCACGCCGCCGCCGCCACCGCCGCCGCCGTCACGTGACGGGCGGACGACGTCGCTGGAGCTGCCGCCACGTGGCACGGTATGTCAACGCCCTAACGGCCGTGCACAAGCAGTGCGTCTTAGCGCACAAGCCGCACAGAGCGGCCATGCTGATTCAGCACGCGGCTTCTCGACCCCTCTTCCCACAGCGATCGCGATCCAAACCGGCAATGCTCGCTCGCCTGCCGGTTCTAAAAGTCTGGTTCCCCGTTTTGTCGAGTTCCAACCTCGCTATCCTGTCCGGTCGAGACAGGTGAAATGAGCGAGCGCCCCTTCTTAAACCGGATCGGCTAAGCCTGTTCAAGAATATCTGCTGATAGCTTCAGCCAATGAACGGCAGCCAAGCGTTTCTCCTTAGCCACCAATTTGATTGGCGAAGTGGTCAGTAGTGTTGCAGAACGCTGTAGTTGTTGCTGTGGGTGTGCTTGGCGTAGGCGGCGGCGGTGTTGTGTCTGGCGGGTGAGGCGAGGTCTTTTACCATGGCGGCGGTGGCATTGCAGAGCTCTGTGGCTCTCCGGGGCGTAGCGGTCCCCTCCCAGAAGAAGGCGTCGTCGTCGTCATCGTCCAGGGCTGTCCCAGCCAGGTGCTCCGCCGTCCCGCAGGAGAGCAAGAAGCAGCATGGCCTGGTGCAGCTCGCCGGTAAGGCGGCTGCGGCGTTCGCCGCCGCCGCCCTGGTGGCGTCGTCCCCCGCGACGGCCCTAACCCAGGAGCAGCTCAACGCCCTCACCTACATGCAGGTCAAGGGCACAGGCATTGCCAACACCTGCACCACAGTGGAGCCATCCAAGGGTGGCGCCTCCGTCAACCTCCCCGCCGGCAAATACAAGATCACCAAGCTGTGCATGGAGCCAACCTCCTTCACCGTCAGGGACGAGTCCCCCTTCAAGGTCAGTCTGGCAGAGGCTCCTTCTATTGTTGCCATGCTTATCACCGCTTGCTTCTAGTCTAACTGTCTCTGTCTATCTTCGCCAACAGGGTGGCGAGCCTGAGTTTGTCAAGACGAAGCTCATGACCCGTCTGACCTACACCCTGGATGAGATCGACGGCGATGCCACTGTCGGCAACGACGGCTCCTTCACCTTCAAGGAGAATGATGGCATTGACTATGCTGCCACCACTGTCCAGCTGCCTGGTAAGATGGCATTACACTTGAACAGTTGCTTGGCTGCATGGCTTAGTGGTCAATTGTTGTGTTTCGTCAGCGCCCAGCTTGAACTAACATACACACCTTTGACAACACAGGAGGCGAGCGTGTGCCTTTCTTGTTTACCATCAAGGAGTTTGAGGGCAAGGGTTCGCTTCAGAAGTTCGCTGGCAACTTCTCTGTGCCCTCATACCGTGGCTCCACCTTCCTTGACCCCAAGGGTCGCGGTGGCTCCACCGGGTATGACAATGCTGTTGCCCTGCCTGCTGCTGCTGACTCTGAGGAGCTGGAGAAGGAGAACAACAAGTCCACCAAGGCGTTGAGCGGCACCGCCACCTTCCAGACGGCTGTTGTCAACGACGAGACCCAGGAGATTGCTGGCGTGTTTGAGAGCCTGCAGCCATCAGACACGGACTTGGGCGCCAAGGTACCCAAGGATGTCAAGATCTCTGGCATCTGGTACGCTCAGTACCAGAAGCTGTGAATGGGTGTTGTTTGTTGAGTTTGATCGCCTGAGTTCACCCGCCCCGCACGCGCTTAGTACTGTAGTAGAACCATTAGGTAGAAGCCCTGCCACCTTACCCCCTCCCTGACTGTCGTCATCCCCGTACATATTATAAACCCTGTGCATCTGCCTGCTTTAACCATGAATAAGTTGTCTGGCTGTGGTATAATGTTGGCTTGCACCTGTTTGTTGCCCAATGTGTTATCTGATGCACATTATTTGAGCATGCGTTGCTGCCAGCAACCTGCAGTTGGTGTGCATAGAGTGTCTTTAACAGAGGTGTTCAGCCACTGGCACAAGTTGTGGCGTGGTATGTTCAGCCCAAGGCAACCACTTGATGTCCGATGCATAGGACGGGCATATACTCATGTCGATCATATTGATTATGCAAGTAAGCAGTATGGTTACTCGCATAGGGTTGTATGTGCTATGTGCTGACAGGCTGGTGATACGTCACACACAGGCAGACAGGTAGGAGCAGCAGCAATGCTGACAGCACCTCATTTGATATGAGAATCGCACAATACCCAGTGCATGTACATTACTAACTGTTTTATGCTTGGCAAGCAAGTGGTGTAACAAGTTGCATGGTGGTGACTTTGGTACTTGATTAGTATTAGACATCATTTGCTTCAATACTTATGTGACATAAATGCTGGCCAACAAAACATGATATACCACTTGCATACTACATGGGAAAACTATAAGCATCTCGTGTTTAGAAATGCACAAACTACGTCCAACAGCCCCAATGCAAGAATGGTTGAACTTTGACTTATGCTCCAATATGTGTTCGTGCGACAAGTGTAGTAGTACCATATTTGATGACATTTGACAATTCCATTCTCATTAACAGTGTAGACAACCTTTTATTCATATTGAGGCTTGTAAAAGAGCATAAACGGTAACAGTACCAAATCATCATGCAATCTGCACATCAACGCACAGCACTCCCGCCTTCACGCCCTGCTCCCTCACCTTGTTGTTGATGTTGCTGCTGCGCCGCTCTCTTGGGGACCTTACCTTGCGCCTGTGCATGTGTGCTCAGGTTGGTTGGATGGTTGCTTCTGCCTTGCTGCTTGCCACTGCATTCAACCGCCCCGCCTAGAGCACATAGTGCATGTAGTGCACATAGTTGTAAAGCCCCTATGATAATTGAAGTGCTGATGTTGCCCGTCTTTGTCTTTGTGGCTGCATCAGTTGTTGTTGGTGCTGCTTGTTGTGCATTTGGACTGCTGCTTTGCCCTATGACTTATACCTTGTGCAAACGTTTTGTACATCAAAAAAGTATGCACATGGTTTTGTAATACACATACGGGATGCTTGCACTAATGCTAACATTGCTGCATTGCTAGTCAAACTGTTACCTCATCATATTTACATGTTTGACAGATTAACAGTACGTAAATATATACACCATGAATGAAACCACTACTTAATAACCATGAGCCAGATCATCACTAATCTCCCAATAGATTTACTACTCTACGCATGCTAGAGGATTTGACCTGAATGTTCGTGGGATTACCCAACCAAGTAAGACTCGAAGCTAACAGGGGGCAGCAGAAGTAGAGGTAGAGTAGATGACATAGTTAGCCCGGTAGTCATGCGTGTCACATTGAGGTGCGTGTGTGGCATGTAATGCATGTCGTTGACCCGCATGCTTGTAACAGCTTCGTACTCCAGTCAGCGACAGCAATGAGGTTATTGTACATGTAGCATCGGGTTTGCGGGCTGACAACCAGCACACTTACAGACCACACGATAAGTGTGCATTGTAGAAACATTGGCAGGTGTGTACGCACCACAATTGCAATCACAAGCAGAAAGCGAGCAGAGTCCATTAGCCAGAAACAGCTGTGCAGCTGCTAGCTTACTCACTCACTCGATTATGTACACCTGATCCTGTGACCTTCCTACTATTACTATATCCATAGCCATGTGCCAACAGCAGGAACACTGCATGCCTACTCAGCACCCGCTGACACAATTGTGGGCTCCAGTGCTCCGCGTTTAGGGATATTGTTTCCGCCGTGCAACACTTCCTCGGTGGAGGCGCCAATCCTCATCTGCACCTCCGCATCCAACCTCTGCTGGTCAGGGTCAATGTACTTGCCAACTTTCCTGAACTTGTCGTGCCTGATCTTCATGAGCTCTGCAGGCGACTTCTCGAGCAGCACCTGTCAATGGTTCAGACATCAGCAACGCGCTAGCACACATGGTCACGTACATAGTCAACAACAATTAACTAGTGGCGTCCATGATGCACAAAACTCACATTCATCTCTCGCATCAGTGCCTGCTTGACATAATCGCATGCTTGCAGTGGGTTAGCATGAGCTGCACCAAGAGGTTCCTGCAATGCATAACACGTGTCAATAAACAGAAGGTGCAGCACTTGCTAAGATGCAAGGGCCATTAGTTCTAAACACATACCGGGATGATGGCGTCAACAATGTCCAGACTCATTAGGTTCTCTCCTGTGATGCGCAATGCTTGAGTAGCTTCAGGAGACTTCTTGGAATCCTTCCATAGAATGGCGGCACATGCCTCAGGGCTACAAGCACATACTCATGTCAGCAACTGCTACTCGCAAACAAGCAGAGCACAAGCAATGGTACAACAACAAATCACTGCACAGCACAACGCCACTGGTCCTCAAACCTAAAAAGGCGCAACTGTCCAGACTGCATGCAAATCACGTACCTGGCAACATAGTACACTGCATGCTCCATACAGAGCATCTTGTCGCAGATGCCAATTGCAAGGGCACCTCCGGACCCTCCCTCTCCAATAACAGTGCTGATGATTGGCACCTTGACGCCAAACATGGTGTGCAGGTTGTTTGCAATGGCCTCTCCCTGCGGACATGTGGTAGGCAATCTACTTCAGCACAATGCCATCAGCAAAAGTGCAGTAGGTAATCTGGTGAGAGATTTTGTAGCACAGCACCTGACCCAACTCCTCGGCCGACAAGCCCGCATAGGCACCAGGTGTGTCAATGAATGTGAAGATGGGGAAGCCATGATGCTCTGCATGCTTCATCATCCTCAATGCCTTGCGGTAACCATTGGGCGTCGGCATGCCAAAATTTCGCTGGATGTTCTCCTTTGTGTTCCTTCCCTTCTGATGGCCCATGAACATGTAAGTCTTGCCATCGATTGTTCCAAGACCGGTCACCAGGGCAGGATCGTCATAACCACCGCGGTCGCCATGCAGCTCTACAAACTGCGAACACTCCCAACCGAGCATTAGTACCCTGCCTCCAATGCAAGTGTGAGGGCAGCATACGCATGTGGCATAGCCACTGTGCAACCACCATCACGTAATCATGTGCTTTTGACGTGACTGACTGCGGATGTCTGAATGGCAAGTGCACGTGAATGTGCATGAGTATGTGTGCGTCAAGGCGACTGACATGCGGTTTGAAGTTTAGAAGTCCAGGACCAAAGCCCACCTTATCAGTGATGTTGAGGACGATGTCAAGGAATGTTGGTCGCTGGGCGTGGCGAGCCACCTGAAGGCGCTCCATGGGGGTGAGGCGGTTGTAGGTGTCCCTGCGCAGCTGCATAGCTCGCTCCCTGAGCTGGTTGATGGAGTCGCTGACGTCGACCCCATTCTCCTCGGCCATGCGCAGCACATCCGCGATGCGCTCGTCCAGCTCCACCAGCGGCTTCTCAAAAGGGAGCGGCAGGTTCTTCTCCGCCCTGCTCTGCACAGGCTTGAACTTCGCAGCGAGCAGCGCCAGGAGACCCCCGCTGGCAGCCTTGCCATCTACCTCCGTTGGCCTGGCGGAGGCTGCGCCAACGCCAACGCCCCCGACGGCCTTCTTGGCTGGGGCAGCTTCCGCCCTAACCGACAGCCGCGGATGGCAGCTGCTCGTGTTGCTGGACGACGGCGGTGAGCTCACCCTCAAGCTCCGCCTCCTTCCACCCCAGCTGCTTGTGCTGCTTGTGCCACTTGTGCTGGGCGCCGCCGTGGTCAACCGGCAGGACGACGGCGTGGAACACAGCGCCATAGTAGCACTTGCTCCGCCCACCATTGCAACCTCCAGCATGACACAACCCCGTCCGTGCACCCAACCGCCCACTCAACCCCAGCACCGGCGGCGCTGTCCACAAGAACCCGTAGCACAACAACGACAACACCACTCACTCAGTGGCCACTCTTCACCCTGTAGCCGCCTAGCTTGCTTGTGTCACACAAGATGTGTGTGTGCGTATGAGCGCGAGAGTGACTGTTTTTTTTCATGCCGTCCACTCCGCCGACAATATCCACTCGGTACGGTCGGCCCAGGTCGCTCCGTTCCAGCTGGCACCTACTCACAACATGCGATCTCAGCGGCCCAGGGGCTGGAGCTCCGAGCTGGGCTGCGCTGGCATGCCATCAACCGACCGTCGGCGTTTCAGCGGCGGGCGGCAGAGTTTGCTCGAGTCCAGCTCAGATCCAATCAGCATTATTCAGTGATTGAAAATCGGTGTTTCTTTCGCCGCCTCTTGCGCTAACGTTATCAAGCTTGTAGCTTGCCACTTTGCTGGTGGCATTGCTGGCGGCATTGCTGGCGGCGGCGGTGTAGGTGGTCGGCGCGATGGCGTCTACGGCTGCGACGGGCGTCGTCGCTGCGGCGCGGCTGTCTGGTGCTCAGGCGCCTGCTTCCCGGGGCGCTGCGGGCGTGGCGCAGCCGGCCAGTGCTCTGTGGGGAGCCAGGCTACCCGCTGGCCAGCGCCGCGCCTCCTCCTCCTCCTCCTCCTCCTCCGCCAGGTTTCCCTCTGGCCGCCGGCATGACGGCGTTACCCGAGCCATTGCCGCAGATGATGGTCTGGAGGTGGACCACAGCGTGGACTTTGACGAACTGCAGGTGAGGATGCTGTGCTTTGGCTAGCTTAGAAGCAATGGCGCATTGCAGGCGTGCAAGCTTTAGCAACTGGTCTGCACGGCGTTATGCAACTCATTCCAGCAGACAACAGTAATCAGGCAGGACAGGCATGCTAGTGGCGTATGCCAGTGCATTGCGTCAGCGACTCATTGCAATGTGATTGGGCATGTTGACACGCCATGCCACATGCTGACATGCTATGCGACATGCTGCTTATGAGCTGCTTGATTGCACCGCACAAGCACAATTACGTCTTATACAGCAACATGGCACAGAACAAAGCAATCGTAAACAGTGAGGTGAAGCATTGCTTCGTCCCTGCATGTAGGCAGCAATTGTGGAAAATGTTGTCATTCCCTGCAGGAGCTGATACGGCTGGTAAACTCGAGTGACATTGTGGAGTTTGAGCTGAAGAACTCCAAGTTCGAGATGACTCTCAAGAAGCATGAAGTCAGTATGCTCGCTTGAGTCCCCTGTGTGCGCCTTCTATGTGTCGTTCGTCCGTGTTATGAGGATTAACGCATGGTGCCCTAGGCGCTTGCACCGCCCCCGGCCGCTGAAGCATCTTACGCGCCCAGCTTCTATCCTGGAAACTTCCAGCAATATGCAAGTCCCCCTCAGCCAGCACCGGCTGCACCTGCGCCTGCACCGGCTGCAGCAGCGCCTGCACCCGCGGCTACTTCAACTTCAGCTCCAGCAAATGCAAACTCAAGTCTCCCAAGGATACTGTCACCCATGGCTGGCACTTTCTACCGATGCCCGGCGCCTGGCGAGCCGCCGTTTGTTGAGGTCAGGACGCTTGCTGAGTGTCTGGTTGATGCGGGTTGTGGCAAGGCTGCCGCCTCAGCTTGGTTTGGGTGCGCAGGTTGGTGCCAAGGTCACTAAGGGTCAGGTCATCTGCATTGTGGAGGCCATGAAGTTGTTGAATGAGATTGAGGTACGTACTGAGTGCCCACTTCTGCATGTCCTGCATCTATGCCATTGTTGCTTCGCTGCCAAGCATCTGACCCAGAGTGTGCAAATCTTCAATTCAGGGTTGTGTGCATGCACGCGTGTGTGTGTTTGTGTGTGTGAGGAGGTGGATGGGGCGCTGGGGGTGGCTCATGCCTCAGTGCACTGTCAGTGCTGATATAATGAGCAATCTCCCTTTTCGTGTGCTCATACATATATGCGCATCTACGCAGTCGGAGTTTTCCGGGACCATCGTCGAAATGTTGGCTGTCGATGCAAAACCGGTTGAGGTGAACCAGGTAAGCCTGTTTTTAAGCAGCAAGCAGTGTACATGCAGCAGGGAGGTGAATGATATTATCTTGCCTGATTGTCAACAGTGTTTGCCACGTACTGACACTGTGCTTGCTGCCTGCAGCCGCTGTTTGTCATTGACCCCAACGCTTAAGCATATGGAAGGAGTCGGGTGCTTGCTAGAAGTACAGCTACGTCTGTGCTATGATTTTGGTTTGGACAGGTGTGCACTCACAGGCTGTTTCACCAAAGAGATATGGTTTATGTATAGGCTTATTCTGGTACTCATACAGAGCAACTGCAGATATTTCGTGTCCAGCTTCGTAGCTGCGCTCAACATGACTACGCTGTGCGTGCGCATGATGTTCAGTCAGTCAACCAAACAGTAACTTCTTTTCTACGCTGCGTGTGCTGTCAGTGTGACGTGAGTTTTCTCCTTGCCTTTGTAGTCACTGATCTAGTGGTCTGTTTGGTCCCCCTAGACTAGTGCCCTGGTATTTGAAGCGCAGTGCAGGTTACTAGCATCAATGCACGCGCATATGAATACGTATGACTGAACCTGCATGTAGGCTGTGCGGGCCTTACCATGGTATGCATAGGCAAGTACAGTAGCAAGATGATAGGCAGGGATGACAGTACGTAGCTTGGTGTGACGATGTTGCTGTTAGTGGGGAGAGAGCAAGACCTCTAGCAATGTAAACTGCGAAGTCAGGTAGGAAATGTGCAGTGATTGTAGGAGAAGACACTGGTAGTGGTTGGTAGGTAGCAAGGTTAGCAAGTTAGTAATAGGCAAGCAGAGCAATGGCAATGTGCTGGGTCTCACAGTCGCACGTCAAGCAAGAACTGCAAAGCACAGCTAAGGTGCTCCTCACCTTATAGCAGTGCCTCAATTAGCGAACTGCAAGAAAAGGGATAAATGCTATTGTGGCCTATCGAGATTTAGCCATGGGTTTCAACCATGTACTCTGCGCGTACTTTAAGGCTTTGTAGTGAGAGGCGAGCTTTGATTAGTGAGTATGTTATGTGCAACATGTGGCTATCATTCCACAAGCTGGTGGTGATTAGCTAAACATCATTTCCAGCATGAGGGTGTTCACACCCTCCCCTCATTTGGCTGATGCACATAGTATAGCATGATACATAAATTTCAATGCCGACCATACCACAACCGCAAGTCCTTCTTAATGAACATGCTTGCAGGAGCTTGAGCAATGCATCATTTGTAAAATGTATCAGATCGCGGTAGTGCGGACAATGCAAGGCGTGTTGATATGATATCACTTTTGTGTGCAAGTGCTTACTTATGCAATCTGAAGTAGGTGTGCGAGGAATCTGCTAAGTATGCACAACCATTAAGCCTAGCGACCTTTGATGTGCAGATTTGCCAATCATGGTATATAGTCAAGTCACAGATGATCTGCTTCATATCTAAGTACCTGCATTGTCCGTTTGACCTACCCATATACTTGCAAGACCAACTCAGTAGGTCGTTGGTCAGATTGATCGTGACCTACACCTCTGGCGGCGCTTGCAATGCTCACTTTGCGGGGTAGTGGAGGGTTCAGGGGCTATACAGTATATAGCACACACAGAACCGCATTTGCCTTATCTTGCTTGCCCTACCTCTGCTGCTTGTCCAAGGACTGAACCTCGCTTACAGGTATGATGACGTTGGTGACTGTTGTTGCCTCCTGCATTAAACTTTCATTGCACGTAAGCGCAACAGAAGGGTAGGTGAAAGCCTGTAACAACCATCTCGGCCATGGTAGCAAAAGTCGCTACCATGAGAGAAGGCGCAACGGTTTTATGATTTATCAATAAGCACGGCGTTATATTCCTCCCGGTCTTAACCTGCGGCTGACAACCACGTCCCGTGTACAACAGAGCAGTCTTTACAGGACTACATACTAGCCAAATACCATAGCCGCGCGACTAGGCGCGCAGCCGCATGCGGAGCGACCCGCACGTTTGGCCTCAATAACTGAAAGCATAAGCACAATCGCCTTTCTCATCCATCCGCACGAAGTGAGAGTCAAACCTGTGCCCCAAGCTCGCGATATTACTGTAACAACCATCTTGGCCATGGTAGCAAAAGTCGCTACTTTATTAGGCACGGCGTTACAAGGCCCCCGGTATAATGAATTGTGCTCGCTGACCAAGCATAGGCACAAAGGGGCCCTTTATCTGCTGTATGTTTGGGCATTAAGCATGTTCGTGTGGACAACTGATTATGACATATATGATATGCTGGTTATTGGGTCTATAATATCAAGAATAAAGTTCAATATAGTGACAAGTCATGAGGCATTACCATGAATGTGCATTGGAAGGCAGCAAGGGAGAGTACATGAGAAGGGGCGTTGCCAACAGTGTGAGGATATTCAACTGTTGTGTGTGGAGTGCCTAACATACTTGTGTAAGGGGCCCTTGAAAGGGTGAAGCTGTGTGCACGTGGGTAAGATTTGATAAGTGCTGCAGCTGGTTGACCAAGCTATCTGCTACACTTGGGCCTGTAAGTCTATGGCAGGCGTCATAGTTTTATTAGAGCCGCTTGCTGTACAGCAACATGTTCAAGTAACAATGGGTTGTTGTTGGTTGATACTATTGTACATACATGTAAATGTTTTCTTCCTCCGGTACAATGCAATTGTATGTATATTATGCATACTATGCATATGCAACTTTGTATGTCACATAACCAATGCATAACGTGACAAGATAAGGATGTGTGTATGGAAGTGGGTATGATATCATGTCGATGTTTGTGGTTAACACGTAAATCTACCACACACAATGTTCTCGCGCATGCTTGTGCCCCTTATGTTTTTTTCAAGCTAATCTTCGTTATTTGCGCTGTTGAGCAGCGTATGTTTTACATTACACCGCCAGTAACATATTCACATTGTACGCACAAGTCTTACATGTACAATGTGTACAACCGGTTCCAAACGATGCTAGCTATAGCAAACTTGGTTGCTGTGACAAGAATATTGGATACTGATGCTATGACATATTTGCAAAGGGCTAGCTCAAGGTAAGCATCCATTATATGCGGACGATAGTGCGACAATTTGCAATCGATACAATAAATAAAGTGCAATAGATTCAAACACTGCATGCGACTGATACTGATTAAAAACAGAATAAGCCTTACAACGTGTTATTGCCCAAAGTATATGTCGTACAGTACCTGTACAGTTATGAACAAGTGCTTGTTATAGCTCACTTAATGGGATGAAGCTGGTACGCCTATTAGTTGATCATTTCAAAGCGAATTGCGCATATGTGTTGGTCATGTTTATGTCATGCACATATTAACATTATGCATGTTATGATAGTACTGTTGCATATCCGCTGTTTTATAATAGCTAATGATAGCTAATGTACACGAGCATTGTTACATCGTCGTGATGCCTTAATATATGTATTGAGATTGAATGGAAACGTCGATCATGACACATGTGTTTGTTAGGTTGCAAATTATGATTGTTAATCACAATGTACACAGAGTATGTTCAGGTGAAGCCATACACCATTGCACTTGAATCAATTGAAGACATGTACCGCCATTGCAGGACTTGCCGTTCACTTTGTTGCTTGCATTAGAATTGCATGTTGCCATCATGTTGGTCGTCATAAACAGATGGCACTCCAAAACAAGTCGTCCTTCGGTGCAATCACCACACGATTGAGAACAAAACAACTACTTGCAGAGGTCAATCGATAACTTGAAATTTCAAGTTGCAAGTTCGCGTTAGGGTTTGACTTTGACACGTGGCGGGAGGCCAGCTGGCAGGGCGGCGGCGGCGGCAGCAGGGACCTGGCGGCAGTAGCTTGCACACTCAGACACGACAGCGGATCGCCCTCACTAAGTCTGAAGAGTACGGGTACTACGACTGTGCTCAGGTCAAGCTGTCAGCAGGTTTGCAGCTGTTTCAGGAAACATACAGGCAAGCATGCTGCCAGCTGGAAGACCCCGTCACTGGCCTTCTCATTAGTAAGGTAAGCTTGCCATCTGTATTAGTGTTGTTCTCTGCTTGTCAACACCCATGCAAGCAGTCAACGCATGCGTCGATGACCCAGGTATGCCCAGGATGGGACTTCGCGTTGCGGCGTCGTCGCCCTCAACGTTGAGGTCGCAGACTAGGATTGGGGACTTGTACCAGGCGACTAATTTACCAGACGCTGCTCATGTCTGCGCTTGCCGCTCCGGACGTCTCGATAATGAGGCGCAGCAGCTTCCACGGCCACTGTCCGACGAAGCCAAGGCCATGGTAAGCGCCGCATGTTGTGCTTCCATGCCCAATAGGTTGCGACATGTGCAGCGCGTTGTAAGGTTAAGCACAGTGGGTCTAGCTTGGTATTAGTTAAACCAACATGAGAGGTTCGGGCTAATACATGCCCCGGGACTCGTTGACAACTTTGGGTCTTCGATGCGCTTGTGTGATGTCTAAACGCAGCTCACACATGATTGCATATGTTTGCGCTTGAAAGTGAGGCCCTGGGTGGAAGCCGTTGTCCAAACAACAGCTCGATGTTGTCAATAACTCATTTGCATGCAACGCCTGCAACGTGCTTGAATGTATTCGTGCAGGATCCTCCGCTTTCGCATTGGGAGGACTTTGAGGAGCGAGCGTTTTTAGTCGGCATGCGCTTGTTTGGCAAGGACTTTGACGACATCCATTCGCTGGTGCCAACAAAGTCCACAGCTGAGCTGGTGCAGTACTATTACCAGCGGTTCAAGTTCTCCGGGGCGTATGTTGCCTGGAAAGTGCGCGAGCATGAGGTTGCCGGGCGCCTTTGCAGACATTGCAGGCGATGGGGGTGCACGCGACTAACGTGTGGACACCATCAGGTGTGTGCCCAGCCTTACGTCATGTTGCGTGCATATTAGCAGTGGGTAGCGCTCTACTGTACAAGTCACGTCTGCAATAAGCAGTAATGCAAATTGAAGTTGTCACACTTGTGATAAATTTCAAGCCGTCAGTATGCTTTAGTCTAGGTGGTCATTATAGACTGCTCAATGCCTCAATGCCTTGTGTCTTAAGCAAGTAATGGTAATCCGAAATCTGCTGCAGGCTGCGTTGTTTATAGACTTGGTTCGGAGATGTGGATTTCACGACGCTCCTGCAAAGCTGCAAGAGGCATCCAAGCAGTTGGCTTCCAGGCAGTTAGAGTTTGATGTATTTATGAAGCAAGTTACTCAGGCTGTGGGCTTGCGCGTGTTGGTTGACAGCATTGCTGCCATGTCTTCTGAACCTGACACCGACAGCGAGTCTGACAAGGATACTCCGGTACCAGCGGCGTTGCGTGATTCATGCTGTTGCTTAATTGACATGTTGCAGCATGCCTGAGGCAACTGCTGTTGCAGGCCACCACTATTGAAGAAGTGGAGCAAAAGTTGCAATGTGGAGAAAGCCGTGCCAGTGTGTTCTGGAATCACGTGTGGCCGCGACTGAGCAAAGCTGGTTGGCACCACGAGGCAGGCAGGAGGCCAACAGACAAGTTTTTCTTCCCGCCTGGCATTCAGCGAGGCATGCCAGGGGTGCGAAACCGCCACGAGTACTTTGACGCAATATCGCCCATTATGAGCATGCTGCAGCAGCCAGACTCTCCCGCCACGCGTGATTTCCACAGAGGCTGCGAGTTGATGGCTCCAAGACGCAGAGACACGTTGTTGTCCCCGCGAAGGATTGGTGCACAAACGGCGAACGGTGATGTCCCTTCCGCGCCGGTGCCTGATATCTCACGGCTTGTTGAGTCTGCAGCCCAAGCAGTCCTGCGCAGTGACTTGATAGGGGTTGAGCCCACACCAGGCGGCTCGCAACGGTGGCGTGCATTTGTGCAATCGGCTGATGAATCCGCCCCCCCCATTGAGCTGGGGGACTTTGCATCGCGTGCAGAAGCTGCTGCTGCACGCGACATTTTGGCGCTGGTCCTTCATGGGTTGAGTTGCGCACGCAACTTCAACTACACGTATAGTCAGGTGTGCTGCGTGTTGCATGACAGTAAGCGTCCATGCTGTTGGCCTGTGCATCGGGGCACGTTGTCACAGGCAGGTTATTAATGCCCACTAATGCATTGCAGCATGACCAGGAACTTGAAGCTTTGCGAAATCTTACAGTTGATGAGTTGGTATCGCATATCAAGCTCACTGCTGGAGCCAGACTCCCCCCGGCGCCTGTTGCGAAACAGGAAAGCAGTGTACCCAAGGCTCGAGCCCTTCCATCAGAAGAGCGTAAGTCGCCCGCGCGGCTCGCTGAGCCCTCGCTTGTTGAAGAGGACACCGTTTCAAACAGAAGGCCTGACTTACACAAGGAGCGCGTGTTGACTGCCTCGCTCAAGCAAAATGCGCCCACAGCCCCAACACAGCCACTCATACAGCGGATACGAGCGGAGGCAAGGGCAAAAAGGCAAACCCTGACTGTTGACATTGAGGGTCACACTCAGCATGACCCGCAAGAAAAGAGATTGAAAGTGACCACGTAGCATAGCACTCAAGTGAGTATTGGTCCATTGAGGAGTATTGCAGTACCTGCATGTGCCGCACATTGGCGGTCTTAAGCATCCAGTAACTTGTGCAGTTTGTCTACAGTGATGTGCAATCAAGACGTGTTTGGTTTGCATGTCATTGCAGTTGGAGAACATCATAGTGCACAGGCCAAGTGCGTGCTTATAGACAGTTAGCAGTTGCATGCAATCACCAGTAACAATCACCAAGCTGAACCACTGATGGGCTGGCCCAAGCCCCTAACAAACCCCGAGTGCATGTACTACGTCACCGCGGCAACTTGCTTCAGTTTGTTCTCCTGGTCCTGGGTGCTCAGCGAACGGCCAGTACCCATGGTCGTTGCTGCTTCTGCCAGCGACAGTGCATGCAAGTTGCCAGCGACTGCTTACCGGGTGCATGCTTGCAACAATATCCCACAGGCATCCAAACCATTGGAGCACACCGTTGTTGCAACCTGGCCCCACTATTAGCTGTACAGACAAATCACACCAGCCTATGTTAAAGGTTTAGGTTGTTGAAGGTACATGTATAGGCGGCGCCTACATGTAGTTGGTACGGTCAGCTTAATCTTAATACTTACGGGAGTTACAGGAGTTACGGCAGTTATGGTCAACCATGGTCAACTTTGACTTTGATCAAAGGCTTTGACTGTTGACTAGTGTAGATTTAACTAGTGCTTAGTAACACAATATATAAGACACTGTATACTGCTCAATACAGTGGGTCGCACATTGTCTCTGTAGTTGGTGTACTTGCTGCACTTGTCCTTAGTGTGTGCACACTTGTATGTGAGAGGCGCATACACACACACTAGGCGCATCACTAGTTCTCAACAACCAACAAGTGCGCGTGGTCTCATGTCAAATCGAACAACATGCTGTGGGTAAACAACAGGGTTGCTAGCTGTAGCCTGTAAGCGCTTCACCGCTTATGTTTGGGTGGACATTTGCGCGCAGTTGCGTGGTATACAGACCCCCGTAATACAACAACACTACTCATGTACAATATGCACGAAGTTTAAAGAGGTGGTTTGTCCTTGCGACGCATCGCGCTTGCTACAACTAATAGGGTAGTCCCGGAGGGAGTGTTCAATGCATAGCACGGGGCCAAACAGTACTCTGCCCAATGTCATGTCGCGCTTAAACTGAACCTCAATGATTCTCTGCATGTTATCGCAAAGAGCCTTCGAGGACGAGGAGCATAACTAAAACACTTCATAACCCACGGGTAGCTGTGGCGTCGGGAGCTGCCAGCAGCGGACGCGCGCCAGGATACCATTGCTTATGGCCACTTTGGGAAGGTCAAAGTTAGCTTGCGTCAGGAATGTGTCAATTGCACGGTACCTGTCTCCTAATTGTAAGCCAGCGCCGATATCCGTCACCAGGTGGTGATTGAGGAAAACTCCTACCCCTGCCGGTTGATGACATTGTATAGGGGTCCGTGTGTTGGCAACCAACATGAGCTTCATACCACCTCCGCCGCGGGGGTCATTGTGCAAAACAGCAAGTAGTCATTGTCAAGATTTTTATATGGCAGGGCGCTGAACAACTTGTAGCAGCCATGCACGCACTCCATAACGCCGTTGAATGATGGCTAGCGTCGTCGGTAACATGCACTCTGCACGGCAAAAGCCATTTGTCTCCACGCCCTATTGACGCATTTTGCAGCAGCCCAACCTTTGCAGTCGTAAAGTCAAATATCACTCACAGGTTTTTATCTTCCAACACTTGCACGTGAGGGGTGACACCAACGCCTCGAATCCGCATCATTAACATGGATGCCGCTAACATCACTTGATATCACACAAAATGTTTATATATGGCATCTCACAAGAGTAGTACTACAAAGAACACACTTCATGGCATGTGCGAACCGCTGAAAACAAGCACTGTTCGGAGCGCTATTGAGTTGCATGCAATATCAAGCTGCTGCACCGTTGCTTGAATTCACCGCGTAATTGCTAAGCAACTTTGCGCATCCAGAACAGGCAGCCCATGGACAGAGCAAGTTAAAACATACAATGCAGGTTGTCTTACAATGAAGAGCTTGCGGCGTCAACAGCATTTCCTTGGATAGGTTACGTGTCGTTGTCTTTGAAATTATCTTTGCTGAGACACTGGCTGTATACTTCTGAACGCAATGCACGCATTGTGCTGGCCATACCTCTGCGCACATCATGATTGCAGGACCGCTGCTGCATGCAATCACATTAGCAATCAGCTGTCAGATCACTCACTGTGGGGTTGTTGGAAGGTTTCATTGTAAATGTTGCGCTGGTTGTGTGTGGTAGACCTAACGCTTATAGGCAATCGGCGCGACTAAGTTACGCAGGCTGCGGCAGCTTGCATGAAAGCAGCAAGAGCGTGAAGTCTGTCTATCTTGCATGCTGCGCCATGGGCCCTCTGCACCGCCTCCGCCTCCGCCTTCTTCTCCAACCCCCGTCTTCCTGGTCGTGGTCATTGTGGTCCTTACTTGTAACGGGAAGGTACATTGAATTACCACAAATCGGCCATAAAAGCACCAAGTCTTTTGTGGTCGAGTGGGCTGTGACATTGGTCATCGGAGCTTGAGACCCGGGTTTGATTCCTGCCTTGCACACGAATTCCGCGGTCGTTGTTTCTCGATCCAATAACATCGTAAATGGTCACTTTATGAGTGCCATCATCGATGGGTCGCGACTTGCCTAATGGCAGTCGCGCCGAACTGACCAGTTCAGTCGGCGCGGCAGAGCGCGACCTGCCTATTGCGGCGACGCGACCTGTGGGGCCGGCAGCGGCGCGCTATGCGCGCGCTGACCGGTATGGGCCTCGATAGGTTGCGACTTGCCTAATGGCAGTCGCGTCGGACTGACCAGTTCAGTCGGCGCGGCAGGACGCGACTTGCCTGTCGCGATGCGACCTGTGGGGCCGGCAGCGGTGCGCTATGCGTTGACCGGTATGGGCCTAAATTGGCCGGTCCTTGGGTGGTGGGGCCGGTAACCGACCCTAAATCAGACCCCTGGGAAGATGCCCCAGCTGATTGGCGCCAGCTGCCGAGGACGTCAGCGTTCTTAAGTGGGGCCGATAGGCAGGTCGCGCTCTGCCGCGCCGAACTGATCAGTTCAGTTGGCGCGGCAGAGCGCGACCTGCCTATCGCGGCGACGCGACCTGTGAGGCCGGTAGCGGCGCGCTATGCGCGCGCTGACCGGTATGGGCCTCGATAGGTTGCGACTTGCCAAATGGCAGTCGCGTCGGACTGACCAGTTCAGTCGGTACGGCAGGACGCGACCTGCCTGTCGCGATGCGACCTGTGGGGCCGGCAGCGGTGCGCTATGCGCGCGTTGACCGGTATGGGCCTAAATTGGCCAGTCCTTAGGTGGTGGGGCCGGTGACCAACCCTAAATCAGACCCCTGGAAAGATTCCCCAGCTGATGGGCGCCAGCTGCCGAGGACGTCAGCGTTCTTAAGTGGGGGGGAATGTAACGGGAAGGTACATTAAATTACCACAAATCGACCATAAAAGCACCAAGTCTTTTGTGGTCGAGTGGGCTGTGACATTACTTCCTTCTCCTGCAAATCCACCGCCGCCGCCGCTGCTGCCACTACAGCCGCCGCCACAAGCAAACTAACTAGGCGTACTTACCAAGGTTGCTAGTATAAAGGCTTTGTTCCTGTTACTGCCTCGCATATATCAATTGCTGATTCAAGCTTAAAGCATGGTGCAAAACATGACAGCACTGTACTCGAGGCTCGATTTTTTTCGTATATATAGCGAGCAGGGCTCGCTGTCAGCTCAGAGTCCTCGCTTGAACAAGACACCATCTCTAGCTTGAGGTTGACCACGCAGGGTAGGACTCGATTAAGCGTTGTGAGCATTCGCAGGGGTATTGCAGTGGCTACGTTACGTAGCCTACGTGTGCCACACATTTCGGTTGAAAGCATCCAGTAATTGTGCTCGGGTGCGCAAGTAACCTGTATTGAAGTTGCAGGTCGCTGCAAGTGTATATCAACACGTTGCCAAGGCAAAATGCTCACGCACAGCACTCACAATTACATTGCAATCATAGTCGCCAAGCGGATCACCACGCGAGCTGACTAAAACTCCAAAACACGGAGTGCCAGCACTACAACACTATGTCAAACCGTGTATTATCATGGTGCAATTTATTCCTGGGTGCTCTGCTAAGACGGCTGCAGTTATACTCTCAAGTTGTTGCTGCATGTGTTAGTGACATGGCTTGCAATACTTACAGAGTACACGATGACCACAGTGACTCGCAGGGACGTAACCATCAACACATGTGCCGTTGTTGCAAACTGCTTGGTACCGCTAGCTGTACAGACTACTCATGGCAGTGTACAAGCCTGTTGGTCACGTTTTTAACGAGCAACATGCTGTGGGTAAACACACATTGCTAAATGTACATAACGCATGGACACCATCAGGTGCGTGCCTAATCATACTGCATGGATATCAGGCGTGGCTAGCTTGCAAAGATTCAACACCATCGTCGGGATGCACGCATCTGTGTAGTACCGTAATGACCAGAACTTTACGTATTATTATAGATTATTAAACGCTCTTCAACGTAATTTATATTGAGACGCAATATCAGTTTAACGAACTGCTGGGTATACACCGCGGTGGAGCCGCGCATCAGTAGGCGTACAGTATGCATTAATCTGGGGCAAATTTGCCAAATATCGCGCGCTTCCTGCTTAATTAACGAAATAGTTGAAACAGGTTATGGGGCGGCATATGAAGCAAAAAATAGTAAGAGATTTCTCAAAAATTACATAAAATTCTAGGCACTACGATATATAGGCTGGCAACAACACTCAGTAACGCAGACAACAACACAGTACTATTTGCACATAGTCCACTGCGCTGCTTGTCCTTGCGGCTCTCTCATGGTAGTAAGAATAGCCCGTCAGAGCGCTGGTAAAGCTTTCATCATATGGCATGGGGTAAAAGTGGGCTTTTTCCACCGCCATGTTTCAGTTAAAGACATACTGTCAAAGTTTCAAATAGGCTGTGACATGAACTTGGATGTAACAATTGGGGCCCGACCACTAGGCTATGGTAGTAAGAGACATTACCATGAGTGAGGTCTGTCACAACATATCCCAATTTGTGACATTCCTCCCCAATTTAACCCATGTGTTCCTCATAACCCAATCAGGCACTAGCCCACGTCGCCGTGTTCGCGACCGTACCACGATCGGTCTGCCCGCGGCCTGTATGATCCAGCCCACAAACGGACCTGACCGACTTAACGGCCATCCTCACCGCGCGACCTGCCATCGCAGCGCATCCGCTCACGCGGCCTTAGGTTGAACTGGCTCAGTGCGCAGGTCGTGATCCCGCGCCGCCCCAAATGTTTTGTTTTTGCCTTGAATCTGCCTCAGTCCCCTACGAGAATTGAACCTGAGACGTCAAGCTCCGTTACCATTGTAACAGTTGGGGCCCGATCACTAGGCTATGGTAGTAAAAGACACTACCATCAGTGAGGTCTGTCCCAATTTGTCCCGATTTGTGACACTGGAGGCCTTGGAGATCAACCGGTATGTGACAAAATGTGAGGAGACTGCCGCTTCCACAATTGCATGAAACAGCGCGTGACCAGCGTGCCATCACTCTTGGCTACATTTGTAACATGGGGCCTTACGGACTCGACCATCAAGACCTAGGTGGGTTCTAAGTTCAAGTCCTTGAGTTTTTAGGCTCATTATTACCCACTTAGTGACAATTCTCCCCCTTCTAGTTATGAGCTTGTCCCCAAGCTCACATTCTTGTTCATGCACCGCACGCGTCAGCCTTTGTGCGCTGCACAACCCCAATCATTCACTGGTCAGCTCTCTGTCGACGTCACCAGCCGCCGTCCTCTGTCCATCGACTTCGTGACTGCGAGCCGAACCTTTTCTATTCAATTCTTGCCGCGCAGTTCATCACGCTGCCGGCCTTTCACAGGTCGACCCGGTCATTTGGCCCCTCAACTGAGCGCTGCCACTAGTCCCTAGCTGACCTCAGTTCAGAAGGAACGAGGAGGGACGGCAAGAATGCGACGCGGCATGTGAACGACCGCGCGGGACAGAATGAACGCGACGCGGCTCGCGCCAGTCGCTCGAACAAGGTCGAGTAAAAGACTACGAAAAAGAACCCTGATAAGAAGTAGCACGGGACGTGCTAGGGTAGAGGTGCCCTATTTGGCCACTCGCCCTAATTTGGCCACTTGGCAGTTTCTTGATATCTGCCTGACCCTTAGTCCAATCGCGGCCAAACTTGGTAGATAATTAGTACATACCGTGATACACCTTAAAACCAAGTTTTGCGTCAAACGGACGTGTGTGGCGCGAGATTTGAAATTTTGAATAGGATTAGCAGCTACCTTCACGCGGGCTCATACACACTATGAACTTTGTGATCTTGTAACTTTTGCAAATGAATACCAAATTGTACTCGGTCGTTTGCAGTGTTTTCCTACTGGTATAGAGAACTAATTTCCCAAGTTTTATGAAAAACAATTGCAAAAGTTAGCGGTGACACTTTTTTGAGTGATGCGTTAAGATTTGTGTGAGTTGCGCAAAGTGTGTAAGGTGGTATAGAGTGGAGGGGCAAACGCGCGAGCTGCTTTGTTGTTGCTGCTTTGTGAGTGCTGTGTAGGAGTTGTGGCTGCTGTGGTTGCACTGGGGGGGAGGGGGGGAGTGGCATACACGTGAGTGTGTGAGGCAGAGTTGAGGCAAGGTTTGCGATAGCATTGCAAGGGCTAGCTGCTGTATTAGTTGCTGCTACTACCTTCTACCTCTGCTACACAAGGCTATGGTCATCACGGGCACTAGGGTGGGTGGCTTGTTGTTGGTTGCCCAACGTTTTGTCATCACTGCGGCATTGCTGCTCAGACCACCCTGGTTGAGGCATGTCGACTGATGCCCATTGCAACGCAGGGGAAAAGAGTGAAAGCCAAGACCCCACACTCAAAGCGAAGCAAGGGCTACAAGAACTACGACGCCAGCATGGAGGACATTTACAGAGCAGTGCTGGCCATCAAGCAGGGCTGTATGAGCATTACTGAAGCACTGACTGAGCTTGGCATCCCAAGGAGTTCCCTGAGACGCTACTGTGACAATCCCCACCTGCTTGACAAGTATAGGTGAGTGCTAGATGCCTGGCATGCAATGCACCACTGTAACACATGCAAGCAACTGAATGCATGCTATGCAGGGGGGCTGGTCATGCAACTCTGTTTGATGAGGATGAGGAGAAGGACTTGGCTCAGTTTGTTATCAAGCGTAACAAGTGTGGTAGAGGGGTCACGTGGACAGAAATTTGCAGGCAGGGAAGAGGTTGGCAAGTGATGCACGTGCAGCATTGTGTAAGAGAGGCATACCTGGCAAAAAGTGGTGGCAAGGCTTCAAGAAGCGTAACAACCTCACCTCCCGCAAGGCTGAGGCATTGGACAAGCAGAGAAGATGTGCATTGAAGAGGGATGTGGTCTACCATTACTTTAACCTCTTGGAGAAGGTTGTTGCAGAGTTGGGTGTTGGCCCGGAGAGAATAATTTCTGCCGACGAGGTGGGAGTGGAGCTAGACACAGCCTCTGCCAACCAGAGGGTCATCTGTGAAACGTAAGCACACTGTTAGTTCATGCTTGCAGCGATAAATGCCATGCACAAAGCTGGGTTGCTTACACAGTTTTATGCATGCAGTGGTGCACGTTGGGCACAATGTGCTACTACTGGAAGTAGAGAGCACATTACGTTGATGGCAGCAGTTTCTGGTGGGGGATACACCTTCCCTCCCTTGGTCATCATGAAGGGCAAACGCACGACTCAAGACTGCAAGGAGTTCAAAGTACCTGGGGCGAGGTTTGCTGTGCAAGAGAACGCTTGGATGACCACTGAAATTTTGGAGATGTGGATTAAACTGCTGGTCAAGTACATTCCACAAGGTGTGAGCCCAGAGAACCCCTCACTCCTTGTTGTGGACGGCCATGTTAGTCGCTACAACAGCAGCATGATCAAGTTCGCACAGCAACAAGGCCTGCACATCCTGATACTCCCACCCCATACCACCCATCGCCTGCAAGTCTTGGACGTTAGTTGTTTCCACCCTTTCAAAAAAGTCTACCGTAAAGTCTACAGAGAGAGGCAAGACCTACATCACAACCAGAACCTGTCGAGAGGAGAGTTCCTGTCGCTGCTGGTTAGGCCCTGGCTTGAAGGTCTCACACCTGCAAACATCTTGGGAGGCTTCCGGGTTTGTGGTCTCTGGCCATTAAACAAGACTGTGCTGGACAAGTACTTCACTTCTGAGGACAACACCATACCCAGCTCCATGCATGAGCTGCTGAATGCCATCGACCTAGAGGAGGCAGCTCCACAAACAGAGTCAGCACTAGCAGAGGAGCAAGGCAATGCAAGCACATCAGCTCTACAAGCAAGCAAGACCAAGAAGACAAAGAAGCGCACACGAGGCATCGCCTTCGCTCATTTACTGACAAGTCCAGAGATTGCAACACAACTGGCAGAGAAGGACGCTGCAGCTGAGGAAGCAGCAGCTGCAGCACAGGCACGCAAGGCAGCAGCAATGTTGAAGAAACAAGAGGCAGCAGCACTGACAGCTGATAAGGCGACAGCAAAAGAGTTGAAGAAACAAGAGGCAGCAGCAAAAGCAACTGAGAATGCAGCAGCAACAGAGTTGAAGAGGAAGCAAGCAGGACTAAGACGCATGCAAAAGAGTGCAAAAGCCAACAAGAAGCTAGCGGAGATGCAAGCACAAGAGAGAGAAGAGCAAGAGGTCCGCGAGGCAGGGGAGGCAGATGCTCACCTCACAGTAGAGCAGAGGGCGAGAACAGCTCAGGAGGCGGATGCGTTGCTCAAGCGCTACGAGTGGAACCCCCTGCTGTGCAACAACCAGCTGGGGGTCCCACTCTGGGACTGGGCTGAAGACTTTGAGCAGAGGATGGTGGCGCCAAGGCCATACGTGGTTGAGGCAGCTAGAGAAGCGGGTGCACGCTGGAGAGCTAGGCAGAGTGTAAGAAGGCAGCGTCATAATGTAGTTTAGGCTTGAGACTACTCTGCATGCACTTGTACATACTTTATTCCAACACTTTGCCTACACAGCATGCAACCCCACACACACATGCATGCGTTACTTGCTTGATGTCGTCGCCCACAACCTTGCAACGAACAACTGATTTTGGCGGAATGCTATGGCGGCAAGCTCCCGCCAAGATTGACTGGCTGTCATGCGGCTGAAATGGGCTGCATAGCTGCCTGTCAGCGCCGCATATAATTGCCTGCATCCCACCCGCATGATGCCCGCCAACAGCACATGTCAAGCAATGCCTGTCACGCTAACACAGGCGTTCTGAAGTGGCCAAATTAGGGCACACGCATTTTTCCAGAAACAACCAATCACACCCTACTTGGGCGCGCCATAGCACACGCATCACTCAACCAAAAAGTAAAGTAAAAATATGCACGTGTACCCTAGGTCCTAAGGAACAAGAAACATATGTACTTCACCGCCATACAGCCAACACAGCGCCCACACGGAGCTTAATACCTCGAAAATGCGCCAAATAGGGCACCTCTACCCTACATTCCAATGGGGAGGTGTGTTCGGTAGCCAAGGAGCTGCGACGTAATACATAAGAATGGAAATAGCCGTAACTACCACCCTGGTCTTTTATGGCTTACACGGCCGGACCTTCGTTGTAACACCTTTTATGGTGTCACTACAGACACCAAGTTGTTCGCTGTATACACTTGCTTAGCTCCGTGCAGCTAGGAATCTTGTTCTCTTGTGTCATGCTTAATACGGTACTGATTTGTGTGCAACAAAAAACAAGAGCAGTGGTATCGTTATATCAGTGAGGTGAACGAGCAACATGTGGATGCTATGCCCTAACTGATGCCAACAAACACACCGCAACCAAGCACACCAAGCTCACAGCAATAATAAGCACAGTGTTACGAGAGCATGCACATGGTCTTACACGGTGAGAGGATTCTTGATAATCGGGATGGCGTGTTCGTGTTTCAAGTCGATTCACAGTCTCTGTGCTTTCGCACTCACAAAGTCACCAGCTGATCAAATGAACATCGCGGCTACTTATACAAGTCAAATCACGACTGTTCAAAACATAAGCTAGCGGTCATATCGCGGCTATTTTCAAAGGAATCCCTACTCGATATTGAATACAGCTAATAGATGAACTGACAACTGAACAGCTACGCGCGGTGCCCATGTAGGCTATAGTCACAAGCTAGTCTAGAGTTATAACCTAGGTACTGGTCAGTGTCGCGCACGAGTCTTCATGCCGATAGCCCGGAGAGGGTCTTGATATAGGCAGGCCCGATGAAGGCTGGCACACGCGGACAATGGGCATGACAGCTCATCACAAGACATGGGGTAAAAGTGGGCTTTCTTCACTGTCATATTGCGCTTGAAGATTGCTATATAGGTTCCACATAGGCCGCTGTTGAATAGAACCCAGGAGGTCTTTCAGATGTGCCAGACCATGATATAACATGAAGGGACTGCCGCTTTCGTGAATGGATGGGACAGCGACAAGCGCGCACGCGCCAACGTGCCATCACTCTTGGCCGCATTAAAGATGTCGAAGTTAGCTTGCCCAATAAACGCGTCCACCGCACGGTATGTGCATCTGTGTTGGCAACTAGCAGCGTCCGTCATCACATAATGATGGATGGAAAATCCAACCCCTTTCCGGTATTCATACACCTCAAGGAACTCACATTGCGTGTGTTGAGAACCAACATGAGCTTCTTGCCATTGTCACCACCGCACGCCGTGCAGAACTGCAGGTAGTCATTATCATTATCTGTGCATGGCAGGGCGCTCAACATCTTGTAGCAGCCCTGCACGCACTCCACCAGGTCTTTATATGATGGCCAGCATTGTTAATGATATACACTCTCCACGGCCGAAGCCGTACGCCTCCAATTCTTGTTGACACATCTTGCAGAAGCCCAACCCTTTGGACCCATCAAGCTGCATATGACTCGCATCAGGTTGTGATCTTTAAACACCTGCGCATAGAGTCTGGTAATAGCGCCTCGATTCTGGCTCATAAACTTTGATGCCACTCACATTGGCCTGCCAGCACACGCACAATTGGCTACATGGCAGCTACGAAGGGCCAACCAAACAGCACACACTCAAAGGTGACTACATACTTGATTAAGAATTGTTATGTTGCACAGTAGCGATGGATGCAAGAGATAGCTGCTTGACCTTTGTTTATAGCACCATATAGTTGGCAAGCAACTCGTCGCAATATGTTTTCCCTGCCGGCCAACCAAATAGTGGCAACGGCCGTGCACCTGAGGATACTAATTTAGACTGTCGTGGCTCAGTCCACCTGTAATCTCGATACAGGGACCTAATAGTAACTTCCGTTACTATCAAGCCCTTTTTGTTACAATCAAATCTTTAATAGTTGACTATGCCTCATTAACAGGCGCCCATCAGTCACCTATCAGGCCTTTTCAGGTGGCTATGCCTAATTTACAGCCACCTGTTTGTTACTTATTCGGCCTTAACAGGTAACTTCATTTAATTAACAGGCACCTGTTCGTTACACATGAGGCCTTACCAGGTGACTACAATTAATCAACGGGCACCGGTAAGTTACACATCCGGCCTTTACAGGTGACTACACCTAATAAGCAGGCACTTGCAAATTACACATAAGTCTTACTTAGGTGACTCAGCCTATGTGACAGGCACCTGCTGGTTATACACTAGTCCAGCGCATGCGACTAAGCCTAATTCACAAGCGCCAACTAGGTAATTATTTATATAATAAAGCATTCTTTAAGCAACTGAAGGTGACTGATGCCTAACTGTCGTTATATGTATTTGCATAGCATGACTACACGCGACTGTCACTGATTGCCAGCATCGTGATATGCCTGTGCTGTGTACAGGTACCTGAAATGTATACAGTGTCTCTCAGTCACTTGCCAAAGCTTGTAGTTCGATTATGTGACTCGCATGCCTGCTCTGTTGTATATCATAGGGATGCAAGTATTGACATCATGTCAATATGATGCATACTGACGATTGACTGAGCTGGTTGAAGATGCACAACACTCGATCATAAGAGTCTTGCAGCTATGTATACTACCAGCTAAACGGACAACCAACTGCGCTATAGCTCCTCTCCATCATCGCTTTGCTCGTCATCATGGAACAAAGCACCACGCGCTGGGGCCTGTGGAGGAGACGCCGCAGATTGCTCTTCCTCCTCAAACGGTTGTGCCAGCCAATCAAATGCCGCTTCCGCCTCAGCGAGCGGGTCACGAGCTGCTGTCTCTTGCGGTCGGCACCGCTTGGGATCTTTCAGGTATTTGACACAAGATGCAGTGCGACGTTTCACAAGGGTGAATGGCTTAAGGGCGTACCGTTGCCTCATCTCCCGCTTTATTGACATAATCATGGTGTTGATTTTGCTTAGGTACTCTTCATGTGTGTCGATGCTGGCAGCTACGAAAGGGTCTCCATCCTTGCCCTTAAGGATGCGCTCCACCTGCGTAGTTTACAGGCATGTCTCAGTGGCATGGAAAGCCACTATTGCAATGCGTCTGCAAGCCTGTAGTTTGGGGCTACAGCATTGCGGAATTGCTAATGATAGAGCTCAGAGTGCTCACCATAAGCAACAGGTATGCGAGGTGGTTGACTGTTAGCTGCCGGCAACCAGGTGTAGTGACGGCGTAAGACCAGCATTGCACGATCATTCGCAGGATTATGGGATTGCCCTTCATTCAAGGATGTATCTCCTCCACTCCGGGTCTGCATTGTCGGTCACCTCAAATCTCCGCCATGACTTGTCTGCGACAGTCATACCAATAAGACATTAGTCACGATATAGATAGTTCAAGTTGAGCCTGCACCAGGCTAGAATAGTGCCTGTGACTTACTTTGGAGCGCGTTGCGCATCTGGGCTTTTTGGGTCTCGGGGTCCATTAGGGCGTTGATGTGCCTGATTGAATCGGTTACAATAGGCGAGATGCGTACGTGTGTATGGAGGCTGAGCAAGAAGGCAGTGTTGCATAGCAGACATGGTAATGATTGATTCGGTTACAATAGGCGAGATGCGTACGTGTGTATGGAGGCTGAGTAAAAAGGCAGTGTTGCATAGCAGACATGGTGGTGAGGGACCCAACTCGCTTGCGGTTGTTGCTGTTAAACAGTGTCCACTTGAACCTCTTTTCAAGGACATGCTTGATCTTGGTGACGTTCTCAGACCGGACCTTCGTAGCTTTCTTCAAGGCAACACTCCAGTGGAAGGGGCACTCCATTGGAGTCCAGTACACCCTATAGAACTTGGCCGCATCGGCCTCATTGTCATGGTCGAAGCCAACTGCCTGTCACGGGCAGGTTGATCATGAAGCATTCACAGCACCTGACACATGACGTTACGAATAGTGTCCTCCTTGGGATAAACGTGGCTCTCTACCTAGTGGCCGTTTATGATTTCAATGACGGCATCTAGCAACTGCTGTCCACAAAAGAACAATCCGTTACACATATACACACGGTGTCACAGTGTCACATAGTGCTTACCTCGTTGCCAATCTTCTACTTGCTTGGGGAAGGGTTGCTGACGGCCGAGGTTGCCACGTTATGGCCAAATGCGTTTAGGTTGGGTTCCAATCGACCCTCTGCAAGCACAACCACATGAGTCATGCTAGCCATGAAAGATGCAATCCTCACAGTTGAGAAAGAAGAACAACGTGCACAGTGTATCCAGAACGCATTCAGTGAGTCACTGTGCCAGTCATGAAAGAAGCAAGCGTCGAAGTTAGAAGTTGAGCAAGAAGCAACGTGCACAGTGCATCAGGAACGCATGCAGTCTAGCTTGCCCTTGCGACTGCGGTGTCAGGTGGAGTTGTTGTGATGTGCTGGGCGTTAGCGCGGGGTCTTGCTGCAATTAGTTGGCAACGGTTGCCTGGTTGAACACGGGGGGCAATGTGGACAACTGGCGCCGACCTCCACGACGAGATGCACTTATGGATGGACCACGAGGCATCTCTTAAATTGATAGTCGGGTGCCGCCTGTTTAGCTGATAGTGGCGCTGCCGCCTCCAACGCTGCCGCCGCCGGTTGGCCCGCCAAAAGGTACGAGGCGCGAAAACGAAAATGAGGCGGTTTTAAACGTCTAGTGTCCCGCACTAGAGTTGCACTTGTAATGCGTCCTTGCTCATATGGTTGATGGTACGACTTATGCATTCGTGCCATCCATGCTTCGTACAACCATTGGTAACAATGGTTGTGTCGTAACATTTATGGTACAACAGCGGCATCTCTCGTCCAACCCCAGCCATTGCCGTACAATGGCTCTATCGTACCATCCATGGTACGACAAAGGCATTACTCGATCAGCCTAAATGGGAGTTAGCGTGCACTCACCCAAACACGCTTCATTGATGGCCGGATGATGGCACACAGGGGCACCAGGTCGATGACGGGTCGAATGTCAGGCATAGTGGTCCTGGGTTCGACTAGGAGGCGAAGGACCAGGAGTCGGAGACGGCGGCGGCGGCGAAATGGCACATCTTGCGAGAAGTTGTGGTCGTAACAGTTCAAGCAGCGAAGCCAGCTACAACCAGGCGCCACGTCATGGATCATGGCAGGCGTCAGCAATGGGGCTGTCCAACATGCATCACTCACATTGGACATACCAGCAGGCAAGCCATCAAGAACCATCTTCACACAGAGAGCTGCTTGGTGGCTCGCTTTCTGCAACAAGGAGTGGATCAGGAGCTGCAGTCCTTGAAGCTCCTTGTCAGAACCATGCGGGACCAATTGCGGTTGTGGGAACAAGCACAAAGTAATGCAGCGGTACGCTCAACAGTCACATGCATTTCCTTGCAAGAGCAATTTGGTTTTTAGCGCAATCCAAATGATACATGTAGCGTGGCTGCAGGCCTCCACTATTCACCCATACCCACCCTACAGTCAAGCCGACATTGCGGAAGCCAGAGCAGATAGACAGAGCTGAGCGGCGGTATGTTGTTGCCAATCTTGCTGCACATGTTAACTGCATGCACCTCCAATGCATGCCTACCTTTGCATGCTAGGATGTGCGTGAGCGTGCGAAGTCGCACGCGCGTGCCGAATCACGTAGGCTGGGTTTGAGCACATGAGCGCGTGGCCATTTGTCCGGCATTTAACCAATAGTGCATCAACCAGCAATGACGCAGTCCATGCAATTATTCATGCATCAACCAGCAATGCCGCAGGTGACTGTTTGAAGCAACCAACTGATAACGGTGTGACGCAGTTGACTATTGCAATTGCAATTGTCGCAAGCATGCAGCTAACCCACATATGATCGGTTGACAGCACCACAGTGCACTAGGTCCTGTTGAAGCTCATTGCAAGCCTGGATTCAATCCCATCAACTGGTCCTTCAATCCCACCTGCTGATGGGCGCGGCGGCAATGCGGCATCAGTTCAACATGCATGTTGGCCTGTTTATTCCCGACATGTCCATTGGGGCAGTGGCGCATGATGTGCCCATGGCTCACGAGCTCCGTGACGAGTCTGCCATCGAGGGTGACGGGGAGAGTGCACCCAATACCACCTTGTCAGCCCCCATGGCTTCCCCTGCTCCATACAGCACACGGGCCATTGAGGTAAGTCGCTGTCTTTTATGCTCGTGCCTTGGTAACAATGCGTTAAGCACTGCATAAGCTTATATTCGTCCTTTGCAACATTGTGAGCCATCTAATCCTGGGTCCTGTATACAGCCCCCCTTGCTGCATGCACAAGTGATCTCACCTGCCGCTCCTGCTCCCCTCGCAGCCACCGAGCAACCACCTTCCGCGGCACCAGTCCTTCATGCCCTGCCATCTCCTCCACGATCAGCACCGGTGACTGCGGGGCAACAATCCTTCTTGCCGCCACCGGCGAGACCACATCACAATGCAACAACCGATGTGGCTTCTGCACCTACCTTACCCCACCCGCTGCAAGTTGAAGCCGACAGTCTGCCTCAAACGCAGGTACTTTATCAGTCACTGTGACTCTTGCCGTCCACAGTTGGACACACCATTTGAGTGCTGTATGCGCATGCAGCAGGGGTCACCACCTGCCAGCTAGTCATTATAGGAGCTGGCCGCAACCCGCATAGGCCATCAGTCATGCTAGGTGGCCAGCTCGCCTCATGGGACCACTTTAATGTGCCAACGGATGGTAATTGCTTCTACCATTGTGTATTTCGCGCCAGGCCATCAATAACGCAAAGTGTCCTGGATGATCACAAGTGCCTCAGCTCGAGCAGAGTTTGGGCCATGATGGACACCATGGACGACGATGGCAGGGGGGACACTCTTACAAAATCACCGCCAAGGCTGTCGATGCAAGCGTGGCGAGCAGAATCCTAGACTTCTGCAGAGCCACTGGTGTCGCGGGAGAGATGGCGCAGTATTATGACAGACTGCCTACGACCATGTTGGCTGATGTCAATTGCAACATTGACATAGCCATGGCCAAGGACCAACAGATCGCGCGGAGAAAAGATGTGTACGTCGAGCAACCGCAGATGACTATGTTTGCCAACAAGCTGAGCTTGTTGATTGGCTGCGTGACCGTTCAGCGCAAGCTTGGGGAGTGGGTGCCACGGCCCGGCAGCGCAGTTTAGGTTGGAAAGTAAAGAAGCCCCCAACTCAGTTCTAGTGGTGGGCAACATTGCTCCCGATGAGCCAGAAGCACACTTTTAGCTCCTCAAGCCTGCAAGCACCAAACAATGGTCGTGGCCTATGCATGAAGTGCCACCGGAGGTAACAAACCTGATCGAAGAGTGGCGGAATGGCGTTGCCAATTCCCCGCTACCACCGGCTGTGACCCAGAGTGCTGCACCAACGCCTTAGGCCTCGCCTTCGTGTGCTAGGCAAGAAGTAGCCGAGGTCCATCCTACCTCCCCTTAACCACAGCCACATGCTCGCAACAACAATCCAGCACCCTCCCTTCCTGCTGCGGAGACTCACTTGCCACCGCACTCTGACCATTCGGAGGCATCTCTATTAAAACAGCGGTAGATCGCCCTCTCCCTCTAAGCTTGCCACATTGATCCCAGCCTGTCTTGTTGGTAAAGAGATTGATTGAGGTGTCCTGAAAACTGTGAACTGTGAACCATGTAGGTACATGTATAGTTGCAGCATGGTGCATGGTGCACCCGAGATCTGCTGTTGTCAGAAGCATTGGATGTACATGTGTATGATAACTGCCCGGCGCATGAGTCAGTGCATGGCTTGCATACCTCGCTGGTTCAGAGCGTGGTTGACAGCAACAACCTCGGACAGCGCTCTGGGTTCCATGGAATGACAGCACAGTATTACTCTACGATCGTGGTAGTATGCGGGTATCCTTGTACTGTAGTACCACTAAAAGATGGAGTACCATTCATATTGATGTAGTACCATGCATGGTAGTGCAATAGCGTCCATGGTACAGTCGTGCTTCACTTGAAGTGTGACCCATTTGGGGTTCGTAAGATGGCAACCCTAAAGTTGATGCCCATACCCTAAAGTCTCGCTCAGTTTGTGGGCAGCCGTGCCGATTCCTATTTTGCATGATGTCGGCGGCAGCATTTGAATCCCCCTCACCTAGAAGACCACGCTTGGTGTGCCCACAATGCAATGCGTACGTATGTGCCAATGGCCGTAGGCAGCAAATGCGAGCACACTTGACCGAATGCCAGCGAGTGCAGACAGTGTGCCACGGTTTTAGTGCTGCTTGCTGGCATCACACCACACACAATGTCGACGTGTTTGGCTGCCGCCTCGGCAAAGTGTGCAAGGAACCCGAGTTTTTCTATTGCGTGCAGTGCGTGTGCGAATCATGCTTCGAGTGGCGAGGGGAACCCATAAGCTTCTTCACATGGACAACACCGCGACATGTGGTTAGTGGACAGGTGGTAGATGCTGTGGAGGTAATTCGGCAGAGTGGACCGCAACGTATCACTGCATGTTATGTTGGGCGTATGCTTATTTCATGCATGTTGAAGCTGTTGTCGCATTTAGAGCAGTCTTCCACGGTGTGGGCGTGGGCAGTTCTATCCCCTGGCCTCTGCAGAGGATGCAGACCATCGACCGTTGGACAGCGCACTGCATCGGCTGCGGAACGCAGTTAAGTTGGGATGCGAGCAGCTGATTGGTGTGAGTGTCATGGTGCATTGGCCGCTGGATGGGGAATGGTATGCGGGCACTATGGAATCATTCAAGCAAGCATTAGGTCAGCATCGCTTCGTGGCGTGCGAGATTGAGGACGCATCATATATGCATGGTGCAATGGAAAATATCTTTGCAGGGCAGCACCGTATAGTATTCGATGACGGTGATCGACCACAAACCATCAACTTCAAAGGGCACAACGTATTCGCGTACACGTCAGTTGACGGGGCACGCCATGTTCTGCGCACTGGAGGGGAGAACGACAATCGCAAAGTAAGCTCGGACAGCATCATTGTTGGTCCCTGGCCAGCACCACGGCCAGCCGTGACCACATACACGCCATTTTACAACAAGCTTGGACGCACACGCAGACCAAGGGCACTCGATCTATTTTGCGGCGGTGGCGGTGCCAGTGTCGGTCTATACCACGCAGGCTTTAACGTGACCGGGATGGACATAAGTCCCTCCTCTGAGTACCCGCTGCCCTTTATACACCGCGATATATGCACCCTTAGTGCAGGAGAGCTGAGCGAGTACGAGCTCATGTGGGCCAGGCCACCATGCCAGGCCTATTTAGGTGCTATCCCGGCACCTAAACGGGCGGCACATGGCACATCCTGAAGACACCAGGATATGATACCGCTCGTCCGATGTCTGTTGCTTGCAAGCCAGGTCAAGTTTGTGATTGAGAATGTGCCAAGAGCAGCTTCCTCATTCAGACCGAATCTGTCCCTTTGTGCACGATGTTTGGCCTATCAACTTTCCGGCACCGTCTGTTTGAGACACAGCCAATGGTAGCTACCCCACCAGCACGCTGCTCGCACGCGGGCAAGGCAGTTGAACTGCTATTGCCGCACCTGTCCGCTAGCGCGAAGAAGACAATTGTGACATCAAAAGCGCCACAGCAAATGTACCCGGTCTATGGCCTTCCAAGCACCAGGGGCGGCATTGCTGTGTGTGTGTGGCAAACAGCGCTGGGAGTGCCATTGATGAATTCGGCCATTACCGTAGCAAATGCAGTTCCTCTCGCAATGGCGGAGTGCATAAGGCGTCTCATGCTTGAAACAATGGACATGCTGTGACTGCCCTCCTGTGTCATGAAACTATGAGGCTTGAGTGTGGTGCACTGTATTGATGCTTAATGCCACACGACGGATTGATTGTTGAATGTTGTATGGCACATTCAATTGTGGTGACAGTTGTGCAGTGACAGCTGCCCGGTATTGTACACGTCCATATGCAAAAGTCTTAGCATACGATTAGCAATGTCTAACTGACTGATATGCTCCAAACTCTGAGTAGTGAGACAAGTACATGTGTCACATGGAAGTGCAGTGAACGATCACCCAATACTTGCCCTCTTGTACACGGGCGCTGTCCTTGTTGAACACGGGGAGCAGCTAGACAATGCCTTTTACTTGCTCCAAAGTCACGACGTCGAGATGTGGACCCCCTCGACGCTTTTCCCATTCCAAAGCGATGCACTTTGTGTCGCTTGTCACATTCAGCTTCGTGTACCAGCGGACAAACACGACCTCCTTCCACACGCGCTCGCCGCTATCACCCCACACCACCACGCGCTAAAAAAAAAGGAGTGCCTGAGCCCACCACGTCACGTTCACACCGTCCTCATCACCCTCCAACTTAAGTGTAGAGAACCAAGGCCGCCTATAAACTTTCCCAGTTGCGCGCGCCATGCTGACTCCTGTTGTCATGTACACCGCTGCGCCTCCGCTCACCACGCAAACAGCACGCCACCCGTCGGCCAACTTCAGTTGTTCCCTCCTCAACCAGCTGTCCAAGGTGGCAGGCAGCTTGTCGGCGATTGGAGTCTTCAAGGCGACTTGGCGGCTACGCGCAGATCCGCTCCAATGCGGGCTGAACTCCCTCCTTGTCAGCACATCCATCCGTAGCAACTTGTCCGTCTTCTCCATTACATTACAGCACTGCTGCCGCGCTTGCGCCATGATCGAGCGCTCCATTTTGAGATACACGACCATGCCATCCTCTCTCACATATCCCGCACAGCTCCATGCCTTCAGCATACGTGCCTGGTAGTCTCGGTTGTTGCCACCACGCGCCCACCATTTTATATTTTGGGCGTGCGTCTGCTCCATGCGGTTGGCGCTGAACCAATTTAGGTGTCCACTGCTGACAATTGCCGGCCCAAAATGAGTGAGCTGACGCATCTTCTCGATCTTCCAACCTGACTTCTGTGCAGAATATGACGACAGTAGCGGATGCAACACCGCAGCTTTGAGGGCAGCCAGCTCGTTATCGGCTGTGGTCAGGGTCTCTCTTGTGTGTTCATGCGCCTTGAGCAACTTCTTGTTCCACTGGGCAAGCAATGCGGCAGCAATGGTGAAGAAATCGTTGCCCTTACTGTCGAGCAGCAAACCGTCTGCAAGGACCGGCAGCAGCTGCAGCACCGCCACTTTCTCCACCACCTGAAAGGAGTGGTCGGACAGGAAGAAATCTACTGTGCTTGTGGGTGCCGTGAAGAGCGAAACCCGTAGAGTCGCCTTGCATGCATTCAGCCTGTGCACATCTGCTTGTGAGCACGTGTAGTTGGCTTTTGTGTTCAACACAAAAGCAACACCAAAGACGTGCCTGGCCTGCAGAATCTGTCTCGTTGATGGACGCATTCGTTCCTTCGCAGCGTCGTACACAGCAGCAAGCGGGTGGTTAATGATGCCTCCCAGCACATGCATTGCGTCAGGGGCAAGACGAGAGTAGCAGTCAGCTTCCGGCACCCGCGACTGTCGCCAACCCCACAGTGTATCCTGTTGCCAAACCACATTGCCTGGTCTCACGGAAAGCCATTCATCCTCACAAACACCGGTAATTTGACCATTACCTCCTCGACATGCATGGAGTGCTGCTCTTTAAAAGCCTTGGCTGTTTGGCGTGCATTCCTAACACCGCTATGCAGGTTCGCCCGCAACTGACGTATTGCTGGTTTGTAGAAAGCCTCGGTTCTCAATTCCCGGTCCTCATCCATCTCCAACAGATCTGATTTGGTGACGAGACAAACATCGCGAAGATGTCGTGTTTGGTTGCCCGACACAGTGCGTGCGAGTGTGGCAGTCTCCTGCAACACGACAAACTTAGATGCTCCACTGACGACATCCTCCATGCACTGTTTGCTGGCAGGCTGCATCCGGTTACAACCATGCATGCCCACTACCTGCAAGTCGCTGATGTAGTTGGCAAGCGCGGGAAACACACGACGCTCGATGCCATTCGGGTCGATGAGCTGCAGACCTTCCCAACTCGCCCGCTTCACATCCCATAACACTACATTCAAAGCGTCATGAAAAATCTCACGTTCCGAATGGAGAACGATTCCTTGCCCTGCGCCCAGGTGGGATGCCCGGCCACTGCGTGAACCACCGGCAGAAGCGCTATCATGGCAACCCCCATGTTGCTAGCATACATGTCCCAGCTGTAATTGGCAAGTGATGCCATCAGAGGGTAGCCAGAGCGCTTGCCCGCGCTGTCAAGCGTGGTCTTATCACTGTACAGAATGGCAGGCGCCAAGTAGGACGCTTCCCCCGCCTCTCTCCTTAAATTTACCTCCACATCCTTCCACCAATCGCGCGTGGAAGGATGGCCAAAGCTGTGGTCGTCACCACGATACTGAAGATTGAAGCCAGTAGCGGCATGTGGATTGCCATACTACCGCGCGAGCCATACCTGCTCCGACCAAGAGCATTAACAGGCATGCTGACCTTAGAATAAATACTGCATCGATACTGCATTAGGTACTGCATTTCACAGACCTTGGCCGGCTTATATGTGACGCTGATGTCCTGATCCTTAGGGTCTCCAGGCTTGCGCAGGTTAGCCGTCACGTAGTTCTGATACGGCAGCACACTCGCATGTGCATATGTGACATGGCTCTGGTAGTTGAAGCACATGCACCGCACACCATGAACACACCTCACACTGAGAGAAAGCTATTGTGGTCCGGAGGTAGCTGGCCACATGCACACCGGTCTCTCACTGGAGCTCTTCCGTCAGGAAGTGTGCATTTGGAATGCACTTGATGATCCGCCCCATGTCGGAGGCCGACAGGCCTTGGCCGTTGTTGCACTGCACGAATGCCACTGCAAGAGCATGCTCCGAGCCATACCAACAGGATTCCGACGCGTGCAAAGGGACGCCTCCACTTCCATGTTAGCGTGCCACAGGTTTCTCAGGCACACGCACACATCGAAAGCCCTCGTTCACTTCCTTCTCCTGTTGCTGCTGTGCGTGTGCGTGTGTACCCTCATGGAGGAATCCTTCAGCATCAAGCATGTGCGCATCCTACATCGAACTCCTCGGTTCAACATGACCCGCATCGTACTTTACTGGACGCTTGCCGACATACAGCTTGATTTGCTTGCACACCCTGCTGCTAACAATGTGCATGTAGACCGAGCTGCGTGTGGCGAAGTGCATGTGGCAATACGGACAAAGGACTCCCATATCTCACTACTGACGTCGACACAGGTGTCGACAATGTAACCTGCATTATGTCCAGCAACACACACACCCGCCGCCGCCACCGCCACCGCCACCGCTACCCTTGCGTGCCAGAGGCGGGAAACTTGGCCGCCATTCACTGGCTCTATCAGACCATTATTATGGTACGATTGAGCCATTACACGTCCATGGTGAGTCTCTGCATATACATCCTGCTTGAACCGTTTCAATGGTACGAAGATGCCTTTGCAAAAAGGTACCATTAAAATGGTATCTTCGTACAGTGGCAATGGCAGTTCGACCATTGACAAGTGCTGTGCCTGCGCATGAAAACACCATTGATAGCTCCGCCAAGCTATGCCCTTACAGGGGCGTGATGCCGAGGGTATGTGGCGTTTGGTGGATCGTTGGCGGCGTTGCCAGGGGCGTAGTGGGCATTGTGGTCGAGGTCCGAGATGAATTCCATGTTCGCACAGGGCGGGCAGGGTGCCGGAGGGGTGTCCTTGGTGTCAAACCCCACCATGCCTACCAAGGGCACAGCCAATGACAACAGTGACTCGGGCGATATCTTACAGGGCTCCCCCCCCCTCTGAGTGGTCAGACGCACACCACAATACTGCCTTTAAGAACATCCGACCCACCAGCAGGTGCGACCACGGCGACATGATTGAAGGGACCAAACAAGACTGGCATAACCAAGGTGGGTTACGATGCACTATCAATGCCACATGCTAGGGTTCTTTTATCTTGCACATGCACAGCCTCAAGTATCTTGCACATGACATACATTGTCAATACCACATGCACACCCTCATGCACACCCTCCAGTGTTATGCACATGAACAGCATGACCAATCTCGCAAATTTCCATTTGCGGGAGCTCACAAGTCGCAATAGAGAAGCTGCGGAGTACCACGAACGGGTAATCCATGACCTGGTTTAATGTTTCCAGCGGCAATTTAGCAGTATGCTTGCAGATTGCCATGTTGGTCAGAGTGAACCAAGAGCAGCGCGGCAGGCTGACTGTCTGCCTGGCGGAGTGCAACAAAGCGGAAGACGAGGTAAGCGTGTGTATGCTGATGGGCTAGTCCTCTGGCAGCACGCCACTCTTACAGCATTACCAAATGCAGGTGGTCACTCTCAAAGCGACCATCAAGCGCATGCGCGTGCACGTTGAGGCGCTGACATTCAAGCTGAAGGACGAAGTAGCTGCTGTACTGTCAGCGAGCGAGGCAGATGAAGATGACTCCGATGTTGAAGTAGAAGACTTGTTGGAGGAGGAACATGAGGAGGGGGTTTGAGGAGGAGTTTTGAGGCAGGCACCACGGGTTGACAAGCTGCGCATGAGTGCGACAGCTAGACTCAATATTATAGGGTAGTTTCATGCGCAAGTCGGCTGCTCAGTTGCAAGTGGATACACTCTCACCACTGCCGGTACATGGTATATATTGTGGGCTTATAAGTGCAAGACCAAACAATCAGTCCAAGATTTGTACAAGCTGCATGGCATCTTAGTGTTGGCTTACGGCAAGAATTGCCATCTTTTGTCAAACGATAAGGGTCACATATTAACAGCAGCGTAACAGCAAGGAAACTGCCGGCTATTGCTGTCCGTAACTACCGGCTAACGGCCGTCTGTGCACATCGACCAAAGAGTAACTGGTTGACAACTCTCGACTGGTCAGTGCCACTGACAACCACTTTCGTCCCGCGGCCGTCTGCGTCTGTCCACTCAAGCCAATGGCAAACCCAACAGTCCCAAAGTAACATTTCAGGCAGCGGCAGGCAGGCTCAGGCAGGCTCAGGCACCCGACGGTCCCTCAGTCCTTAGTCAGTTACCGTATAAAATTTACGATGCTTGCGCACTCCATACATGAATCTTATTACGATAATAGTCACAACCTACAAAGCATGTTGTTTCCGCAAAGACAAGGTACAGCATGAACAAGACTATCAGCAACCTTGTTGAAAGCAATGCACGCAGTGTGCCGATCAAATTTCCGCACACCTGCTGGCAGGATTGCCGCATACTATCACTCTACCAAACAGCTCTGCTCACTCACCTTTCGTTTGCTGGAAATCTGTCGTGACAGCGCTTGTTGCTTCTGGCAGCCCCCGCACAGACGAATTGCAGGCTGCAACTTGCATGCTTAGGGCATTAGGGTTAACCCTAACCCTAACCCTAACCCTAACCCTAACCCTTGCTGCCCTCCCGACCTGACACTACAATGTCCAAGACCCGTAAGGCCTTGTCACTGTGTGCTGACGTGTCACATAACATGTGTCCTACATAAAGACTCTCATAGTTTACCTCGGAAACACCAACATATGCTCAAGGTACATTCCCAAGGCTAACATATCCTATACAGGCTTCGTCCCATTACGAGACATTAACCCAGGGTCATTTGGAGTGTCCAACACAGGACAACACAATATGCCATTAATAGCTTACTGCTGCCTGTAGCAGACACATAATGGAAGACACCGTTAATTGGCGTGAACTGCCTGTAGCAGCTCACAGATGCTCCAGGGTCACCTTAGACGGCAACCGTTGTCACAATACTGTGGCATAAGGCTCGTATGGCATTAATTAGACATTGACTAGCTCTGTGCTCGCCCTCATTAGTGCCATGTGTAGTACTGTGTCCACGAATGCCAAAGAGACATGAACACGACCGCATGTACACGATTGCCAAGCACTACACAGCTTAACAACCGAAATCTCCACTTGCAATGCAGTCCATCGTACTCATATAAGTAAGGAACAAAGAATGACTTTTGCCAGCCTTATGGGCGTGACAATGTGTGCATGGCATCATGCGCAGTGCACATGCCATACACAGTGCACATAACATGCATATACAACTACATGCGCGCACACCCACTCGCAAGCATATGCATGGACTTGTACAAGCGCATAGCTGCAATTATTAAATGAACCTACTTATGAAACACTCACATGGTCGTACGAGCGCTTCTGAGTAATGACGACATAGTCATGCATGCATAACTAACAGGGGTCGGTAACAGTATTGATAGTGGTTGGGTGAGTTAGGCATACATAAATGTGATGGAGGCGTTGATGACATAGCATGGTCAACCATTGCAATGAGTTGCATGAGCGTGTATTGCATGTGCTTATGCTATGATAAGTACTACTGCATGTGAAAATCGTATGACGCACCATGATGCATGCGGCATGCGTAATACGGAATTATGTACACGCATGTGCACATCGTGCACGCACACTTGCATGCATTCAAATTGCAGCTTGCAATTGCGAATATCAAGTCTTCAACTTGAAGCTCATCAATTTCTGACAGCTCTTGGGATTTTTGACAACTCTGTCGTTTTACTAAGGGACCCTCAGTATAGCCTCAGTGAGCGTCGACCATACCATCTAATGGCATGCTCATGGGAGCCGCCGGCAGCGTGCGAGTCGTAACATCAGCCTTGGCCGGACAGGTGAGAGCAGAGCTCTAGGCCTGTGGTAAGCACAGTCTGGGTGCTGCTTGTACAAGAAGTGTCAACAGACGCAGCGGCGGCGCCTATGGACGGTCGTTGTACTTTTGATCCAGTGAAAAGACGGTCTGAGTAAAACAAGGGTTGAAAGCTAGCCTTCTGCTGGCTGGCTTTAAGGGTGCAGCACTCTGGGTGCTACTGGAAGCGGTTGACCTGAAGTGAGCTATCGCCATGCCACACGTAAGTTGCAGAATGTTTGCTAGCTGTGTTCTTGCTCTCTTATGCACAGAGAAGCATGCATGCAAAGGGCTTGGAGCGGTGGGTTCTTACTGCCTGCAACCGCTCAGACTGGCTGTGCATACACATGAGCCACTTGCTTCCGCATTGTGTCGCTGTGCAAATTGCGTGCAATGAAGCAAGCACTAAGCGAGCCAGTTCTGATAGCGCCAAGCAGCTTGCTCAGTTGGTTACTTGGTGCGTGCAAGCAGGTCATACAGTTGCACACAAGACGTTTGCATCATGTTGTTCAGAAAACGGTCACAATTCAGCTCCATGACACGTGTCTTGTATCTACTCACAGACTGCCGCAGCAGGTCACCCTCTTTCGACACTGCTGGCAAAAGTCATCGGCAATGAGGACCTTCTGCGCTTCATCTTCAGCTTCTTTGCTCCAAAAGAATTTGCCGCTAGCTCGGTGCGTGAACAAGGGATGGCAAATGACAGCTCTGCAAGCAGAGGCCGCACTCTACAAGCAACTCTCGCCGTCGTATCAATGCATGATGGATTACGTGCGTGGCTGCTACAAGATGTTGGGCAGCCTTTCAATGCCTGAGAGTATGCCGAAGGCCAAAACACACCTGCTTTTCTGCATTCTGCATGACGGCAACAACAATGTTTTTGCGTCTCCAAAAGTCAAGACACCGCTTGGTTTGTTCCGCACGGCAGCAGTTGTTGTTAATGGATCTGCTATTGGAATCCCCCACTTTGAGTATAACCGGTTCTTTGGTTGTCCCTGCCTTCAAAGCTTCAACCGGGTGGTTGTTGGCAAGAGTTTTCATGACGTGCTTGCATTCGTACACACAAAAGTGCAGCGTGGAGCTGTTTACATTGGCAATGAAGGACGGGAGATTGGCACGCATGATTTCTCCAGTGCAGTACCAACCAGTATGGTATTTTAGCGGTGGGTTTATACGCTGCACCTTTTGTCACCCCACAGGCCACTGGGAGTATGGACGCATGGAGCTGGAGTTCAGAAGTTGAGGTGATTACTTTGTGCTGCACGAGGGGACATTGCACGTGTTCTTGGGCTCCAACCAGGTCTGCCATGCGCCCAAGGTTTATGCTGAGTAACTGCTCTCTGCAGGCCAATGCTGCAAACAGGTCGACTACTGTGCGCTGCTGTCCACGACAAACGGGATGCACCGCGTGCCAATGGCTGTCAATCAAGAGCTGTAGTCATAAGAAACAACGGTTTGTGATTATCCTTCTGTAATCACACACTACTGTTGTGTACACATGTACATTGGCGCTGTTATGTTGCAGGTCGGTTGCCTGCCTGCCTGCCTACCTGCACACAGCATAGGGCACGTAGTGTATAGAGTGTAAACCTATATCTGCACATGTACACGGGTGCGTGTTCAGCTCACTACCCACGTGCCCTTACATAACCGTACACTGGCACCCGTACCGCACACACACGCCTTATGGACAGGTGATTGTTCATCATGCATGCCGGCATTACCAAAGGGGTTAGGGCAGTAGTGTCAGGGGCAGTAAAGTAGGTGGTCCCAGTGCCTAGTCCAGTGGTCATGTTAGAAGTGAGCTTGGTATGAGTAACTGTCGTCAGTCATGTACATGTCGTGCATGGCGCATCCCCTCATTGCCTGCTTGTACACCCACACATGTGTACACACTAGCTGCACATGCGTGCAGGTAAAGACTATGAATTGCCATGCATGCACTGCATGATGTCTAATGGGGTAGTGATAGTTAGTGTCGTTCTTAGTGAGTGGCCTGGCTAACATGTAGCCCGGTGGTGTTATATGTAAATGCATGCATGCGGTGTGTTGAGTTGATATGTGAGTGTGCTTTGCATGCGGTGTGCTTTGCATGCGCGTGATGCAGCTTGCATCTTTTGTCACACCCACCCTTGCACCCACATCACCACACAGCAGACGGCCGCGCCGCCCTGCGGCCTGCAGCCGCAGAGAGTTAGGAGGCCCCGAGTGTACAGGATGTGCAGTGTATTTGTGCATGTAGTTGAAGCTGTCCCTGCCTGTCTGCTGAGCAGACTCTGCCCTACCTGCTATCATGGTATGTGGCTGTTGAGTGAATGTTGCGTACGCCACGCACTGTGTGCCATATATGAACTAAACATATATATAAACCTAGTGTACATGATACATACTGCTGTTGGTATTGTGATTGCTACTTGGTTCGCTCTCATGCTTTACAAAGAGCTGTGGGCTCCTTGTTTTGAACGAGAGGGTCATGGCACCAGCCAACGCACGGTGAGCACTGACTATATCAGGTTGATACCTCTATCCAACCGCCAGGACTAAACATATGCTGATTTGTTCCGTGGTTGAAATTTCAACTGAGCTGTACAAGCGCGAAGTGCAAATGTCTTGGCTGATATGTCTATACCTGCGTTCGCTCCACTTGTGGCTGCATGAAACCAACACAGGATGCAAGGACACATCAGGTGACAACCAACAGAAACGGAGTTGAACTTAGGCTTCCGCAACATACTACACAGAGTCACCAACCTTAATCAGTGGCAAGGCAACACAGAGCAGTAGCAAGCCTGGACAGCATGGCAACCAGATCTTTGGGTTGCTACTGTACAGGATAAGCGCGAAGCTGTTGTGTGCAGTGCAAACATAGGTACGCTCACTGCAGCATGAGCGACGCATAACATCACTGCAACTGGCAACCATATCATCCACATATTACATTATGAGCACAAACAGTGCTACAACCCAACTGTGCCAATCGCATGCAGCAGCGCTGCCAACGGCTCTAACCAACTGGCAACAACACAGTGGTCAATATGTACAACGTCTAGTTATACTCTACCCTCAATGCAACCACTACTTCTCTTTCGTGAACATGCGCGGCGCTATGCACATGGCCATGAGCTCCTGGAACAGGAGCTTGCAGGCGTACGGGATGTGGACTTGCACAATGGCAGTCTTGTTCTTGCAGCCTCGGCACTCAAAGGTGTTCTTGCGCAGGTTGGCGATGGCAATGAGGCCGCAGTACTCGCACACGTGCACTCGGTATGCATCTGACTGGTCAAACAGCCTCTCCTTGAGGAAATGTGCAGCACCATGCGCGATGATGCAGTCCCGCTCCATCTCACCAAACCGCAGCCCGCCCTCTCGCGACCGGCCCTCCATAGGCTGGCGTGTCAAAATCTGCACGGGCCCTCGGCCACGCGAGTGGATCTTGTCATCCACCATGTGCTTCAGCCTCTGGTAGTATGTAGGTCCGATGAAGATCTGCGCCTGTAACCTCCTGCCGGTGTGACCATTGTAGAGCACCTCATTGCCACGCAGCTGGTAGCCGCACTTGTGAAGCGCGCTGCTGATGTTCTCCACTGTCACATCAGTGAAGGGGGTGGCGTCTCCCTCCTTGCCCATGTACGCTGACACCTTGCCCATGAGACACTCAATGAGCTGGCCAATGGTCATACGGGACGGGATAGCGTGCGGGTTGACGATGATGTCGGGCGTGATGCCTTCCACCGTGAAGGGCATGTCTTCCTGAGTGTAAGTCATGCCCACCGTGCCCTTCTGGCCATGTCTGCTGGAGAACTTGTCGCCAATCTGAGGGACTCGGATGGAGCGGACCCGAATCTTAACAAACTTCAACCCCTGGTCGTTTGTCGTAAGCATCACTTGATCAATCATGCCAGTCTCGCTTGCCCGCATGGACAGACTGCTGTCCTTCTTGGTGAACCTGCTGGCCTGCGCCCCCGTCTTGTCCTCTGGAATAGGCACAGTCTTGCCAATGATGACGTCTTCGCCAGAAACCCTCGTGCCAGGCATCACCAGCCCATCATCATCCAGCTTCTCATAGGAACCGTGCCGCATTGCCTGGGGCCAAGGGCGTTGGTTACTTCGAATTTACACAAGGTGCTATCACTCGCTGATTGTTGCTAAAGGAAACGCACAAGAGACAACACACATAGCACAGTGTTTACCGTGGTGACATCCCTGTTGGGCTTCTCTAGCTCTTCTTTGCACAAGCTGCCCTGTTTCTTCTCTTCATCCTTGTAGGTGCGGAAGAAGATGGAGCGGAAGAGCCCTCGGTCAATGGCGGACTGGTTCATGATGACAGAATCTTCCTGGTTGTAGCCGGAGTAGCAACTGATAGCCACAATGGCATTTTGCCCAGCTGGCAACTCTCTGAAGTGAAGATATTCCATAGCACGCGTAGTGACAAGAGGCTTCTGTGGGTAGTATAGTACAAATGCTAGCGTGTCCATACGCAACTGGTAGTTGGTGACATAGATGCCCATAGCCTGCTTCCCCATAGCAGACTGATAAGTGTTACGGGGCGACTGATTATGATCAGGGAAGGGGATGATGGATGCGCAGATGCCCAAGATCATCGACGGGTGGATCTCGCAGTGCGTGTATGTTTCAGAGTATGCCTCTTCGGGGTTGTTGCGAGCATTCGACAGATCCTGAATGGTCATGGAGATCATGGTGGTCTCCTCTTCTTCCGTGTCAACATACTCGATGAAGCCATTGGAGACCAAGTCATGCCACCCATAGTGCGTGACATCCTTGTTCTGCAGCTTCACAATGTCGCTCTTCTTGATAAGCAGCTTCTGCTTCTCAACGATGAAGAGCGGTCTGCAACAGCGGCCATAATCGGTGTACAGCCGCAGCTCCTTCAACCTGATGTCCCGAACCACACCGACCTCCGTGTTCACATCAGTTTGGCGCCGCAGCTGTCGAAGAGTCCTTACCAACAGGTCCGGATCTCTATGAATGCCAACCCAGCAACCATTGACGAAAATCTTCGTTGCGTTGGGGATGACAGATGCAGATATTTCCTCCAGGTTCTCTGTGGACCACTCTTCCAAGAACTCCAGGATGGGGGCAGATGGCGAGCCAACGGAAATGTATGCCATAAGGGCAAGGTTCTTCACCAGCCCACATGCTTGGCCTTCTGGTGTTTCAGCTGGACATATCATACCCCAGTGACTGTTGTGCAGCTGGCGCGGCTTTGCAAGCTTGCCCTCACGTCCAATGGGAGAGTTCAGCCGCCTCAAGTGAGAAAGCGTGGATGCATAAGTCAAACGATTCAACACCTGAGAGAGGCACAGAGTCAGCCGCAGTTCATCCAAAGCGGGTCCCCAACACAACTTCAGCGGAGTGCATATGCAGTGTGAGCAACTTGTATGCAAGAAAGTCTTACAAAGCAGCTATGACAATGTCAACACACCTGTGACACGCCAGCGCGCACTCCTTGACCTCCCTGAGCTCCCCAGTTGCCTGTGGCAAGGGAGTACTTGAGGCCTGAAGTGATGGTCTTGGCCTTGACTGCGTAGGCAAGGTTGACCTCCTTGCCATTGTCCAGGCACTTCTGAAGATACGACCTGACATCCTTTGTGAGCTTGCGGAAGAGCTGCCTGAACAAGGAGCCCAGTAGAGGCCCAGCCAAATCCAGTCGCTTGTTGCCATAATGATCTCGATCGTCTTCTGCACGGCGGCCAAGCGCGCAAAGCAGCATGCGGTGGATGATGTAACCAAAGAAGTATGCTTTCTTGGTCTCGCAGCCCTCCCCAACACCCACATGCGGAAGCATCTCCCGTTGCAACACGTCTCGTGCGTATCTGATACGCTTCTCCCTTGTGACACCCACCGTGGCGCCACGCTTGCCGATGTAATCCAGCGCAACTTCTTGGGACTGGATGACTACTGCTTCTTCAAGTGAAGGCCGTAGTAGCTCCATCATGGCATTGTCACCAAAGCCGTAACAGATGTGCTCCAGAATCTCCTTATCTGCAACAAAACCGAGCGCGCGGAAGACCACAACAATGGGAATCTGTGCCCTGATGTATGGCAAAGTGGCTCGGATGTACTGACCCGAGGCACCCCTTGCGCCTGACCTGCAGCAATACACAGTGAGACTTACGTCATGAAGCAAACCGTACAGTAGCATGATAAACTGGCGCTCAATAGGCACAGCATGCACGAAGCAAGACTGATAATGACGCACCTTGCCAACATCTGCACAAACAGCGTGCTAACAGGTCTGGACCCTGTCTCTGACAAGGACCGGCACTCAGCTACAAAGGAGTACTTGTTGGGTTGTCGCTTCTTGAACACATACACATGGTTGCTGCTCATCTTCTCCTGGGCTATCAGGACCTTCTCTGACCCGTTGATGACAAAGTAACCGCCTTGATCGTATGGGCATTCCCCAAGCTCGGTCAAGTCCTTATCGGTGTTGTCATACAAACTGCAGTATGTCGAGCGCAGCATGATGGGCACCTTGCCAATGAACACCTTTGGCAGTTCTTCTTTCTCCATCTCTTCCTCACCATCAGCGCCGTGCGTGACTGTGGTCTTCAATATGTCCACATACAGTGGTGCTGAGTAGGTGAGGTTGCGCAGTCGCGCATCCTTTGGGAACAATGTGGTGGTTTCTCCATCAGACTCTGTCATCATAGGCTTGGAGAGATAAATCTGTCCAAACTTGATTTTGTACGATGCAACGCTGAGTTCCACCTGTACCAACAGCAAAGTGAGCAACACACCCAGACCATTGCTAGTATGCAAAGATGTGTGCATATTCACTGTCACACAGAGTTTTGTTATGTTATGCCACGCACGGACATGGACGTTTGCACAGAGACAGACACGTAACCATGCAGACATGCATGTGCCTAAACAGATGCAGCATACATGCGTTTCTTGAACCCATCATATACAAACTCACGAGGCTTCTCTGCATGTGTTGCTTTTGATAGCAACGCACCTGCTGGCCAGGATGATGCTGACTCTCTGGGGTGATCTCAATCTCCCCAGACTCATCAACGATTTCTTGCATAGTATTCTGAATGAACTCGTCAAAACTGTCAAGTTGCTGCCGCACCAGGCCCTTCTCTTCAAAATAGGCACTGATGACGGACCATGCATCCTCCTACAGCATGCAAGCATTAGTCAAGCAAGAATGTTTGCAGAGACCTGTTCGCACAATTGGCAGCTAGTGCAATATCCTCTGAACGTCAGCTGATTAGTCTGTGATAAGCAACATCATCTGCGAAATCAGATACCAATTCTGCATGTAATGTTAGCGCAACTGCCTGAAAGCAACCTTGGAATCGTTCACATTACTCAAGGTGCGAGCAATCAAAGGAATGCACTGGTAAGAGCAATAGGCACAATTCACAGTAAGCGCGAGCATAACATTCACTTGGTCAGGTGGGCAACTGTATAACACCAGTCTCCAGTAAACCCTAAGCGCGGTTGTTCCCTAGCTCATTTGACCTGACTTGGGCAACCAAGTGTTTGACAGCAACTGACCAACAAACATACTCGCCAAAACTTATTGCCTTCGACACCACTTGCATAGGACTCAATCGCAAGGCATGGCTTTCTTTAACAATTCAAAGCGAGGCTGGAAACCGACCCTAGTGTGCAAAACCTAGACGGCGACCAGCGCATGCAAAAAGACTTGGTTGCTTAACAAGATATATCGAGAATTCGTACAGCGGCTATGAGGCAAATCTGCTAACCTGTGTGATCTCATCATCCTCTTCCATCATCGCCTCATCAGCGCTGCCGCCATACATGTTGGCTGGCCTGGGAAAGGCGGGCGCCAAGCCCTGAGAACCACTCCAACAACCAAACCTTGCCTGCTACTGCTTTCAGCAGCTCACCCCATGCGCATCTATGTTGATGTTACGCCAATCAAAGAGCAGACGCTGCAAAATTGCGGGCGACGGTACTACTGCTCCTCAGCCGCCGCCAACTCTACGGCCGCCGCCGCCGCCGCTGCCGCCAACGACGACGACAACTACACACTTAGTGTCGCCGCTTGCCCTTGGTTTTGGCTTGAGCGAACCAAACCCTCATTCCGATCGTGGTCGGAGGAGAGGCTTAAGTCTGATCAGCTCCCAATCACTACCAGCTCCCCCAATCCGGACTCAAGGTTCATCACTGCCTTGGAGCCACAACGGACCATGTTTTAGGCCTACCGTTTTTACCCAAACACAGTCCCCCCCTTAAAAAAGCCGGGGGGGGACTGTGTTTTAACCTTTTGCGTCCCCCCCAAATTTTAGTGTCCCCCCAAAGGGGGACTGTACTATATGTGTGGTAAATATACGTGTTAAATGTGGTTTATATGTATATTTATGATGTTAGTATCCGTATAAATAAGTACATATTTATATTTACTACAAGCACCATATACTTGCAGTTTTTGGACGCATATATTGCAATGTCATGCATTTGTGTTGTGTACATAATGGTATCGCATATAACATGTGTATTTCGGCTGTTGACCATGTTTAATATTGCAATAACTATAGCGTGTAATCAATTAGCGTTACATGGTAGAGTAAATCAGTTAGAACGAGGGTGAGTAGTGGCGGCATGTCTTTGGGGTATGGGGCCTGCCCCGACCTCGTACCGCAAAAAACGCGGCCGATGTAATCACCAACTGTGCTGCAATTGCACAATTCCCTAGCGATTTTGGGTCGCCGTTGGCAAGCAGTTGCCGCCGAGATAGTTTTCAGCATCGTTTATACATCTCTGCAATGATTGGGCAATTCGCTGCCTTTTGCAGCAACGGCTGTTGTCACCGTTGCAATTTCATTTAATCAATTCATGCGTGTTCAAATAGTGGCCTAACGATGCAATTTTTGCGTTTGGCTGAATTTTCGCGTTAAGGTCAATTAGGTTAGCATTATTTCAATGGTTGTAACCTTGGCATTCCTTATTGAAGTTATATCACGTAATGTGACGTGAACGTTATGTTGATTATTAAGTTCTGTAACACTTAACTGCAGGTTGCTAGTTACATTGCAACATATTGCAACATATGTGCTTCATTTTGCAACACATCAGAGATATTGTGCATGTGGACTTTGCTTCAGTGCACGCCCTAATTGCTGGACTGTGCCGAGATTGTTCGTTTGAATGGTCAACAGCCAAACAAACGATCAACATGTATCAATGTATCTCCATAGCTATTAATTTTATTACTGAAACACAAAAAAATAATCAACATGCAGCCATAAGCGGCCACGTGCAGAACTGTGCTTAATTTTTGGTGCATGCGTTTAAATAATTGGTATGCTTTGGACGGCCATGATCGTTTAGGCAGATCTAACGGTGTAACGCTTGTACTCGCTGCCTAGCCAAGAGAGATGAGAAGCAGGCGGGCCGCACATACTGCCGCGCAGCCCGGCGGTCGCGGGTGCCGTGTGATGGCCCATGGCGCGGGATGTGTGATGTAGGTGGTATGCCGGCCGGCCGGCCGACAGGCCCGACCAAACAGCCGCACCACTCGTTATTATTTTATAGCGTAATATACGTATATGCTTGCCATGTTAATGTGTGTGACATGACATGCGATGTCAATTGTCTTTCTTGTGGCCCATAAGAAAGACAATATGGCCTACAAGTTGTGGGCCATTGTGGCATATATGTTTCTTTTCTCATGGGCCGTCAAAGTGCTGCCGCCTTTGCAGCTGGCCTGCCGGCACCAGTATAGGTTACGCTATCGGATACGACCAATAGCGTAACCCACACACTTGATGACGTAATTTATGGGGGACTATGCTGCGCTCAGGTACACAACAAAGTCCCCCATCGTAACACATTCCCCCCCTTAACACAGTCCCCCCCAGCATAATTGAGGGGGCGACTCTATATAAAGGGGGGCCCTGTATTGGGGTAGATACGGTACTCAATAGGTAACCTCTATTGATTGGTCAGTGAGCAAGAAGATAATACTCATGAACTCAACTACGGTAGTGATGATTATGCTGATACCATGACGAACTGCAACATGCGCAATGGGGTATAGTATAAGCAATCACGAGTCAACAATGATATTATTATGACAGATGTATGTTACATAAACTTGGTACTTTTGCTAAGTCACTCATGCTTGCCGATTTAAATCTGCTTGTGTAAAATCTTATTGATGCTTTGCATTCTCATGCGAATATATGATGAAATTCTTTCTCTCTTGCATGGTGATTGTTGATAATTATTAACATTCAGTAACAAAAATAGCCGGATGCGATCATATTTACTACTCTCCCTCTCTCTCTCTCTCTCTCTCTCTCTCTCTCTCTCTCTCTCTCTCTCTCTCTCTCTCTCTCTCTCTCTCTCTCTCTCTCTCTCTCTCTCTCTCTCTCTCTCTCTCTCTCTCTCTCTCTCTCTCTCTCTCTCTCTCTCTCTCTCTCTCTCTCTCTCTCTCTCTCTCTCTCTCTCTCTCTCTCTCTCTCTCTCTCTCTCTCTCTCTCTCTCTCTCTCTCTCTCTCTCTCTCTCTCTCTCTCTCTCTCTCTCTCCCCTTACATACACGCATGGGTCATGAGTGTATGCGTATGCATCAACAATCTGATGTATTATGGTATACATGCAGAAACAATTGATCACTGCACACTTTTTGTGTACTTAGGCTCACTACTTAATCAGACAAACGAGCAAAATTAAGCACATTTACTGTTTTTAAAACAAGCGCAAACTGTAATGTGTGATGCGTATACGATACGCAAGCCTTTGAACATGCACCTATCCACCAGTCACATAATACATCAACAACACACTGAAATATGATTGCACTTGATAGCGTGTGCTGCGTATACAACACGTGCTGAACAATGTTTCATGCAATAGTCTTGGGACTTCAACGTTTGCTTCATCAACTTTGTGTTTGTATTGACATGTTGGCGTTTTTCACAATATAATAGCTAACAACATGATGTCTGTCTCATCAAAGTTGTGGTCATGAAGAGCTTAGACTATCACTTGCAAATTTGCATTTGCTGAATAGGCTGCCCATGTCGTGCGTTAATGTAATAAACGAATACCGGTAGTTTCTCCCTAGAAGTGCAACCATGGAAGAGCAATTGATCATCTGCCATCCATCTTGCCAGATCCACAAGCTGCTGGACAATCGTATGGCTATCGCACAACTGTCGCACCTCGAAGCCGCGATAGCCGTTCAATGTCGTACTTCACCTTAAATGTGCTGTAAGAAATCCTGTCGGCACATGCCAGGCTGGCGGTTGAACCGGTTTTGGGACCACGGTTACCGCAGCCGGCTGATCGGTTTTTCTCTGGTTGAAACCGCAAGTTAAATGCCTTTTTCCGCACCCTGCCCTGCTATCCACAACGCTCATCACATTCATGACCAGCAGCGGTTAAATCCACTGTGCGAAATAAAGCCCCTCATAACTAGGAACACTTTTAACTACCAACGGCATAAACCAACCGCTGGGCACGCACCCGCGGTTAAAGTAAACCAAGCCGTACATGGCTGCCCGTACCGTTGAACTCTAAAGTGACTTTGCAAATGCAATGAGTCATTGAACTACACGCCGTTTAGGAGACTGCTCCGGTATGTGACACTCACATTGAACTAAATTTATAACGCTTCTGCATTGCTTTGCTGAGCTTTGCTTCAGCGGAAACGGTGAGGAGGCGGCGGAGGCGGCGAGGAAGCAATGGCAAAGCGCCACGTGGAGGACTGGGCGTCTCTACCCAACGACTGCCTCCTGCTTGTCCTATCCCGTGTGTCTGGCAGGGATGCTGCCCTCTGCGCCGCCGTCTGCAGGTGAGCGACACTCTCCATGTCCAAGCTTGGTCTTGCCTGGCCTGGCCTGGCCAGGCCTGGTCCAGCCCTGATGGTGTGGTAGTAACATGTCATGACACCAATGCGATCACAGAGGCTGGCGTGTGGCTGCGGAGTGTGAAGTGTTATGGAGGGACATGTGCGCACGTGAGTTGCAACTGTCCAGTCTGGGGGAGTCTACAATCAAGCGCTACAGCAGGTGAGAACACAATACACATTGGCTGTTGGATTCCCCAACACTCATTCACATAAAATGCAACTTCTCTCGTTCACCTCATGTGACACAGATCTTCAGAACTACATGCCCAATGCATGGAAGCTCCAAGTGTTTATATGTAACATGAGCCTCCAACACACTATGCAGAGCCCAACTCAGCTGCGCAAGTACAACACGTTACTATATTGTGCTATGCACAGTAAGGGTTACACTTTTACTGCTGGTTAAAGCTGTTATTGAGCTGATTCATTCATTGCATGGCAGCTGGCACGGTGCGTACGCCAACGTTTGCCACACGCAACACAACTGGTCATTTGGGCGCTGCGACGTGCGCACAGTCGCAGGTGCGCATGCACAGACATACTGTATGTGACACACAACAACAACAACACTTCCATGTTGGGTTGACGTTTACTCGTCCGCACAGCGCACAAGCATCTCAAAGTGGGTGAGCACATGCTGTCGGAGCGCGTGGAGGACTTGTACATATATGGTTCACGTATAGTGAGTTTGCACTCCGGTCACGATCGCACCACACCTGTACAGGTGAGTGCTGTTGCTGCAACGTGTGTGTCCATGCGCATGCGCATACACAAACCCAACACGCAAGTGGTCTCACCCTTCGTGCTGCCGGTTCGCAGTACGCACACCTGTGGGATGTTGAGTCCGGCCAATGCATCCGCTTGCTCGCGCTGTGGGAGACAGCGCACGGACAACAAGTGAGGTGAGATAGCTGTTGTCAACAATCTTGGCATGAGATTGTCTCAAAGCTCATGGCTTGATGGACACAACTTGGCCCACACACACAACTTGTGTTACATAGGTTGGTGGGTGATGGACCGCGCGTGGCCATAGCCGAGGAGTCGTGGGGTGTCCGTGTGTTTGACCTCGAGTCGGGGGCACCTGTGTGCGAGACAGCCAATGGCGGGACACTGGGCAAAGCGCATGCACTGGCGCTTGACAGCACTCGTCTCGCAAGGCATGCACATATGCGTGCCCTGTGTCGTGTGCAATCGCTCACGCACGTGTATTGTATTTGTGTGTGTGCGTGTGCAAGTGTGAGCGCATGTGTGCATGCATGCATGTGCGTGCGAGTGCGCGTGCGTGTGTGACCGTGTGTGCGGGTGCACTGGCACGTATGCGAGCTGGCGTGGATACACGTGTGTGCGTGCTTTCTGTGTGGGTGGGCGTGCATGCGTGAGTTCGTGCATATGCGCAGTCACGCATGCACGCACGTGCACAGACGTGCAAGGCGAGTGTGAGGGTGCGTCACTCAACTTACACTTGTTGTGCTGCAGCGCGCACGTTTCACAAGCAGACCGATCCGCCATCTTCGTACGTGTTTGGGAACTCAACAGTGCGAACGTAATGCAGCCCAAGCAGGTGAGAGTGACTTGTCAAAGCAAGTCCCAAGCGCCCCAAGCGTCTGTCTAATTCAAACCTGTTGCCCGACTGATTTGTTACTATTTGCAGGCTCTGCATCTGCGTGTGCATGGGGACTATGAGGATGCGGTGTTTACGCTGGGGTTGTTTCCCAACCGCGTGGAGTGCGCAGCTGTGTTTGATGACGAAGTCATACGCTGCTGGGATGTTGTGCAACAGAGGTATAGCCACGCTGTCCACATTGTTGCAAGCCTTTGACACGCACGCGCGCACGCTCGCACATATGTATGCATCAAGTGCTGCAGTGCAACAGAAAGTTGACCACATATTTGCCATCATTGCAGGCAGCTGTCACAGATTGCACCCAGTGGAACCCCGCACAAGGTAGGAGCTGCGAGCTTTGTGCGTATGTGCGTGCCTATGTGTGTACATTGTGTAAATGTATGCAGTCATGTGCACAAGGAATGCAATGCCGTGATACATGTACATGTGGCTTACATAACGGTATTGCAGAGGCAGACACTCAAGTTGGCTATCACGCCTACACGCATAATCAGCAGAAGTGCAACGCATGTGCGGGCATGGGACAAACTCACTGGCACGGTATGTCACCTTTAGCCTCGCTGCATGCTTTCAGTATGCAACAGCACAGTTTGTGGCCATGAAAGCAATGAAAAAGCCAGCACTACAACACCACTAACTCAATGAAACAACACAGTACAATACACTGAATGTGACACACATGCAGATGCAGCAATCCCTTCAGCTGCACGGGCTCGTGCGCCATCCGGGCTACTCCAAGGCCAGTGTAGCGTTCCTATCCGTGAGCCGTTGCTATCAGTACGTGGTCACGATGTCGAGAACCGCGCGGGACGAAGAGCCCGTAATAGTGCGCGTGCGCGTGGACACGGGCTCAATGCAGGTGTTCAAAATCCACAACCAGCGTCTGCGCGAGCATCTGCTACCAATCGGCTGCCTGTTTGCTAACGACGAGTGCATTACCATTGGAGGTGACGGGCAACGCCTCAGCACGCTCTCCTTTACTCCCCCCCGCACGCTACCCTACGCATGAGTGGGCTCTTACTCCACACTCTGCACTTGACATCTTGTTCCTTCTAACAGTATGCGGTTGCAATGCCTGCGGCACACAGTACAGACATTGCGATCCCATGACTTCTGAGTTTGTAGCGATATACCGGTACTTGTAATGTGGACTTTCTTGTTTCCGTATTGCAGAGACACTTCCAGGTCACCTTTGTGGCTGTATGTTCTTGCAATACCTTGTCTAAACTTCTCGGTCTCCAACTCTAATCAAGAACTTTGACTTTCACTACTCTCTATTGCACTTGCTTTGCATTTGGTTTGCTGCCTTGATGTACACATCTACTTCAACAGAGAATCATGCAGACCAAATGTCACTACCTGTATGCTATACCCCCATACTCACGTGCGCACTGTCCACAACCATAAGCATTAACACTGCAGGTATGTCACTCATCAAGCGCCGTCTAGGCAGAAGGTCAAGCAGCAGGTTGACTCCACCAAAAACCGCCTTGAGCTAAACTGTGTGACACATGTTGGGCATAGTTCTTGGTTTTGCCATATGCAGCATGTGAGAACAACCTCAATTCTCGCTGATTTTGGCATAAAGCAGTTGAGAACAGCTATCAACAAGTCGCAACTTGATCGGGTACACTATCCGTGCGCTTGTTTGGTGATTAGCACCAAACATTAGCCCATGAACACTTGAAACAACCAGTTGCACACATGCCCATGTAGAAGCAATGCTACCCAAACTTTGCTCTACTTCTACGCAACTGCCAACCCGCTGACACCCCCCCCCCCCCCCCCCCCCCCCCCCCCCCCCCCCCCCCCCCCCCCCCCCCCCCCCCCCCCCCCCCCCCCCCCCCCCCCCCCCCCCCCCCCCCCCCCCCCCCCCCCCCCCCCCCCCCCCCCCCCCCCCCCCCCCCCCCCCCCCCCCCCCCCCCCCCCCCCCCCCCCCCCCCCCCCCCCCCCCCCCCCCCCCCCCCCCCCCCCCCCCCCCCCCCCCCCCCCCCCCCCCCCCCCCCCCCCCCCCCCCCCCCCCCCCCCCCCCCCCCCCCCCCCCCCCCCCCCCCCCCCCCCCCCCCCCCCCCCCCCCCCCCCCCCCCCCCCCCCCCCCCCCCCCCCCCCCCCCCCCCCCCCCCCCCCCCCCCCCCCCCCCCCCCCCCCCCCCCCCCCCCCCCCCCCCCCCCCCCCCCCCCCCCCCCCCCCCCCCCCCCCCCCCCCCCCCCCCCCCCCCCCCCCCCCCCCCCCCCCCCCCCCCCCCCCCCCCCCCCCCCCCCCCCCCCCCCCCCCCCCCCCCCCCCCCCCCCCCCCCCCCCCCCCCCCCCCCCCCCCCCCCCCCCCCCCCCCCCCCCCCCCCCCCCCCCCCCCCCCCCCCCCCCCCCCCCCCCCCCCCCCCCCNATCCCCCAAGCGTGCGCTGGTGAACTAACTCAGCTTGTTGTTGATGACAGTCTGGTGCAAAGACTTCAGCTGAGTCGTCCACTTGTCAATGGCTTGGTACTTGTTCACACCAGACGACCTGCGCAAAGGCATAACCGCTTAAGAGTGTCATCACCCAGCAACTCCTTACAGTGCCAAGAGCACACAAACGCACAAGCACGCCCAAGTGAAGCACTCACTTGTCTCCTAATTCAAGCAGCTGGTTGACTTGATGGATGTGTCCAGTTATCCTGTTGTCCAGAATGAGGGACACGAGGAGCTGCTCCACATCCTTCTCTGGAATGTTCAACTCCTGCAGGAAAGGACGAGTTTAGGTACAAACAAGACGACATGTTGCGGCGCACAATCAGTTGTCAAGCACTCAACAACCCGATGTGTACCGTACCTTTGATACAAAGGGTATCCGAATTCGAGTGTAAGGCTTTATCAGCTTCAGCAGCACTTGCGTGCGAATGTTCTTCAGCAGGTCCTCCATGTAGTTTCTGATGAACGGATCATCCATAATGGTTTTCCTGTTGCTCTACACCCCCAACATCATCAGCGCAAACACAAGTGGCAACCACAAACGTCTCACACGGAGCAACAGCATGCCATCTGTACCTTGAGGATCTTCTCAAACTCCATGATCTCGTTCCGCTGATAGGCCGACACAAGGTTGGTCATCGCCAGAATCTCCGGATCATTCTTGTAACTGCAAGCCGGCAAAACAAAGGCAAGACATAAGTAGAACATATCTTCTATAGTACAGATGCAGTTAACCTCGAAACATGTCATCTGAGGTAACAATATCACACTCACGGTTTTGCTTCTTGGGCGTCAAAAGGGTTCACCTCTGACTCCATGAGCATATTTGCCAGCACCAGGTACCTGTACAAATTATCGTGCTTTTCGAAGAATCAACAATGTCACCCCAAAATTCTATGCACGATGCAATCCCTCAAGTGCTGGCTGCAAAGGCCACTCACTCATGCACTCACTCGCTTGCTCACGCATGCATGCCAGCATCCAGGCAGTCATCAGCGAGCATTCGCTCACCAAGTTGCACTCACTTGAGGCACTGTATTCTGCGAGCGTTGCCGGCCTCGTCGTAATTCTTGAAGGCTTCAAAGAAGTCTGTCGCGGCGGCGGTCCAAGCCCGCTCGGCCATGTGCATCTTGCCGCCGCACTCCCGAATAATCCCCATTATGCGCGGGTGAGGGATCGCCGACTTCACGGACAGCGCGCGCTGATACAATTGCTGCAACACAACACGCACACGCACACATTAGCTGCGAACAGTACAAGACGTGGACACGTCGGCAAAGGCCATGTAACGACGTGTGAAGGATGACGAACACATACACGCAGAGTACATGCAGCTCACATCCACATATGTCCTCTCCACATGTCAATTCCTCCCACGCCTCCCCACACTGCTCTCTTCTCACTAACTCACACGCCACTTTGGTAACTTGACTATTACATCAACACACATGAAGAAATCACACAGGCGCTCTTGACTATTACGTCAACACACATAAAGAAATCACACAGGCATGCACTCAACGGCAGTGCCCCAACAAACAACCTTGCAAGCTCATATCACATTTAAACCACACCACAACCTCACCTTTAGTTTCTTGTTGTTTTTTGTTTCAGTGTACATCTGGATCTCAATAGCGTACACCTCAAGCAGCTGGGTTCCTTTCTTCTGATCGTCTGTGCCGTCCTCACGCTGGCACGACCTATGCAGCTCCTTGAGAATCTGCATACGCCCAACACGTTGCTTTGAATACTCCATTAACCATGATTATCAACACGTGCCACAATTGTATGTCATCTATGTACAGCAGTTGCGTACATGCATGTATGCTACGCCACATACTTTCTGCACATGTAATTGTACAACGCCGTGCATCTATGTACAGCGTATTTATAAGGGAACATATACGTATGCATACAACAACAGATATACTTGTTTTCATGTTGTTCATTTGCACCTTACCTTACTCATCCGGCCATATTCCCCTGTGTCAAACCAAAGCTTGCAGAGCTTCAAGTTGGTCTTGAACCATAGCCGCTGCACAGAATACACCAGTAATCATCAATCAGTAATCAGCAACACACGCACCTGCGCACAAAACAACACAACGCAATAAGTAACAAGACATACACCATCTAAGCTCCCACACCTCGTTCTTAGCCTCTTCCAGCGCCTGCAAAGTGGTGTTATAAAAGTCCTGCAGGAGCTCCATGTTGTTGGAGGTGGAGACGTGGTCGAGCACGCTGTTGATGCACTTCTCGCTGTAGTTGCGCGTGACCGCTGACTTAATATAAGAAAGCATCTCCCTGTAAGCCTGCATCTGCTCCGAGTGCCGCCCCAGCCTGTACAGCAGCTTCACCGTCTGCTTCAACGCTTTGAAACCCCTGCAAAGAAGCAACGTGACAGGCTGTAACGGCTGACACGCATTAGCAATGCATTGTCATGGAGTTGTAAGTCTCATTACAGGAAAGTTGGATGGAATAGAGGCACACGTGACAGACACAGCGGTTATTAAACTCGCTGGGTATACTGTAACTCACAGTTAGTCAATCAAGAGCACATAAGCATGCACAGTCTACATACGAAACATGCATGTAAACAGGTGGTACCTGCATGCAAAATACAAATGCATTGCCACATGCAAATAAAACCCATGTCCTCATATATGTATACAAAGAAGTATGTGTACATGCACGGATATACACACATGACGTGGCGTTTGCATCAAGTAAGGTACTTCCCGCGTCACTCACCATTCCCCCTTTTCTGGTTCCATTTTAACAACCTGTTGAAAACCATCCAGGGCGGCTTGGGGGTCATCCTCGAGAAGCCCTGCATGTTCAAAACGTTATACTTTGTCCTTGATAATGACAAGCAGTACTGTTGCTTGCAGGCACAAGTCAACCTGCAGACGGCAAAACTTACCTTTGGAGTTGTAGTACTGATTTTCTATGTCAACATCCTGCTCTTCAGGCTCCTCGTCAGAATACTCAAACCCATAATCTTCCATATCTGTTTAGAACGAGCAGCAGATAGACACACAGCAGTTAATGCTTTGGCCAACACAGCACATGCCTACATTGTTGTTGTGTTGCAGGGAGTTGAGTTAGTTAGTTGACTCTTTTCAGATACTGCACCAAGTAATTGCATGCTTCAGGTGTGACTCGCTTGTTTGTCTCTGCTGTAAATGAGCAGCACTGGTTGATGTCTTGGCTGCATGCAGTGTCAGCAACATGGCAGTGCATGCTTATGAGATGGCCATGAATGCTTACCCATGGCTGCAGACGGCAGCGGCGGCGATTACACGATGGGTTGGCGCAACAGGGACTTTTGCCTGCAAAGCCCCCAGCTGTGCCCTGCGGCAGCCTGAGACACTATGTGGCCAACTGCAGCAGTGCAGCAGCAACTCTCAGGATGAATAGTGTACAACGTCTAGATTGTGCTCTCAGCTCTAGCATTTTAGCGCGAAGGTCCTTCACAAGCCCGCCGCCGCCGCCGCCGTCGCCGCCGCCGCCGCTGTGCTGCAGAAAGTGATCCACACAGGCAGGATTCAGTGACCCAATTGTGGGTTCAGTGCCCAACAACAACTGCAGATTCATGAACATGCTTGGCACCGATCCGTGCAAACTCCAGCACTGCATTGCGTTGTAAGGGAAAAGGGGACCTGAAGATGTATACCTGAAGAGCCAGGCAGGTTGGCAGGCACAATCTGTATCACAGTCAGACTCACAAGCCACACAAGCATGTAACACATCATGGCATCAATCCAACAAGCTGTGCCCTGCATGCACACACCATGTGGCATGCAACGGCGCATGCCATTTACCTGATAATGAGTGTGATTAGCAAATCATACAAACCAACCATCATGTTTAGCATGTTTACCACCGGGCTCCTCTCCCCTACTTCAATTGCCATTAACATTTACACCACCACCGCGCAAACATCCACGCTTGATCAGCCTAAACATGTGTTTATATTAGCTCGTTGGTGTTGCTAATGTGTTTTGCCCACCAATATTTGAGGCCCCTTTACTATACCTTAACATAAACACTCACGCTTAGCATGTGACATGCTTACAAATAATAATGCAATCGTGATTGTAAGCACTCGGTGTACAACTTGTGCAATGATTGAAGCCGTATAAAAATGCAATTGGCTTTGCATTAGTCACGAACGTTCAACCACGAGAGCTGCCGAAACTTGCTTTCGAAATCAAGCCTCCTTACAATCTGTGTGCTTGAGTTGTCGACCACCTTGAGGGTAAGCCAAAAGCAATAATGTGATTAAGTTCTCTCCCCCCCGGCCATGTATTGCAAGTTATGTGTAAATGCAATGAAGTAAATTTAACAAAAGTTAATTATGATAATGCGAGAGCAAGCTAGCAACATGAGATGGCAATTGTGTGTTCAATGCACTCTTATGTGCACGTCTTGGAATGCCACAAGTCACAATGTACACATCGTGATGTATATTGTAAGCTGCGGTCATCAAGAGTAAACATGTCTTTCTCAACTTGGGTTGGTCCTAAATCGAAAGCAAAATGTTGCTATTCTGAATGGAGCAGCATAAGTTATGCTTCATATGATCATATGTGATACTAGCAACATGGGGTAAACACATGCACATGACTTACATGCGCATGGCGAATGCGTAACAGCTGATGATGTAATCATGTGGTTGCGCGCGCGCATCTTTGTACTCTCTCTCTCTCTCTCTCTCTCTCTCTCTCTCTCTCTCTCTCTCTCTCTCTCGCGCGCGCGCGGGAACTCGCGCGGGAACTCGCACATGCAAATCTACGTGAACATGCAATGGTACAACACCTTGCATACATACATAACAAACGAATTCGAATGATGATCACGCTAGTCAAGTTGTGTGGTAAACAATAATTACGTATGTGGTACGCAAGGTGGTGGTAGAATAGCTATTACATATCATGCATTCCAAGCAGCAATGTCATGATTGACAACCTTAGCTATCAAGTTTGTTCAAACTCCAAGAGCACACCTGCCATGTCTTTGGGATGCATGAAGATAACAGGCTTGTTATGGGAACCCAGCTTGGGCTTAGCAAGAACTCGTACTTGCTGTGCTGTTACATGGTCCACTGCCTGATTGATGTCATTGACCTGTTACCGTGACAACATCCAACCTTGTTATTTGAGCAACTCGCCGGCATGCACCGGCTCATCATATCTGGTAACGCATCCATGCAAGCATCTCACCTCCAAGCACATATGGTGCAGACCTCCTGAAGGGTTTTTCTCTAGAAACCTGTTGTACAACATGATAGTCGTAATGCGCGTAGAATATGTATGCTTCAGCGACCCAGACAGCGCACAGACAACAACAAAGCGCGCGTCTTGTAATACTTGTAATACTTACTCCACTTACTTTGCTATTGGGCTGTTTTCTCCAAGAGGCTGCAGCAGCTCAATCTTCGTGTTTGGCAGCTCAACAAAGACAACACTCACTCCGTGCTGTGGCACATCCTATCATGGACAGACACAATAATGATGTTAAGCAATGCCTGGTGCTCATCGCTGTAAGTGTGTTGGCAAGTATGTTTATGCAAGACAAGCTCACACCATATACTGAGGCCTTAAGCAGCAACACACAGAGCAAAGCTCAGCCGCGATGAGAGACAATGGCAGTTAGGCCTTTTGCTTGCCTGCTGCTCAGTGACTTTAACGCCCAGAACATTTCTGTAACGCTCGGCGGCGACGCGGACGTCCGGGACGACGACAGCAACATGGTTCAGGCGGCCAGCCACCGCCTGCGCCGGCTCAGCAGCCTAGATGGATGATTGCAAAAGGCCAATGCCACTAAGTGTCAGCTTCCACAGCCAGCACAGACGCGACGCCTCAGCTGAAGCATGCGTTCACTAACCACACTGCTGCTCGCCCGCCTCGCCGCCCATGCCGCCGCCCGCAACATCCTTCGCGCCTACATGCGCAACGACCAGCAACATTAAGCTAAGGTAATATCCAACGTGGCATTGCTGACACCCCTGAAGCGACATTATTTCGCTCCACTTTGCCATCATGACATAATCCGTGACGGCTCGCTTACACCCGCTTCCGAACGGCTATAGTTGGCGACTTAGCGCAAACAGCAATATCAATAGCGAACTCCAAACATCTCAATCTCCGGCGCATGTGGCACGCGTAAATCGCTACTGACGGACCAGAAGCGACAAAAAGTTTAATAAAAAGTCGCTTCTGGTGCTCGTAGCGCAAATGTAGCTTGCCAAGTCGGCTGCAGTTTGTTTCCCACTGCGCAGTTGTTGGCGGGGACATTGTCATTGTTGGCGGCGGTGTCGGCGGCGGCGAAGGCGGTCGCTATTTAAGCTGTGCCAGTCTGCTGGTATGTCTCGTCGTGTTGCTCAATTTTCTGCTGACGCTCATGCAGGTTTGGCCGACAAGCTGCTCTGCATGTTGCTTACGTTGCCGCATGCAGCAGGCACGTCTCTCAGCTTGCTGTACGTGCAAGTAGCGAAGCAGCCAGAATGGCTTGCCAGATGGCCTTGCGGGGAGTTTTTGGTGGTGTTGGTAAGTTATTTTGTGGCTGGTGCGGGCTTTAAAGCACCTAGTTGTCAGTTGAGAGCAGTGGACAGCAGTGCTGACCAACACTACTTGGCCAAGCTGAGTTCTCCTGGCATGAGCTTTCCATGGCATGCAGGGCCACTTGCACATGCACGCAGAGTGAAGGCACAAGCTCCCAAGCCTCGCGTTGGGCGTTATGCTTCGGCTCAGGCTGCTCTGGCGACCGAGAAGGCCAAGCCTATGGCCCCGCCGCCAGTGAAGCCGAAGCACACGCAGCTGCTGATCAACGGCCAATTTGTTGATGCCGCCTCAGGTGAGTCGGATGTCCCGAGCTGGCATGACATGGTCTTGTGCACAGGATGACAGTTGTACTGCTATACTTTAGGCAAGACGTTCGAGACAATTGACCCCCGCACTGAGGAGGTCATTGCGAATGTGGCTGAGGGGGACAAGGAGGACGTCAATCGCGCGGTGGCTGCCGCCCGCAAGGCCTTCGACGAAGGACCTTGGCCAAGGATGCCAGCCAGGGTCAGTTGCATGCATTGCAAGACTGCATGCAAAGCGATATCTATCCCCGCACCTTGCGCTTGTGGCAGCTTCAGCATCCGGCAGCCACTGTGTAGGCTTTCATGTTCACTGTTACCGTTTGGATGGTGTGCAGCAAAGGTCACGCTTGATATACAAGCTTGCTGACCTCATTGAACGAGACTTGGAGTATCTGGCCCAGCTTGAGACGCTGGACAACGGCAAGCCGCTGTTCTTCTCTAAGAACGCAGACATCCCTTTCGCCGTCAATCATTATCGCTACTATGCTGGCAAGTAGTGACGTTGCAGCATCCTATTCAGCGTGCGTGCCGCCATTGTAACCAAGTGCGACGCTGGTTAAAATTGATTAGTCTTCAGTACAACGACAACTTGGCTGGCCTGCATGCGGCAATTTGGTTTAGCTGCATACCGCCCATTCATTGAGAGTGCATGCAGAAAGTCAATGTGAGGTCAACATGCATGCCATATCGTGCTTCATGTGCAGGTTGGGCTGATAAGCAGGAGGGCAAGACCATTCCCGTAGATGGAGAGAGGTTCACCTACACCTTGCATGAACCCATTGGTGTCGTGGGTCAGATCATTCCTTGGAACTTCCCCATCTTGATGCAGGTGTGTATGCGCTGCTTTGAGCCACTCTCGTATCCCAAGTTGGTATTCCATTACAAAAGCATGCACGTGCTTTCTTGACAGGCCTGGAAGTTGGCACCGGCACTGGCGGCTGGATGCACAATAGTCATGAAGCTTGCAGAGCAGGTAAGAGCTGGGTACCTGAGTCAGGCGTTCTGTACACCTTCATGCAGTCACTCAAACATACACTGCTGCATCTGTACAGACGCCATTAACCGGCTTGCATATTGGAAAGCTGGCGCTCGAGGTATAAACAAAGTTGCTTGTAGCTATTCTGCGATGCATTCATGTGCTAACACCGAAGTATCCAAGTGCGAACTCCGTTACTGTTTGTCAGGCTGGTATCCCAGAAGGCGTTGTCAACATCATCAATGGGTACGGACCTACAGCTGGTGCAGCAATCGCCGGTCACATGGAAGTGGACAAGGTGCGCTACACTTTGACCGTTGCATCTGCATAGAACTTTACACCAACCGGACACTTTATTGACAGGTGGCTTTCACCGGCAGCACTGAAGTGGGCCACAAGATTATGGAAGCTTCTGCTCGCAGCAACCTGAAGCCTGTGTCTCTTGAGCTGGGTGGGAAATCTGCAGCCATCATTTGTGCTGATGCGGATGTAGATAGTGCTGTTGAGCAGGTATGGAACGGTACTTGCACAGTGTCCCGCACTGTTTACGCGCACTGGCCATGCATGAATTAATTGAACATGCAGGCGCACTTTGCTCTGTTCTTCAACCAAGGCCAGTGCTGTTGTGCCGGTTCACGAACGTTTGTGCATGAGAGCATCTATGACGAGTTTGTGGAGAAGGCTGCACAGCGCGCTCAGCGCCGGAGTGTTGGCGATCCTTTCTCAGATGTTGAGCAGGGACCACAGGTGAGAGCCAATGCAGAGGAAACTGTACAACGAGGTGAATGCACTGCAGTTGTGGTTACGTCCGGCTGACACCTTGTTCTGCAATGATGTTGGTCGTATGACACAGCCTGCAGCTGTCGTCGCCAATGCCTTGCTGCGCACACATGCTGACTTGCTACAACACGCAGATTGACAAGGAGCAGTTTGACAAAATCATGGGCTTCATCAGCAGAGGCCGTGAGCAGAAAGCCTCATTGCGTGCGGGTGGCGGGCGGGTGGGTTCTCGCGGATACTTCATTGAGCCCACGGTGTTTGCCGATGTCAAAGATGAGATGGAGATCGCGCGCGAAGAGATATTTGGGCCTGTTCAGAGCATCCTGAAGTATAAGACCATCGACGAAGTGGTCAAAAGGGCCAACAACTCCAAGTATGGACTTGCGGCTGGCGTCTGGACACGCAGCTTGGATACGGCACATACCTTGTCACGCAACCTTAAAGCTGGCACGGTGAGCTTTCCCGATCTTCTCAGCTTACGTTTCACTGCTTACTGGGCTTGCTGCGTGCTTGCTTTGAGCTTAACCATACCATGTAGATTGTCAGTAGTTGATACAGCATGGTACAGCATACATGCAGAAGTTCAGCGTGAATGGTAAGTTGCAGAAACAATTGCATCATTCTTTTGAATCAAACCAATGATCATGACAGGTGTGGGTCAACTGTTTTGATGCATTTGATGCTGCCGCGCCGTTTGGAGGGTACAAGATGAGTGGCATTGGGCGTGACGGTGGCTCGTACTCTATGGATCTATACACACAGGTCAAGACTGTCACCACGCCCATCCAGGGATCCTCATGGCTGTAAACACGTGCAGTGGAGGGTGTTTAAAGGATGAGTACATAGAGGGACGCAGCGAGCAGTAGCGCCACTGTAATCGGAGTAGCTTTTTTGACAGATGCTTGGTTTACATGCGGAGGGAGTGGACCCTGTGCCCAAGGGCCGGAACCTGTAAATATACACAGTCATGGTTGCCAGTTGTAACGCATAATATGTGTTTGCGTCTGGTGTTTGTGTTTCCTTCTCTCTCTCTCACACATGTGTCTGCATGGCAATGCATTGCACTCACTTGGTACGGGTTGCGCATACACCACAATGATGGAGTCGTTGGGAGGCGGTGCCCTTACAGGAGGGGGCAAGGGCAGCATAGAGAAGACGTCTGTCGATGGCACATTCTGAGGTGAACACAACCAAGGTCAAAGTTGGGTGAGGCAAGGTTTGGGTGAGGTTTGCTGTGCACACCTCACCTTGAGCAGGTCAATCTTAGGCTGCCATACAGTCTTCCAGTCGTTGAGAAGTATGCCTCCAGTGTCGCCAGAATCAGGGTTTACTGCAGGGGTGAATTCAAAATGGCGTAAAAGTGTAAGCAGCATGAGGGATAATTGCGTCTGTGCCCAGTTACCACAAAAGTAGAAGCTGCTGGTCATGTTGTTCTGTATCATGTAGGCCATGTAGGCATCCTGGAACTGCTTGTCCGGTACAGTCCCATTGGGTGGCATGTTGTAGAAACTGCAATGACAGATTCAACACTTTCAGAATGCGAATCGAGATTCCATAACAATTTGTCACACTTTACCCTCCCCATTCTGTGGTCACCACCGGCACACCAGTCAGCGACTGCACAAAGCCAAAATGCGGATCCCAAAGAGAAGCCTGAGGCAAGAGCAAGCACACCCACAAATTACGTGATCATCAACTTCATCTGCGCTTAGAGCACAGGCCGCCAATCGATGCATACCAAGTTGGCCGGGTAATCTTTTGCCGAGTACATTGTGAAGTTCGTGATCCAGGGCCCGTAGACATGCGGGGAGTACACGAGTCTTCCAGGGGACTGCAGCTTTATCGGGTGCGTTTGCACGCCTACTCATTACCACATACAATTGTATGCGACTTGATGCATATGACACGGGCTTGCAACTGCACGGTGCTCGCTGTATCACTCACCTGCCAGGTTGCCGCCCCTATGCATTATAACAATTGTTATTAGAGTTGATGAGGCCATCCGCTGTTATCCAAGCATGCAAGTGTTTGAGTCAGGAAGGTAACCATACCACCACTGATCCGTATGTGTATTGAGTCCCGTAGCATTGGTAAACACGCCGCCAACAAACACCAGCAAGCGTGGACACAGCCCCTGCATGCACGCTCTGTTGAGTCATCAACATGATTGTGTGCCTGATGTCGTTGTAGCAGTAAAATATGGCTCAAGTCTTGTGCAGGTGTCGCAGTACTTGTATGTAGTTCCCTATTCGCGTCGCAGCCTGGTCCCAGTCGGAGGTTACATTGCCATAACCCCATGTCGCCATCTGCGCAGGTGGGTGTGCTTCAAAACCTTGTCATGTGTCGTGAACACCTTAAGTCACAGACAGGGGAGGCGCACGCACATACGCACGCACAGAGTGCAGCATACATACATCTCATGAGTTGCAGCTGAATGCAGTGCATCCTCCATTGCTTACCACAGGTTCATTCTTCAACTCCACCCCAAAGACGTTCCAGGTGTCACAGTATCGATCCAGCAGCACCGACCAGCACTGGTAAGCTCGTCACCATTGGTTTGCTGCAATAGCTTTCTCGTCAAAAGCTCAGGCCACGCACCTGTTTAACGATGTCCTCGGTTACGACTCCATTGTACCAGTATCCATCAGTTGGCACACCCGCCTGCAGCCGATGCAAGTCCAACAGCACTAGCAGACCCCTCTCAGCACACCTGAATCAGGTTAGACAGGGTGGTTAAGGTTTATGCAAACAACCACACATTGAAGGTCGCACGTACTTCTGTATCAGCGTATCCAGAGCATCCAGTACCCGCACGCCAACAACATCGGCGTTAACATTTAGAGCAACATCCCTGCCAGCATTATGGTGTGAATGACGGTGGTGATTGTACGTGGCTAAGTGACAAATAAACATGCTTGTCAGTAGTGCTGAGCTTATCAAATGAATGTATACCTTACTGCTGGATTGAGTATAATGGTGTCCACTGCGAAGGGCACGCGCAGGGAGTTGAAGCCGTTGTCGGCAAGGATGTCGAGGACCGAGTCCATTGAAACTGTCCACAACCCATGCACGATGTCCTGTGAAGAGCTTTGTCAATTGAGTGAATGCTGTGCTTGCAAGCGTGCTTGTTTTAACATACTGTAGTGCCTTCAAAGCCGAACCAGTTGACGCCTTTGATGTGAAACAGCTGCCACAGGTCAGAAAGATGGGAATGTCAGTCAGCAAAGACTGGATTAAATAGAAGCACTGAGTACAATGAGTTACTAACCTTTCCATTGGCATACAGCTGGCCCTGATTGGTATTGAACATGATGAGGCTGTCTCCTGCTGCGCTCCGCGACGCACCTAACAAGGAACAAGCCAAGACCAGCAAGTAGTATGCTGGCCGCAGCACTGACAACATCTCCTCGGATTGGCCTGCACCATACACATGCTGTGTGTCTCATGGAGTCCCAACAGCCAGTGGATGAAACCAACAAGAACAAAGCACCCAGAAAGGCCACCATTGGTTGCAGAGTAGACAGTGCTGTACTTGTGTTATTACCAAACACTGCGAGCTTGCATGTACGTGAGCAACCTCGCCTTGGCCTGGTATGGTATGGTGCACACCGCTGCTCTAACCTGGCCTAGCTACAACCCAGTCAACTGCCATGCCAACACAGGAGAGAAGAAGCAGGCCCGCTCTGTCTATCTCTCCCCTTTGCGTCGACAGTTCCGAGGGACCTGATTCAGGTCACCTGGACGATGCACTGTGCCGACCATTGACAGTAGAGCACACGCAACACGGCGCGGACGGTCGACGCCGAAGTACCAGGCCATGCAGCTCTGTATGCTGATGCAGGCCATGCAGCTGGTGGCGGTGGCATGCGGCGGCCAGACCGGTGCTGACCGAGCGGCGGCAGTTGCCGTGGTGGACGGCGAGGTGGACAAGGAGGATCAGGGGAGAAGGCAGAAGAGGAGGCTGAAGTTGAGGGGATGGTGCCCTAAAGGCAAACTGGCAGGTGAGTTGGAGTCATGGGTGCATGCATAGGTGGGTGTCTAGCTGAGGTTGTAGATTGTATCCCTTGCTTTCTTGCAGAAGATGGACAGATACCGGCGAGATACGCCCAGTACTTCACTGAGACGCCGTCGGCGGATTACGCCCAGCGCACCGCCTGGAACGTCAGAGACTCTGATGCTACGCTGATACTTACCATATCAGAACCAAGTCAGTGTGCAGTAAAACAGCATGCTGATGTGCTTATCGTGCAACTTGTCTTTGTCATTGCTGCTCTGGGTCAGGCGTATTATTGCTGTAGTGTCTGTTAGATGCGAGCGCTATAACTGCAATATCAAAGTAATCTCTCGTTATGGTTGAAAGGCAACTAATGTCTCTGTGTTCTGTGCCAGCCATTTGCTTCTGCAGCGATGGCTCTTTGGCCTACTGCATCCAGTGCATGCGCGGGTTTATTTTGTCATAGTGCAGAGTGCAGAGAGCCTGCATTAATAACTGGTTTGTGATGATACAAATTAGAATAGCTTGCCACGCTACTTGATGCATGGAATGCATGACCCTTGAAGGTGAGCTATCCGGCGGGACGCGTTTGACCGTGGACGAGGCCATTGCGCAAAGAAAGCCTTATTTGGTAGTAGACCTGCGATGTTGTGGCGAACATCAAGAAGATGGTCCCATGCATGAGCAAATCAGCAAAGTGATAGAATGGTTGGGTGCGAATGGCGTGCAGGTGTTGAATGTTGCTGGGCCACGGGAAAGCCAACAACCTGGTCTGTACGCGCAAGCGTATATGTTCTTGTCCAGGATATTTGCAACGTTCCCTCATGCAGATGGCGGTCGGTGTTAATGGGTAAGTAGATGGCGCTATCCGGTTGCTTGCGTTCAGTTTTATCCATATCAGGCTCCGCGTGTATGATGTTGCTGCTGCTGCTGTTGTCATAGCAACACTTGCTTTCAGATGCTGTTTGCGCAGTACTGCATGGCGGTTGGTGTGCTTTCACTGAGAGACAATGGAATACCTTAAGTAACGCCACTGATTGAGGACATGCAAAGCCTCGTTCACAACCCTGAAGCACAGCAAGGTACCTACAAGCAACATGCGCTTGAAACAACGTGTGTTTTATCAACCACCTAGTTTTAACTCATCTTGTATGGTTGTCTCCCAGTCGTGCCACTTGCAAATTCTGCATGTCATCGGATGCTCTTGCCCCCATTTGAAAGGCCACCACGTGTGTCTGCTGTGTTGTCTTGCACAGCTTTAACAGGCTCTGTAGCAAAGTTCAGCCTTGGTGGTCAAGACTCTGATAGAGTAAGGTACTGCTGGTCACAAATTTGACAGCAGTCGGCGCGTTGGTCATGGCTGCGCAAAGGTCCTCAAGAACATGCACAACGCTGACTCCCCGCCCTCTCTGCTCCCCTCCACCGTTACCGCCGCACCTGTGCGTGGTAACAACCAACAGCCACACGTCGCATGCCTGCACAACTGCCTTCAACTGCGTACAGGCGATGTTGCTTGCGTGTGTCGTGACTGCAGGACTGTAGCTGTACATATGCACACTCTAGTACCTACACACATCCACATGCATCAAGTGCCGTACAGCCTGCCAATTCCCAACAACACCAACAGCCACGACACCACGTACATGCCGCACGCAAGGTCACCAGTGTTAGCTACTACCACTGGCTAACCACCCAATGCCGCCAAGGCGACATCAGCCTCCGACGCCAGCGCCCCCGTTCGCAGCGTGCTCCAGCCTGATACCGCTGCCACCGCCGCTGCCCCGCACTCCAGTAACGCTAGGCCCTGCGCCCGCTGCGGCGCCACCGCCACACGTTGCCGAAACAGCGCCACGTATCCACTTAGACCCCCTCGTGTACACCGCCTGTCTGGCGGCTGTCTTCAGCATCCCTGCAAAAGCCGCCCCCACCGCGCTGTAGGTCTCCACTGCCAATGGGTAGAATTTGTCCGTCGGAGGGTGATCGCTGTGCTTGCGGCGTTTGGAATTCTCCACGTCAAGCGCTCCCACTCCTGCCGTCACGTCGCACGCTGTGACCGTCGCGTCAGCTGTGGTGGTTGCGTGCGCAACTGAATGCCATGTTGTGTACAATGCCAATGCATGGCAACAAGCTCCTGTGTTGCAGCTGGCGCGTGTGGGTGATGTCGCGGGCAGGCCGATGATTGAACAGTGCGCTGTCCAACGTTTTGTAGGTGTGGTTGCCCTCGTCTTGTCATGCAGTCACCTTCGAGCATTGTTGTCTATGTCCAGCAGGGCGGACATTCTAACGCAGCTAGATCTCCATAGGCTTATGTTAAATGCGTAGCTGAGCAACGACCACATGCTTCACACCATGCATGCTGCCACAACAGCATACCCTTTTTGTATTTCTAACCACACAACAATGCAAGTGAAGCTAACCAGTTGAGCATTGCCACATCGCAGCAGCGCTACGTAATTACGATGTCTAGGAACGTTAGAAGGGGAAGGGGGAGTATGCCTCCAGTGTCGCCNGGGGGGGCGCATTGTGCAGGATGTTCATAACTTTGTGGGCGCACCGTACCGCACCACATGACGCGCTGCGTGACGATGTCTATGCCGGCACCATGCCGCTTTCCACGACGTTGTGGACCTTTGCGCGCGGCGCACGGTGGCGGCACGTGACCTGCCCGCCCCGCCGGCTGCCTGCGTTCCTGGCGATGTACCGTCAGCGGGTCTCGTGTGCCCTGCAGCGTGCGCAGGGGCTAACGGTGCTCGGGCGTGGAGCCGCTCCACGGACTGCGGTTGTGCCAGGATGGACAGAGGCTGACGCGATGCACGTGACGACGGAGGAGGACGCTCTGCTCGCTGCGGGCGCTTCAACGCCTTGGTTGAGCATTGTCCGTGTGTTGGTTGGGCATAAATAGTTGTACGTGTTGAACACTTGCCATCGTGGAGAGAGAGAGAGAGAGAGAGAGAGAGAGAGAGAGAGCTTGTGGGCACGCATGTTGATGTCTACAGCATTGTTTACTAACACGGTTACTGCACGCTTAGAAAAAACAATGCTGCACTGCTGAGAGAAGCGAGACACAACAACAAGCTCAAACCTTGCTCACGGCGATGATTCCGCTCCACTAGTAGTGTGTTTGAAAGTAAGGGATGACACATGCATGACTGATGGGGTGTTAGCGTAGTGTACATAGTAGCTAAGGTGATAGACTAGATGAGCCCGGTTTTGATGTATCATTGATTGTTGGTCTGCATACTATGCGCTTATCACACACTCCGCTTGTCAAATGCATAGGCATCTGCGCTTCGCATTTATTGTACTACAAGGATGCATACGCATTCGCACCAACTTCTTGAGGACTGAAGCCATAAACACCTGACCATTATTGCATGACGCTCACACAAAGCAACGATTACACCGCTGCTCCAGGTGCTGGTGCCACCACATGACAGTGACAACCAAGCATATTCACAACATGGTTTCATAATTTCTGTTTGCTGCCACCTATGACAGGCAGCGTGATCAGCTCATGAACTGCCCTCCCACAAGCTAGCTATCGGATGGGCGTCCATTCCCGGAGGGAGAGAGAGAGAGAGAGAGAGAGAGAGAGAGAGACCACCAAATCCTTTTACTGGGAAAACAGGGTGACCAATTTTGATAGGCCGTAGAACGCAAGGAGTATAAGCTTCATTAGCGCGTACGCGATCATTCCACGAAAGAAGTTCTGGATAAGGTTTGCCATGAACCACTTGAGTCTGGGTGGGAAGTTGCAGACGGCTGTCAGGTTGTCAAAGCTGTCGAGGGTATTGAACGATGTCCACCAGAAGGCGTTGGTGCCATTCATAATGCCCAGCAGACTGTCGGAACCGGTGATGTCCTTTAGCACTTCCACGGTCCACTTCTTGCTGCATGTGGCCAAGTCGTAGTACATCCTGACGCCACCCACATTCGCAAAAAGTCTACGCTCTTCCTGCGCACCCCAAAGCAGCAAGCGCACACGAACAGATGTTATTCCTTCCTGGTACACGCGCCTTTGCACAGGCTGGTAATTGCACGCACCATGATTCATGACAGCCGACAGGCATGCATGTGTTGGCAGTTACTTGAGCATGTTGCAGAACCTAAACAGCGTTGCAAGAAGTAAATGGACATCCTTGTCTTCTCGCCATATACATGCGGCATGCCTACTCTAAAAGTGCGTATTTCCCACTGCTCACCTGTGTACTCCACTCGTTCCGTGCATGGTACTTTGCAATGTAGATCGCACCGTATGCGTATGCGGCCGCATGCGCGCGTGCTGTGTCTCCCGCAAACACAACACTCTTTGCATTGTGAAAATTGGTCAGCCTGTACACGCGCATGTACACGCGGAACAGCTGCGCTACCCCCGCAGCTAATGCAACGTCTTCATCTGACAGATCAGCCGCCAACTGGTCTTTGCTGTCCCACCTAAACAACAGCGCCCGTGCACCATGCTTGTACTTGTAGCTTTTGGACTTCTCTTCCTCTTTTACCATGTCCAAAGCTTCCTTTGCATAGCTGATGACGCTGGCTGCGCTGATGTCGTTGGCCACTGGTGCGCAGTTGCGGATGGCTTCCAACAGCTGCACGGGAACTGATGGACCAAGTTTGCACTCCACCAGCACTGCTGTGCACGCAACTCCCGGTAACAGCCAGAAATGCTCGCTCACCTGTGTGTTTGTGTATGAGCATATGGTTCTTCCGTTTGCACATCATGACGTGAAAAAGATGCCTTCGTACATGACTGATGCATGTACGTGTACGTGGGCATGTGCACGTGCTTGTTTACACAGTTAATGGCATTAACTCACAAAGGTTTTGCACACTTGCCTGCTGGTTTACATTCAACCGAAGATCGACTGCTGATTGCCTAAGTGCATGGTCCTCCGCAGCTGCAGAATTGTCTGCAGTTGCGCCTGCTAAAAGAAGCATATCTAACCAATAGTCATGCGTCTACTAGACCAGATCATTGTGCAGCGGCCTCATACCTGCGCAGAGCGGTTGCTGCTCCTGCTTCATTGTATCCAAAACTCTAGCATCTTCTCCGGAATCTTCTTCAGACGCGCCTGCTAAAGGAAGCACATTCAACCAATGCACGTGCGTTTACTAGTAGCAGACACACTAGAACATTGTACGGCCTCATACCTGCGCTTGCGGCGCAGAGCGGTTGCAGCTCCTCATGAAGCGGCTTCATGAGGCGGGTTAGCTTGCAGCGTTCAATGGTTTTCTTGTAGCTCTCTGTGAAGACTTGCGCACAGTACCTGCACCGTACGGAGGTGTAACTGTGATTATAGGAGTGCATGCGTGTGCGTTCGTGTCGATGTCTGTGCACATGACCCCAACAAGCAGTGGACCCTACCGCAGAATGTACAGAAGCATGGGCTGTCACAAACCACGATACAGGCGCAAACCCGTTTTCAAGCTGGGCGCAGTCTTAACAAGAAACCACTGCGCTCATGGACCTTGCGTTGTGTTAGGGACGCCTATACCACGACACGCTAGATGACAGACTGGACACCACTGGCACAACACTCAATATGCGCACTGCCATATCATGTGTGCTTCAGAAGCGCACATATCTGTTGCTACAAGCAGAAGCACTGCGTCTGCTTGTAGCAACACACCTCTCCTTGCCAAACTTGAACAGTTGTTGGCACAGTAAGTAGCAGCAGTGGCATGCGCGCTTGAGCTTGTAGCCGCACTGTCTGGTTGCCTGCGCTGCTCAGCAAAGGCAATACACGGTCAGTCAAACTGTGAGAGGGCTGGCTACTACAATTTGAAATCGACTCCCAGAAGACATTAACAGCCGCGCAAACAACCACCATAGAAGCACACATACGTCATGCACGCCACACCAAACAAGCCAGGCAGATTAGCAGCGGCCGGGCAACCGCAAGCAGCAACCCACCAGCAAAGCGAGCTTGAAGCTGCGGCGCCTTGCAGCAGGAGGGGCCTTGCAGGAGGGGGCCACCGCTCAGCTAGGCTCCCCCACGAAGCTCAGATCTCCCAGGGTTTCACCTTGCCGCTCCACCGCCTGCTTGTCTTCCGCTCCCAGGCACACACTGTGCGCTGCCTGACCCTGAGCCCAGAGACCGTCGTCGATAATTTGCCGCTGTTGTGGAAATCGACATACAGCCACACTGCGCTGCGCTGCTTGGCATCCGTCTGTCAGAATACCGGCGCCAATATCTACGCTGCTGCTGAATCCCTTGTGCTTATTGAAATTACCATTCCTCTGAGCATACGTACCTGCGTACCTTCTTGGCTGACGACGCATACCGCTGGCACGACACTGGCTTGCTTTTGCAAAGACAGACTCTGCAGGCGGAAAGCACAGGCCTCGGGTAAGTATTAAGCAGGCCAGGCCTGTGGCCGACGATGAAGCATCTTCTGTCGTGGCTTTTCTTGGAGAGCAGTTTGCAATGGACGCGCTTTGTCAGCGTTAGTCGCTTGATGTGTACCTTCTGTGATGCGTTGGGTGCTAATGAATAACCGTTTAACCAACAACCAGGTTAATAAGGTTAACGTTAACCATAATCAGAGGACAGCGTAGATTAACGGGTTAGCGGATTAGGCTTGATTACATTTACGTACGCTGAGTTACGTTATACACACGCGGATAAATATGAAATCGAGATACAGATTGAGTTACGACGCATGAAGTACTTGGTACCTTATCATGTGAGTTGTAAGATCTCTTCATGGTATATTGTCGATCCTTTATGTATGTACGGCATGGTCACATGTGGTATGTATCTTTGCTTGCTTGCTTGCTTGCTATGTATCTTACTTGCATTCGTATACATGTATATATATACATATATAGGTATATACTATATGCAATTTGCATAATATACATATACATATGCAAAATGTGTATGAATATACACTAATGAATACATAAAGTCCATACATGTCATAGACATGCAGAGGTTTAACCATGAATAAATTACATATGTATATTACGCATATGTATACTATATGTATGATACATTAAAAACATTTATATGTATGTGAAATGGTGATTAAAGGTGATGTATACGTACATATGAATCATGTATGCATTGCGTACATACATCATTGCAAGCAAGTATTTGAGTTGTAAGATGCATTGTCACTTGCAATGCAAATCTAATTACATGTAAATAGTTCATTCGCAATGGGTCACTTGCTCAATAGCTTAATGCAAGCAAGTACGGATATGTATAACCATGACATAATTGGTATTATGGTCATCACGTACACCCTACGTATTATGCAAAAAGACGGGCATCAGTGCGAAAATTGAAGTTGCTTAAAACCACTAACTTGCACACCAGCTGCAAAGAACTTATCAAGAGCTATCGTTTGCGCCTACTCTCATCGCAAACTGTGAGCGTATGAGAGGTTAACCTAGTTAACATTTACCTATTAACCACTAACCGGCCCCTAAAGATGGTTTATGCCCAACACTAGTGTTGAATGTAAAGATCAGGGTGCCGCGGAGCTTTGGTATTATGTTGATAACGCAAACGAGCGGTGCGGCTGATTGGGCGCGATTGGGCCGGCCGGCCGGCCGGGGAGGACGGCATTAGGGCACAAAGACACATCACGCGCACTGAGGGCCATCACACACAGCACCCGAGACTACATGCCTGCCGCGCGCATACCGAGCAGCCCGCCTGCCTCTCATTGGCTATGCGACGTGTATCAGCTATCGGCCATTCGATTTGTGGTAAACAAATCTCAACCTTCCAAAGCCCATATCGTGCAATTGCACAAAGTACATGCGCATGAATAAAGGAATCCATTCATTTTGAGCACAACATGCACGGCGCACATATGCGTTATGTGTGCGTTGTACAGTCCACCCCCGCTAAAAGACTTTGCTCCAAGAGAATAACCCCGCTTGTAGCATACGTTCTGAGATCACCAACGATGCTACAGGCAAATGTTAGTGCTTAAGAGAATATGACTAACCGCGAAGAGCATATTATTTTTCATGACATTTGCAAAAATGTCAGTGTGCGTATTCATTGAGGGAGTAGCGCGTGACGGGTGTGTCATCAGGCGTAATGAGTGCGATAGACAAGGCGTGATGGGTACAGGGTCACGCGTTATTAGCGTAATGAGCGTGATGGCATGATACGTGACGTAATGCGCGTGATGTGATGGGCGTGATGGGCGTATTGAACTGCTTTATAGCATACAAATGCTCCAATGTTTAAGAGCATATTATGCTCTTTTTAACGCCAAGAACATAACCCCGCCATGAGCAAACTATCGTTAAAAACAAACAGCATGCTCTTAAAAGGGGTAGACTGTATAATAAATGTTTCAATGTAACTAGGTACGTACCACTATGTACCTAAACTGTACAGTCTACTTCCGCTATATTCATCACGTGTATCTTTCATTCCATCAACAGGGTTATTCCTTTGGCGTTTACAATAATATATACTACTTTTTACATAATATATAATTTACTAACAAGGGTATTGCAAAATAACCGTAAGCCACGTTATTATGTTTTAACGTGGCATATATTAAATCAATAATAGTCAATAATAAATTAATTACGTACGCAACTATATATGAGTTCTGTAATATGTTTATGTTTATAATATTTAGAATAAACATGCCATTAACGAGGTATTCCCCCGTAACAAGACAGCTCACACACAATTTTAACCCTTTGTTGTAGTCTTATAGCGTACAAAACTATTCCACTAACCGATGATATTAATCTGTAAACCATTGGATTTTTGCAAATTCATGATCTCAACGGGGTTATTTTCATAAACCGAAGTCTTGTAACGGGGGTAGTCTATATAGTCTACCTATTTGTAAGAGCATACTGTTATCCTCAAAAATTGTATGCTCTTGGCGACTAAGAGCATAATATGCTCTTGAACGTTAAGAGCATATATATGCTATAAGCGCAGATTCATTTCGCCCATCACGCCTATTGGTCGGGCCGGCCTGTCGGCATTCAAGCTACATCACACATCCCGCGCTAGGGCCATCACACGGCACCTGCGACTGCCGGGCTGCGCGGCAGTATGTGCGGCCCGCCTGCTTCTTATTGGCTAGGCGGCGAGAACAAGCGTTACACCGTTAGATCTGCCCAAGCACGATTCTGGCCGTCCAAAGCACATCCACTTGTTTAAGCGCATGCCAATAAATGTAAAAATAAGCACAGTTCTGCAACGTGGCCACTTATGGCTGCATGTTGATAGTTTTTTTAATGTGTTACATTAATTATATTGATAAATATGCTACAATATGGTGCAATATGGTGCGATATGATTAGCAAATGCTGTTAAGTGTTTCAAGTCTTAATAATCAATGTAACGTTCACGCCACGGTACGTGCTGCGATACTCAGTAAGTAATGCCGAGGTTACGACTATTAAAATAATGCTAACCTGAATTACCTTAACGTTAAGATTCAACTAAACGAAAATCCGCATCGTTAGGCCACCATTTGGTCACGCATGAGATTGATCAAATGGGATCACAACGGTGACAACAGCCAGTTGCTCAAAAAGGTTGCGAAATGGCCAATCTCAGCGGCAACCGCTTACCAACGGCGACCTAAAATTGCTAGTGATTTGGTGCAATTGCGGCACAGTTAGTGGTTAATACGGCCGCGTTTTTGGCGGTACGAGGTCGGGGCAGGCCCCATACCCCAAAGCCATGCCGCCACTACTCACACTTGTTCTAACTAATCCACTCTACCCTTTAACGCTAATTGATTACACGCTATAGTTACTGCGTCATCAAACATGGTCAACAGCCGAAGCAGTGCATGAGTAGCAGGTAGGTGTCAGTCGCGCGTCAGCTGGGTTTGCGCGGCTGAAACGTTGCTGACATGAATTTTGAGGTGCTGATGTATGTTACGATTCACTTATCAGTACCCGGCGGGCACCCCGCGGACAGCCATCGTGCCGTCCACAATGATGACGTGGACGCTGTTAAGAACGCCGTCGCGACCGCCCGATCAGGTCGTCACACCATAGCACAACACGTATGTCACTGTAGGCGTAAATGTCTATATGCAAAACCAACCTCGAAAACTCATTTTCCACTTTTGTCTTAGGGGGGCGCGACATGGTTACCGAGATAAGCGGGTCAAGGGCAATTTTGGCTGGAGGGGCGGCGACCTACGACGCGACTTATCTCCCTGAGCGGACAGGCCGCTGGGCAAATGGTCCGGCACCTGTCCTTTCCGCGCCTGCGGCCTGTCCTCTCTTCCATGATACTCACCACATACCAGCGGTGAACTCTCATATTACGCGGCTGCAATGGCGGCTAGCAGAATCGTGCACGTTGGATTGGACATTGTCTTGCCAGCATTCCTGCTACGTGAATTAGTGAACATTCAGGTAGGGTTAACCTGACATCTGTTAATGATCAGATTTAAGCAACAGCCTGTGTGAAAATACAGGCAAAGCCACACATAGCCAGCTGAATCGCACGGCCAGCTCAAATGGAGAATGAACTTATCTCATAAGCCATTCGGTTGGTGGGTGTATATCGCAGTGCGCAACGCTATCTCAAGGCTCGCTATCTGTCCCAAGTCGTGATGCGGTACCAGTGACATGCCCGGTGCGTTGCAGTGTGATGATATGTTTCCTATTCACACTGGCATCCGATACGGTTTAAGCAGAGCCTTGCCTGTATACGAAAACTAGATACCTAATCGTGGGACTAGGGTCGAACACGACCCTAGTCCATAGCGGGTAGGTGGTGTACATCAGATATTATACAGATCTGATGTACACCCACCCACTATCTAGTTTTCATGCGGACTAGGCTTACCAGATAAAAGGCAGACTGCACCAGAGTGTGCAGCGACAACCATGACTAGCTGCTAAATACAGAAGACGATAGACAAGGACTAGAGTTGATCTCGGTCAACACTGAGGTGTTTAACAAGTTGACTAAATGAGAACAAGAGTGTCTATTAACGACTATGACTAGGTGCTGAGCAGCCAAGGCAACAGACCAAGACCATGGTACATCTATTTCAACATTGAGGTGTTGCGCAGACTTTATAGATATGAATTGGAGTTTTAAGAGTGGCTAAATCAAGCCAGCAACGCTATGGAGTCTAATCCACAGACTAGGTAGTGTCTTAATGTCGACTTAACTACACAGTTAAAATAGATGTCTGTCTGCTTAACCACCAGCAGCGCCCCCTAAGGAAACCAGCCCATGTAGTCAGCCGCACAAGCCTTCTCCATACCAGAAAGAACCATAAGCAACAGCAACAGCAACAACCTCAACAAACCATACACAAGCATGTAATACACACAACTCCGTGTGACGAGTGCACACGTGCGGCATGCAGTCTGTGCACTGAGTTGTGCAACCAAGCAAAGTAGCCACAAGCTTACCAACAACCATGACATGACAGATAACACACATACCACTAGCTAGCAAATGTAAGGAACAGTGTGGGCGCGCGCACGCACCAGTCCAAATTCGACACCAACCTGGGTTACAACGACAATAAGTAACGTTAGCCAACAACAACAACAACAACAATTATGCATGCATACTCCCAGCGTCAACATAAGCAAGCAATCAGCCACACAAGCTTGCCAACAACCACAATTACAAAGTAATAACATCCAAACCATAAAAGCAGGCATGCCAGGAACAGTGTGAGGAGCGCGCGCGTCAACCTAAGTTCTACAAATCTGCACACAACTACAGTCAGTAACAGTAGCAGACATTGACAACAACACCAACGACAACACGCGCAGAGCCAACCCAAGCCAAGTAGCCACAAAAACTTGCCAGCCACAACAAATAACAATACATACCATAAACTAGCAAGGAATGCCAGGAACAGAGTAAGGAGCGCGCGCGCGCTTGCCAATCTAAGTCTACACCAACCTACCCACATTCACAATAGGTAACAGCCAGCAATGACAGCACCAACAATAACCACCCATGAACAGGCGAAAGAAATTAAGTACATGCACGCGCAACAATGTATGCAAATGCACAACAATGTGCGCACCTCTCGTAGAGGCAGGAGTACATTGTAATGAGAGACAGGGCGAAGGATGGGACGAGGCAGAGGAGCATGGGGATGTGCTGAGGGCTAGATGGAGACGTGGAGGCAGAGGTAGGAGAAGGGTGTGAGGGAAAGGAGGCGGAGGTTGGGAGGCAGCGGGAGGAGTTTGACGCTCAGTCGGCCTTTAAGGCAAAGGCAGCGGCACCTGCAGAGAGAGAGAGAGAGAGAGAGAGAGAGAGAGAGAGAGAGAGAGAGAGAGAGAGAGAGAGAGAGAGAGATAGGCGTGTCGTACNATCCAAGGGAACACTCTTAAAAAATGGTTGGGGCTGCTTTTGCAGGCATGAGTTCTTGGAGAAACCGCCGAATGTCAAGTGAAATCGCTGACTGCGCACTGTTCAAGATATATGAATTTTATTAACTCGCACGCTCGGCGCGCAGAAAACAATGCGACGTCGTGATGGGGGTGCAAACCCTAGCGGACGCACTCGCATTGAGTGCTGTTTGTCACTTTGCATTGCGTGCCGAAGGCGCTGAGTTAATGGAACTCTTATATCCTGCCGCATTGAAGCGGAGGACCATACCATGCTAGCAGACGCGGCAAATAATGCGATTCCCTCATAACTTAATAGTCGTAGGAGGCTTTAAAGTGTTCAAGAAACCAGAAAATGAGATGCAAATCATCACAAGCTCCATTAACGTTGCACAAAAAGTGTCCCCCCAAATTGCGCGCGCGCGCGCGCGCGAGAGAGAGAGAGAGAGAGAGAGGTGAGCTGATCCGCGGTGCAAACATCTGCTCACGTTTGTCGTTGCCACTGCCGCTGCCGTCAACCACCTTATGCTGAAGGCTGCGCTGTCCATGGCGGGTGGCCTGGTCAGACAGGATCCGCGCTGCTGCCACCGCTGCAAGCAACTTGCTGCTGCCCATGGACGGTAGGCCTGCGGATAATGTCGCCGGCGCCGGCGCAGCCGCCATCGCCAACTGCCAATTGCAACGCTGCAAGGCAGCCAAGGCATATAGCGCTTTTAAGATGCTATTTGGACATGCTATGGTTTCAAAATTACGACTTGGTACACGGTAATTACGTAATGCCATATTCAAAGACATAATCACAACTCGCATCTAGCCGATAGTTAGGAGGCATCTGCCGAAATATTGGGGTACAACTTGTTGAACAGCGCGATTACGGTGCCTAGTAATTTGATCCGGTCGTTGCAAAAAAAAAAAAAGACCATGCTAGATATGACTAGATATGCCAGATAAATTGAAGGTTTTGGACCAGATACCATCGCCTACCCGTATCTGGTCTCGCCAGACTTCAAGAGATCATGATCAGACCACGGACCCCACTCGGTAGATGCTAGGTGCCGCCCGTTTAGCGTGGTGCTTATACGGTTGAACTGTTACTTGTTGGCCAATAATGTCAGCATGAGTTTGTCACAATGGATTTGCGTTACCCTTGTACTGCTAAGTAGTGGTGTATTAAGTACTTTGCCAGTGGCTTGACTGATTACCGGGCTTGATTGGCTTGATTAGCGATTGGGTGGCGGCGGCGTCTACGATGGCCATCGAGGGCGTTGTAAGCTTAGGTGAAGGGCGGCCTATTATATTATACGGCCCAACCAGCTGCCCAGCGGGGCTTGACTGACGCCGTCACGCGCCATGCCCGTTTGAGCCACTTTATGAAATGACGGACGCTGTTGTAAATCTGTAAGGGCATCCTAGGCTTGAGCACTTAGCTCTCACCTAAGAGAGTCATGCACTCTACTTCGTGCAAGCACTCACATATAAGTGCAAGCACTCTCACACCGTGCATACATTGTCACACAAGTGTTAGCACCGTGCATACACTCACATATGCAAGTGTAAGCACGTTCTCCAAGTGTACACACTCATGCACAAATGCTACACAAGGACACACGTCCACACCTTGAGGTTAAAGAGCTTTGGCATCCCCTTGAACAGACGCTCACCCGAACACCACGTGAAGTCCCACACGAGCAAGTACGCCAAGGCAAGGTAGATACAAGTCCCAATGCCTTGCCTAGAGAGCATGCTCACTTATATACCCCTAGTGCCTTATCTAGTCACTTAAGGGTAGTGGGTGTCTCCACCAATGGTGCCTCGTTTAGACCTTGGTGTCATCTAAGGCGGCCAACCATCTTGTACTTGCCCTTGCTAGGCTCACACCAATCATCTTAACGGATATCTTACCCAAAGACTGAGTAGCCAATGAGATTGTACTATAACCTCGTGATATTGGCCACACAGTCCCATGGACACAGTTTGTAGATGCCAGTCTCTGTGATATTGTCTCTGTGGTATGGCATCCTATATTACCATTATACTTCTGTGCGATAACCGCATCTGACTCTTCTGGCACTTTCTAGATAAGTGCACGTGTAATATCCACATTGGGCCCTCAAGAAGTTGGTGTGCGTTATGCCATAACGTGTAGCAGTGCTACGTACGCATGATTGAGCGTACATTATGTTGTTGTCAGTCCTCACTCTCACACACACTACTACTCCCTCCTCTTCCCCTTCATTGTTGCATGTCTGCTTGTGCTTCCATTCTATCTCAACTTGGGGAGAACCATTGCCAATGCGTGAGCTTGTTGCTGTATGGTGTGTCGCTTCAACTTAGCTGTGCAGCATGCTTATGCTGAGCGTGCTTAGTAATAGACAGTTTTGTAGACGTCAACATGTGCGCCTACAAACTCATGAACGTTCTGTACACGCTATTTGCAAATGCTGACGTTCTCAGATATCTTTGCAGCGCTGCCACGATACAGCTGTTGCTAATCTTCCAACTGCACGTGCACTTGTTGTTTACCTAGCTGACAACTGAGCAAAAAAACGCACACATTGCGGGTGTGCGTATAGAGTGCTTGACCGGGAGCATGTACTTACTTAATAGCGTATGCGCACGTTGAGGTCAAGATGCGTCGTCAGGATGCCTGTTGTGTTGGGTATGCTTGACACTGCTCGAGCGGTGACTGCATAACAACCACACTTACAAAATGCGGGTCGGCACACTGCCAGGTAACCGGCCTGCCCACGACACACCTGCGCACACGCACACCATTGCATACTTTGTACACACGCATTAGCTGCAACACAGCGAGCTAAAGCACTGCGTTGCATTGACATTGTGCACACAACATGAACTTGCGTATGCAGCCACCATAGCTAAAGTCCTCAGGTTGCAGTGCAATCGCGATGCAAGCAAGCTGCGTCGCCTCTACAGCTGAAGGCATCTGTTATATGCATTGCATTGCATGCGATGTGTGGCTATTGGTTGCTAATCACCAACGCTAGCCAGCACACGTGCGGCGGTAGCGGTGTGGTTGGGAGGCGGAGGGCGGGGACTCAGCGCCATGCATGTGCTTGAGGACCTTTAGGCAGGCATGCGGCTGACTAATCCGCCGACTGCTGTGTAGGTAATCTGCTAACCACACATGCACGCATGTCTAGCCGCTGAGGGATCATCCCAGCGGAGTTTGTCCGTTGTGTAATGTTAGCATGAATAGCGGCGAGCACGTAGCCCCCGTGTTCTTCAAGTGCATGGGTAAGTGAATGTGTGTTGTTGACGTGTTCCATGTATCGTTGCTAAAGGAGTACAAGAGTGATAGTAGAGTCCAACCCCCACCTCCACCCGAGTTGGTAGATGGTGAGTGGGAGTACGAGGTAGAGGCGATATTGGCACGCCATTGTCGAGGAAGAAATCGTTTCCTCGAGTATCTCGTGCAATGGAAGGGCTATGGTGTAGAACACAACTTATGGGTCTTAATAAAAGGACTTGGCATATTGCCAAGAGTTGATGCCAGAATTTCTTGCAACTCACACAGACCCAACCCAAGCCTAGCAACCCTTTGTGTAGCTATAATGCCCTTCTGAATGTGCACAAGATGTGTGCAGCCCCAAGCCAAACCTACCAAGTACGAGTGCACTCGCGAGAGGCAACCATGGAGGTTTGCCACCTTCATGTGTCGGAGACGGTCACAAAGTAGGTGGGGAGGAGTGTAACGCGGCTAGTAGTTATGCTCTAAGTGCTTGAACACGTGAGATAGACAATGAACAAGCATGTGTGCTTGCTGCTACAAGGTAGACATCGGTGTGGGACAGTCAGCCACAAATGTCTACATTGTAAATGTTGACATCTAATACGTAAGCGTCTATGAGACAGACATTGATGAGGGCCACTCAGCCACCAATGTCTACAATATAAATGTGTCTATCACATGGATAAAGACAACCAAGAAGGCGTACATGTTAATATCTTTCACATGAATGTGGACATCCAAGTTGTGTATGTTGATATCGTAGAGACTCATGTCCGAAGAATATCAGAAGAGTCAAGCACCAATATCACGCACAAGGATGCGGACATTGTAGCAATGAATGTCCACATCGTACTGGAACTATCTGTTGATAGTTGCTATACGACGCTTTGTCAAAAAAGAAACAGGATGACTGCTTTGAGCAGGCCGTAGCACACAACGGCTAGCTTGAACAGCACGTACGACATCATGGCAATAAAGACCTTCTGGATGACGTTTGCCATCAACCACATGCGTCTGGGCGGAGAGTTGCAGACAGCTGTCAGGTCTTCAAAGCTGTCGAGGGTGTTGAACGGCGTAAAAAAGAAGCCGTTGGTGCCGACCATGATGTCGAAGAGCCTGTTAACACCGGTGATGCCCTTCAGCACTTGCAGCGTCCACTTCCTGCTGCATGTGTCCAAGTCGTAGTACCTCTTGACACCGCCCACGCTTGCAAAGAGTCTGCCCTCCTCCTGCGCAACACACAGCAGAAGCACACAATGAGGTTACTGCTCTCCATGGTACACGCGCCTTTGCACAGGCTGATGATTGCACACATGTGTTGGCAGTTCCACCCAATACATGCGACATGCATGATCTAACTATGTGTACTCCTTCCCGTTGCTCACCTGAGTACTCCACTCGTTGCGTGCACAGTAGCGTGCAATGTAGATCGCACCAAATACGTATGCGGCCGCATGCGCGCGTGTAGAGTCTGCCGCATACACAACACTCTCTGCATCGCATAAGTTGTTCAGCCTGTACACGTGCATGTACACGCGGAACAGCCGCGCTACCCCCGCAGCTACTGCAACGACTTCGTCTGCCAGATCATCCGCCAAGACACGTATACTTTCGTTGTAGTCCCACCCAAACAGTAGCGCCCGTGCCCCATGCTTGAACTGGTAGCTTTTGCACTTCTCCTCCTCTTTGACCAGCTGCAAAGCTCGCTTTGCGTAGCTAATAAGGCTGGCTGCGCTAATGTTGTTGGCCACTGGTGCGCAGTAGCGGATGGTTTCCAACAGCTGTACGGGAACTGATGGGCCAAGCTTGCACTCCACCAGCAGTGCTGTGCATTTACTTCCGGTAGCAGCCAGAAGTGCTCGCTCACCTGTGTGTCACACACAAAGTTTGTGGGTGAGTATGTGATTTGTGCAGTTGCAAATCATGTCTCGAAGAAGGGTGCATACATGCATGATGCACTATATGGCATGTACGTGCATGTGCACGTGCTTCGTATATAATTGTCAACGGCGATGACTCACAAAGATAACAATGCAACACACTTGCCTGCTGCTGGTTTACATTCAACCGAAGTTCGTCTGCTGGTTGCTTGAGCGCATTGTTCGAAGCTCCAGCATCCTCTCCAGTCACACCTGCTAAAGAAAGCATAATCAACTGATAGTCATGTGTTATCAGACCAGATCACTGTGCATCAGCCTCACACCTGCAGAGAGCGGTTGCAGCTCCTGGTTTACTGTGTTCGAAGCTGCTGAATCTTTCCCAGACGCGCCTGCTGAAGGAAGCACATTCAACCAATAACCATGCGTTTACTACTAGTAGACCAGAACATTGTTCGTCCTCATAGCTGCGCTTGCGGCGCAGAGTGGTTGCAGCTCCTCATGAAGCGGCTTCATTTTGCGGGTTAGCGTGCAGCGTTCGATTGTTCTCTTGTAGCTCTCTGTGGGGACTTGCGCACAGCACCTGCACGGTACAGAGTTGTATGTCATTGTGAGTGCGGGAGTGCATGCGTTCACATCTGTGCCCATATGCACGTAGCCCGAACAAGCAGTGGACCCTGCAGCGGAATGTAAAGAAGCATGCGCGTCGCAAGAAGACGCAAACGTTTTCAAGCTGGGCGCAGTCTTAACAACAGACCACTGCGCTAATGGTATGGGACCTTGCGCGATAGCAGTAGAATGCCCATACCACGACACGCTAGATGACAGCAGGCTGGACACCACTCTCACAACACTCAACATGCACACTGCCATACCATGAAAGCTTCTGCTTGTAGCAACATAGCAACACTCTCAGAGGGCCTGGCCTAACTCGAATACTTGGCACAGTAGCAGCAGTGGCATGCGCGCTTGAGCTTGCAGCCGCACTGTCATAGGCAAACAGAGTCAGTCTGCCTCCTCCGCTGCTCAGCAAAGGCAAACACTGTCAGTCAAATTCCGAGTGGGTTGACTACATCTTGGAAACGACCACCAGAGGATATGAAGAAGCCGCGCAAACAGCCATAGAAGCACACACACGGCTCGCACACTCAACAAACAAGCCAGCCATATCCGCAACAGCCGGGCAACCGCAAGCAGCAACCAGTTGGTTGCAACCTACCAGCAAAGTGAGCTTGCAGCTGAGGCGTCTTGCAGCAGGAGGGGCCTTGCAGGAGGGAGCCACCGCTCAGCTAGGCTCCCCCACAAAGCTCACATCTCTCAGGCACGTTGCCGCTGAAGCGCCTCCTTGTCCTCCGCCTTCCGCCGCCGGCCCTAAGCTTACACTACACTGCATATTACTGTGCACTAGTAGTGTAACACTACTGCTGGGCCTTCCCGCCCTGTGTCCAGAGACCATCGTCGATATCTTTATCAAGGCGTTGAGATCGACACATGGACACAATGCTGCGCCCGTCTGTCAGAACTTCTGGCGTCGATCTCCACGCCAGTGCATATCCCGCCCTTCTGTGCCTATCCCCCAGAGCATCTCTCTCTCTCTCTGACAGGCCCTCCGAGCTAATCAGCTCGGCTCACAGGGCCTCGCGCACATCGGGTTATGAACTTCATAACAAATCTCAAACTGACAATGGGCCTCTCTCGTAAGCTTTCTTTCATCAAGAAAGAAGCTCATGAGAACCAATCAGCTCCATGGCAGTGAATCAGCTCAGCTCAGTGAGTTGCTGATTGAGTTGCTGCTGCTGATGGGACGTGGCGGCGTTGGTGGCGTTGTTGTTGTTGCTGTGGGGCTTGGCCGTGGTGGGCCTTACGGGCTAGCGCACGGAGGCGGAGCTGCTACCGGTGGCCTGGTGTGGATCCCTTCGCTGGGCGCCGGGGACCTTTTATAATTGCGATGGGCATGCTGCTATTTTCAGCAGACACGCTGTGTGCAATGTACTTTGATTGCAGCCGTGGTTGCCTTACATGGCTGTTGGGTCAAGCCTCTGAGCTGTTCAAGAGCAAAACACATTGGTTGATGAGCATGAGCAGCAGCTGCACGACAAGCATGCGTCGGCTGGCCCACGTAGCTGCAAGCTCACCAGGTGGGCGGCGTGGTCGGTGTGTAGCTAAAGCTAGCTTGCGGTCGCTGGCCATTTGCTCGTCACGAGCAGCGCATCAAGCATTTATGGGACACTTGAAGCAGATCGCACACATGCAATCCTCGGTAGAGTTGCTTGTGTGTGACCAGCGCTGCTGTTTCAGCGTATTTGGGGGTAATCATGCACATTCTTTTGCTGGCTTCTGCGTGTTAACGACATACCTTGTTAACCAACTGCATGTCAGACTTAGCACGCATATGCCACAGCTGCTGCTCGTCGCAGCTGTGTCCTCCATACGTATGATGTGTGTTACCGAAACAAGTAATGCAATTCAGCATGACTATGATTCATACCATAATTATTTGTACCATGACTTTGTGTAGCTTGCACCTTTTTAGAACTGCGTAGGTTGAAGACTTGGGCCAGACGGAGAGGCGTACTGTCTGGCAGCTACAGGACACCCCAGGGGTATCCAATTTTCTTTGTCGTTTCGTCTTCTGCATGCATAAGGGGGGATTTCTATCTGATTTGCTAGTCTCCACGTGTGCTCAGCCAGCACATCCGCTGGCAGATGTGCACAGGTAGCAATCCTGGACCGTGTATACCAAGGCGATCGCTCATTAGCCTACATCACGATGGCAAATCCAGTGACAGTATGCAGTGAGTTCCATTTCCCGAGCTTCTGTGTGCATGTGCGGGCTCCGATGCAGGCTCTGTGCGTGCGTGCGTGCGTCTGTTTGCGCATGCACACGCCTTGGTATATTTGTACGCGTGTACAAGTGTGTACAGGTTTGTGCGCAGCCGCATACGTGCTTGTGTTGAACTGTTATGGGCAGGAACTCACGTGCCGGCGTGCACTGCCAGTCTGCTTGTCAGGGAGTCACGGTGCCACCAGTGGTCCACGCCCAGACCCGGTACATGCTTCCTTATTGCAGCGCTTGCTTGTTGTATACACCAATGCTTAAGGCTGCTGCATGCTGCACTAGATGCACGACACGCACTTGCAAATCACTATAACGGACATGCACGCCCGCACCCAAACACAAGCCTCTGTGGTGCAGGCATCGTGAAGTCAGCACAGAGGGCTTTGCGAGTGAGCCGCCTGCACGCAAACTGCAAACAAAAGAGGGCTGCACTGCAATCGCTCTGCACAAGCGCAGAAGGTACGCAACTGCTGCTTGATTTAATGAATGCGCTATTGTTCAGCAAGTGCTTCTGCAGCAGGCGCTTTTCTAGACAGCTCTGCAGCTTCCAAAGACTATGCACTTGAGCCTGCACACGAAGAGCAGGCAAGTGCGCGTTGTTGTGTGGACTTATGTTCGCTAGTGTCTTTGTTGGAAACCACGCGCAGGCACATGCATGCAACACAGTACTCCTGCAAGCTTGCATGAGCTCACTGCCCGTTTAGCCTTGAACACGGATAAATGAAACTTCTTCCAAAAACAAAATTGCTTTGCCTAAGCATACAGGTGAGCGAGCACTTCTGGCTGTCTACCGGGATGCATATGCACGGCAATGCTGGTCGCTTGCAAGCTTGGCCCAGCAATGTCCATATTTTATGGAAGTCATCCGCAACTGCGCACAAGAGGCAAATGACAGCAGCGCAGCCAGTGCCATAGGCTTTGCAAAGCAAGCGTTGGAGATGGTCAAACAGGAAGAAAACTCCAGAGATTACTGGTCCAAGCATGGTGCATGGGCACTATTGTTGCGGTGGAATGGCACAGGTGAGGCGGCGCAACGTCTGTCGAATGAAGACGCTTCCTTGGCGGCGGGGGTAACGCGACTGTTCCACGTGCACATGTGCGTGTACCAGCTGATCAAGTCTGGCGAAGCAAGAGTGTTGTATTTGCGGGAGAGTCGGCGCGCATGCAGCCACATACGTTTTTGGTGTAGTCTACGTTGCACAGTACAACGCATGGAGAGAGTGGCGAAACCAGGTGAGCAACGCAAGGTGTTTACACATGTGCACTATCAGCCTGTGCCACCGCATGTGTACCAGGGAGTATGACCCACGTTTCGTGTGCGTTTGCTGCTATCTGTGCAAGAGAGTAGCAGCGTGGTGGGTGTCGGTGACGTCAAGTTGCACTCCGACCTAGACACATGCATGAGACACTGGGCTAATACCGTGCTGAAGGGCATCGGCGCACCTGACACCCTCCTACGCAACATTGACAGGAAGGGCATTCACAACTTCTGGTGGACACCATTTAACACCCCAACCTACCACGACTTGGAAGTCGTTTGCAACAATTCACCAAGATTCAAGTGATTGCTGGAAAACGTCATCAAGGTAGCTCTGGTTGGCCTTGCGTGTCTTCTGTTCCTGTGGCTGTTTCCTGGACGTCGGCAATTTGTCAAATTCATTCTGAAGTGGCTCCGGTGAAGCAGCGCAGTGGTCTAGCCAAGGGGCTTGCTTGTTATGGACTTGCGTGTAAGCAGAGAGGTACGCTGGTTTGAACCCACATAGCAGCTTGTGATGAGCTGTAAGGTGGACCATGGACGTCGTGTATGCGAGCGTGGTGTTTTGGTAGCTAGAACAGCCTGCTACCGGTAGGGATTCCTCTCTCGCGCGCGCACACAGCCGTGAGGTGGACATACACCTCCCGTCAGAAGGTCCTGAATGCGACCAGCATAATATCATGGCTCTTGCTACTGGACAATAAGCGAGTCTTGCCTGCGTACATGACAAGCTTTGGTGGGCAATAGAGCGATTGTAGTCACTGCTGACGCGGTGTCGCAAATCGTGCACGCGAGTAGCTAGGTGATGCAATAGTGCAAATTGGGATGAGTGTGCACATTGGCCCATATGCATGGACAATGTGTTTCAACCATCTTACATGTGTTCACCATCATTTAAACCTTTTGTAAACATACAGCTCAGCATACGCAGCAACATGCAGTATGCATCCGGTACAGTATTTGCCTCTGAGAGGTATCACAACGTAAGACAATGAGAAGCCTTCACTACAACCGGTAGGTATATGTGAGGGATTGTGTGAAGACATAATCACATATACCCACCGGTTGTAGTGAAGGCTTCTCATTGTCTTACGTTGTGATACCTCTCAGAGGCAAATACTGTCTGTCTTCACACAATCCCTGCATCCCATGTTATACACGTGGCAACCAGTGAAGAGAGAGAGAGAGAGAGAGAGAGAGAGAGAGAGAGAGAGAGAGAGAGAGAGAGAGAGAGAGAGAGAGAGAGAGAGAGAGAGAGAGAGAGAGAGAGAGAGAGAGAGAGAGAGAGAGAGAGAGAGAGAGAGAGAGAGAGAGAGAGAGAGAGAGAGAGAGAGAGAGAGAGAGAGAGAGAGAGAGAGAGAGAGAGAGAGAGAGAGAGAGAGAGAGAGAGAGAGAGAGAGAGAGAGAGAGAGAGTGGGCACGCATGTTGATGTCTACAATATTGTTTACTAGCACGGTTACTGCACGCTCGTAGTAAAAACCATGCTGCACTGCTGAGAGAAGCGACACACAACAAGCCTAAACCTTGCTCACGGCGATGATTCCGCCCCACTAGTAGTGTGTTTGGAAGGAAGGGATGACACATGCATGACTGATGGGGTGTTACGGCGTAGTGTACATAGTAGCCACGGTGGTAGCTTAGATAAGCTCGGTTTTTGATGTATAATTGATTGTTGGCCTGCATACTATGCGCTAATCACACACTCCGCTTGTCAGATGCATAGGCATGTGCGCTTCGCATATTGTACAACAGGGGGTTTACGCATACGCACCAACTTTTTGAGGACTGAAGCCATAGAGACCTGACCATTATTGTATGACGCTCACACAGAGCAATGATTACACCGCTTCTCCAGGTTTTGGTGCCACCACATGACAGTAACAACCAAGCGAATATTCACAGCATGAATTCATAGATTCATTTGCTGTCATTTATGACATGCAGCGTGATCACTTTATGAACTGCCCTCCCACAAGCTAGTCATGCGCGTGCGTGTCGGTGGCGCAACGCATCGGTTGTGAAGGCTTCTATGGTCATGTTTCATGAAATGGAGCTCAGTTACGGTCAGCACATTGAGGTGTAACTTGATTACGCTGGTAGGACTCACATGTCATTGAAAATCGCTAGTTGTGACTGAGTTGGGAGTTGTAAGGTGGTTATGGCAGCCGAAGTGGTTAAACCGGTTGTAAGGACATGGTAGGAGAATGTGTAAGTGTCCGTGACTTGTGTTGTAGCTAGTTGAGCGCAAGTCCCTTGTTCTATAGGGAGCATACAGCTACTTGGCTAGGCTTCAAGACTTGGTTGGTCGTTGCCTTGGTTGTGTGCTTGCCTTGAGTGTGCACGTGCTTGGATATGCTTGTGCGACGTGTATGAGCGTGTGTCACATTTTGGGAACGGACTTAGCCTCATCTCCCCGCGCATCACATGCCAATTGCAAGTATAGAAGCATGTGCTTGAGTCTAGGTTGGCTAAGACACGCGTTTGTTACTTGCGCTTAACTCATTGGCATACAGGTGTGCGGGTGTTTGTAGTTGTGGAGGACGTGGAATGCCCGTGGAAACGATGTCAGGAGCTGGTCTAAAGGAGCCTGAAGTCCCCTTGAAGGAGAGAGAAGAGTTGCCCGAGAAGGAGGTGCCTACTTCCTCGAGCGAAGGAGACGTGAAGCTAGCCGGTGACAAGGAAGACCACGAGGACGTTGAAGAGGTTGAAGAGGAGGAGCCAAATCCGATAGACTCCTTGTTGGAGACGGAGATGAAGGGAGCGCGCACGCGTTTCAGCGGCCGGCCCAAAACATTGGAGCTACAAGACTTTAAGGATAGGTTTGAGTGTCGCATGATCAGCTGGTCGGCACGTGACAAGTCTTGGAATGAGCACAAAGCATTCAAAATGCCCGAGTGCTTGGAGGATGAAGCTTTGGGCACGTGGGAGTTCCAGAGGAAGTTGGAGGCATGAGACGAGGTGTGTAGAGCTGATCATGGAGCTGAGTTTGAGAAGGAGTGGGCGAAGGTGCAGCCCGTGAGAGAGTTCATGGTGGTGTTGACATTAACGTATCCGCAATCGACGCCGGCAAGGATGATGGAGATGATGTACTTCAAGCGCAAGGATGGTGAGACCCCTCGCATGATGTACACAAGGATGGTGAAGTTGTTAGAGGACACGGAGTATGAGGCTGTATCCAACAAAATGGCCGCAGTACTGTACTTGCGTGCATTAGAGGATGGCTTGAGGGAGGCGGTGCAGACCGTGTTGAGAGGAGCACATCAAGGCGCAAGCTACACGCTTCGTGACGTCTTCGTTGCAGCGGAGAACGCGCAGTGGCAGCAAGAGTATGAGAAGAGCATTGGTGCAATGGCGGAGGGCATGGCGACGCAGCTGTCGGGAGCTACCAAGCGCACCGATGCTGGTCGGCGCAATGGAGGACAAGCTACAGTCACCATATTAGCCCCGATGAGGAGTGTAATGGTTGCAAACGGTGTTCCCATGAGTGCACGACATGAGGAGCAGCAAACGGGGGGATGTTGGAGGTGTGGAGAGGCTGGACACATAGCCAGGTATTGTTCGAAAAGGCAAGGCCTTGTGTGTTCGTATTGTGGGAAGATGGGCCATGATGACAACGCGTGTTGGAGCAAGCATTTGCACTTGCGCGCGGAGGTGCTGAGCGGCAAGACCGTGACCAAGCAAGCACATTCAGCTCAAGCAGGAAGCTCACAAAGCCATGCGGAGCTGGCGCATGCAAGCGAGGTGTCCGCGCTCGTTGCCGAGGTGGCGGAGTTGAAGGCGGCGCTAGCGGGGCTGCGCACGCAGCTGGAAGGCAAGCAAATGGGTCTTTGACAAGAGAAGGATGATGAGGATGGAGGTGCGTATGCGTACTTGGCGTATAGCGCGGTGTGCAGCCCAATGACGGCTACGGCAGCTACAAGGATTGCGCTGCACCAGCACCTACGACGGTACCGCCCTACACGCGATGCAAGGGGGTCCGCGTTGCAGCCTTGGAGGTTTGCAAAGTTGCTGGAGGTCATGAGATACTCTTTGCACCAGCTGGTGCGCATTCACGCGCGGTATCAGCACCGTTGACGGCGATGGCGGGCGGCCATGCGCCTTCGCCAGCAACGGAGGTATCGGCGGCATCGGCGTTGACATTACCTTTGGTGAGGAGGTTTGTGAGTGTGGAGCAGCATGAAGGCATGCGTATCAATGTGAAGAACGATGTGGATGAGGTCAAGATGCAGTCCGTGAAGGGTTTGGCATTGTTGTTGGAGACTGCGAGTGCACAAGTCAGCCCTACATGTGCGAGCGAGTTGAAGGTGCCAACGGCGCATGTGGATGCAAGTGCAGTCCAGCAGCTGGTGGAAACGCTTCTCCACTAGCCCATGTTGACGCTGAAGGATGTCGGATGCACTTTGGAGCGGTTGGAGTGCATGTTGGGGCAGATGTTGAAGCCCGTGACAGCCGACGCAGCTACGCAAGTCAATTTGGATGGCGAGGCAGATGTGAAGAGTGAGGAGGAGTTTGGGGCAGTCGTTTACGAAGAAGAAGCTTCATGGAGTGCCGGACGGTGTGCAAGAGCTGTAGGGGATGCGCCCATTGTGGAGATAGCAAATGGCATGCACACGGACGTGATAGAAGAGCCGGTGCAGCTGGACTTGTTGGCGGCGTTGTCGAGGCCGGCTGAGAGGCTTGATGTTGTTGCAGCGGTTGGAACGGTGGACAACAAGCATGGCTATGTGCAGCTGAATGGGTACACACCGGAGCGCGTGCTCGTATTCATGTGCGGAACCGAAGATACTTGGAGAGAGAGCGGCGGCGCGTATGGGATGTAGCCGAAGGATTGGGCGCAATGTCCGTGGCATCTCAAAACAGCTGGAGGAGGGGTTGAGGCCGTATTTGCAGCGACATTGGAGCCCGTACAGATTCAATTGACTGCACATGGTGGAGCGCAAACCACTCTTGGTGTGCATTGCCTTATCACCAAGGGGGGGAGCTACGATGTATTATTGGGGCAGGAGTTCTTGTATCCAGTGGGAGGAGGAGTGGACAACTGGTTGGAGCAGGGCTTTTTCAGACCGGGATGGGAGCACGGTGATGGTGAGAAGGCGTTCTTCCCGTTGCGAGTGAGAGAGGTTGAGGAGGCTTGCGAGGGGGTGGATGCGATGATGGGTGTGGGTAAAGGCGAATGAGGGGGTCTGCTGGCATTCTCGGGCCGTGAACACCAGCTGAAGGGGGTGTGATGCGCGCATGTTGTGAGTGTCGTATCATGTGTGTGAGTATGTACACCAATGGGGCAGCTTGAGGAGGATCTGAGCTAGCATACATGCATGGAGGAAGCTACAACATGTGAAGATGCAGAAGGTGCAGCATCATGAGGTTATGACGAGCTGGTGGACGACGTTATCAAGCAACGACGGGATATGGCACGACACTAGCTATCGGATGGGCGTCCATTCCCGGAGAGAGAGAGAGAAGGGAAGAGAGAGAGAACGGGAGAGAGAGAGAGAGATAGAGAGACCACCAAATCCTTCTAGTGGGAAAACAGGGTGACCAATTGTAATAGGCCGTAGAACGCAAGGTTCAGTAGCGCGTACGAGATCATTCTACGAAAGGAGTTCTGGATGAGGTTTGCCATGAACCACTTGAGTCTGGGTGGGGAGTTGCAGACGGCTGTCAGGTTGTCAAAGCTGTCGAGGGTATTAAACGTTGTCCACCAGAAGGCGTTGGTGCCATGCACAATGCCCAGCAGACTGTCGGAACCAATGATGCCCTTTAGCACTTCCACGGTCCACTTCTTGCTGCATGTGGCCAAGTCATAGTACATCCTGACGCCACCCACATTCGCAAAAAGTCTACGCTCTTCCTGCGCACCCCGCAGCAGCAAGCGCACACAAGCAGATGTTATTCCTTCCTGGTACACGCGCCTTTGCACAGGCTGGTATTTGCACGCAACATACTTCATGAAAGCCGACAGGCATGCACGTGTTGGCAGTTATTTGAGCATGTTGCAAAACCTAAACAGCATTGCAAGAAGTAAATGGACATCCATTGTCTTCTCGCCAAACAATACATGCGGCATGCCTACTCTAAAAGTGTGTATTTCCCACTGCTCACCTGTGTACTCCACTCGTTCCGTGCATGGTACTTTGCAATGTAGATCGCACCGTATGCGAATGCGGCCGCATGCGCGCGTGCTGTGTCTCCCGCAAACACAACACTCTTTGCATTGTGAAAACTGGTCAGCCTGTACACGCGCATGTACACGCGGAACAACCGCGCTACCCCCGCAGCTAATGCAACGTCTTCAACTGACAGGTCATCCGCCAACTGGTCTTTGCTGTCCCACCTAAACAACAGCGCCCGTGCACCATGCTTGTACTTGTAGCTTTTGGACTTCTCTTCCTCTTTCACCATGTCCAAAGCTTCCTTTGCATAGCTGATGACGCTGGCTGCGCTGATGTCGTTGGCCACTGGTGCACAGTTGCGGATGGCTTCCAACAGCTGCACGGGAACTGATGGACCAAGTTTGCACTCCACCAGCACTGCTGTGCACGCAACTCCCGGAAGCAGCCAGAAATGCTCGCTCACCTGTGTGTTTGTGTATGAGCATATGCTTCCGTTTGCACATCATGACGCGAAAAAGATGCCTTCGTACATGACTGATGCATGTACGTGTACGTGGGCATGTGCACGTGCTTGTTTACACAGTTAATGGCGTTGACTCACAAAGGTGTTGCACACTTGCCTGCTGGTTTACATTCAACCGAAGATCGTCTGCTGGTTGCCTAAGTGCATGGTCCTCCGCAGCTGCAGAATTGTCTGCAGTCGCGCCTGCTACAAAAAGCATATTTAACCAATAGTCATGCGTCCACCAGACCAGATCATTGTGCAGCGGCCTCATACCTGCGCAGAGCGGTTGCTGCTCCTGCTTCATTGTATCGAAAAATGTAGAATCTTTTCCACAATCTTCCCCAGACGCGCCTGCTAAAGGAAGCACAATGCACATGCGTTTACTACTAGCAGACACACTAGAACATTGTTCGGCCTCATACCTGCGCTTGCGGCGCAGAGCGGTTGCAGCTCCTCATGAAGCGGCTTCATGAGGAGCTGCAACCGCTCTGGTTTAGCTTGCAGCGTTCAATAGTTTTCTTGTAGCTCTCTGTAAGGACTTGCGCACAGTACCTGCACAGTACGGAGGTGTAATTGTGGTTATAGGAGTGCATGGGTGTGCGTTCGTGTCAATGTCTGTGCACGTGACCCTAACAAGCAGTGGACCCTACCGCAGAATGTACAGAAGCATGCGCTGTCACAAACCACGATAAAGGCGCAAACCCGTTTATAGGCGGCGCAGTCTTAACAACAAACCACTGCGCTCATGGTATGAGACCTTGCGTTGTGTTAGGGACGCCTATACCACGACACGCTAGATGACAGACTGGACACCACTGGCACAACACTCAACATGCGCACCGCCATATCACGTGTGCTTCGAGAAGCGCACATGTCTGTTGCTACAAGCAGAAGCACTGCGTCTGCTTGTAGCAACACACCTTTCCTTGCCAAATTTGAACAGTTGTTGGCACAGTAAGTAGCAGCAATGGCATGCGCGCTTGAGCTTGCAGCCGCACTGTCTGGTTGCTTGCGCTGCTCAGCACAGGCAAAACACTGTCAGTCACACTGTGAGAGGGCTGGCTACTACAATCTGAAAACCACTGCCAGAAGACATTAACAGCCGCGCAAACAATCACCATAGAAGCACACATACGTCATGCACGCCACACCAAACAAGCCAGTCAATTTAGCAGCGGCGGGGCAACCGCAAGCAGCAACCCACCAGCAAAGCGAGCTTGAAGCTGCGGCGCTTTAGAGCAGGAGGGGCCTTGCAGAAGGGGGCCACCGCTCAGCTAGGCTCCCCCACAAAGCGCAAATCTTCCAGGGTTTCACCTAGCCGCTCCACCGCCTGCTTGTCGTCCGCTCCTAAGCACACAGTATACCCACCCTCAGCCCAGAGACCGTCGTCGATAACTTGCCGCTGTTGTGGATATCGACACACAGCCACACTGCGCTGCGCTGCTTGGCATCCGTTTGTCAGAATACCGGCGCCGGCATCTACGGTGCAAAATCCCTTGTGCTTATTGAAATTAAATTGACATTGCTTTGAGCATACGTACCTACGTACCTTCTTGGCTGACGACGCATACCGCTGGCACTTGAGACCGGCTTGCTTTTGCTGAGACAGCCTCTGCAGGCGGAAAGCACAGCAGCGAAAGCCGCGGGCGGGAAGTATTAAGCAGGCCAGGCCTGTGGCCGTCGATGAAGCATCTTCTGTGGTGGCTTTTCTTGGGGAACACTTTCAATGCACGCGTCTTGCATCGTCGTACTAACTGTGCACCTTCTGTGATGCATGGAGATCAGGGTGCCGCAGAGCGTTGGTATTGTGTTAATAACGCAAAGTAGTAAATGAGTAGCAGGTATGTGTCAGTCTCGCGTCAGCTGGGTTTGCGCGGCTGAAACGTTACTGACATGACCAGTTGCTTGAGGTGCTCATGTATATTACGTTTTACTTATCACCCCGCGGACAACCATCATACCGTCCACTATGACGTGGACGCTGCTAAGGGACGCCTTCGCAACTGTCCGATCAGGATATTACGTCGTCACAAAATGCCGCGCGTGACCTCATTAATATGCCTATAGTACAACACGTATATCACTATAGGTGTAGATACATAAACATACTCAACATAGCATTGAGCACCATAGCCATGCTAATTATAATGGTAATACCATTTAGGATTTATCCACTTTTGTTATACAGGGCCCTATGGGCGCGCGACATGGTTACCGAGATAAGCCGGTCGGCGCCCGATAAGGTCAAGGGCAATTTTGGCTGGAGGGGCGGCGACCGACGACGCGACTTATCTTCCTGAGCGGACAGGCCGCCGGGCAAATGGCGTACGGCACCTGTCATTTCCGCGCCTGCGGCCTGTCCTCTCTTCCGATGATACACCACAAACCAGCCGTGAACTATCATCGTATGCGGCTGCAAGGGCGGCTAGCAGAATCGTACACGTTGGATTGGACATTGTCTTGCCGGCATTCCTGCTACGTAACTCAGTGAACAATCAGGCAGGGTCAACACGACATCAATTAATGATCAGATTTAACAACAGCACCTATTCAAACACAGGTAAAGCCACATATAGCCAGCTGAATCGCACGGCCAGCTCAACTGGAGAATGAACTTATCTCATAAGCCTTTCGTCTGTTGGTGGGTGTTATAACGCAGTGCGCAACGCTATCTTAAGGCTCGCTATCTGTCCCAAGTCGTGATGCGGCATCGGTGACATGTCCATCGCGTTGCAGTGCGCGCTTGCTTTCTATATTCACACTGGCATACATGGATGTTTCATCTTTGGATGTGCTTCACTACGCTGAACAGTAATCTGGTCTATGGCTAGCAGAAGTCTGGTCCGCTAGAGTACACTAGCTTATGAACAGACTATTCTGGACCTTGTCTATATATGAACTTTAGGTACCCTAATCGTGGGACTAGGGTCGAACACGACCCTAGTCCATAGCGGGTAGGTGTACATTATATATTATACTGATCTGATGTAAACCTACCCACTATTTAATTTTTATGCAATTAGGCTTATAACCAGATAAAAGGCAGACTGCATCAGAGTGTGCAGCAACAACCATGACTAGGTGATAAACACAAAAAAGATAATAGATAAGGACTCGAGTTAATCTAGTCCAACATTGAGGTGTTGAACAAATGTGATAGATGAGAACAAGAGTGTCTATTGACAACTACATGCTGAGCAGCCAAGGCAACAGACCAAGACCAGAGTATATATGGTTTAACATTGAGGTGTTGGGCAGACTTTATAGACATGAATCAGAGTTTTCATAGCGGCTAAATCAAGCCAGCAATGCTATGTAGTCTACTCCGCAGACTACGTCGTGTTCATATTTCGAGCTAACTACACAGTTGAAGTAGATGTCTGCTTGACGACCAGCAGCGCCCCCTTAGGAGACCAGCCCATATAGTCACCCGCACAAGCCTTCTCCATATCAGAACGATAAGCAACAGCAACAACCTTAACAAACCATGTGATACACACAACTCCGTGTGCCGAGTGCACACGTGCGGTATGCAGTCTGTGCACTGAGTTGTGCAACCAAGCCAAGTAGCCACAAGCTTACCAACAACCACGACATATAACACACATACCACTAGCTAGCGGTTGCAAGGAACAGTGTGAGCGCGCGCACGCACTAAGCCAAGTTCGACACCAACCTGGTTACAAGCACAATGAGTAATAATAGCCAACAACAACAATATTGAGATATTCTTGTATCCGGTCAGCTTGCCTTGTGGACAAGAATAGCCGCGAGAAGCTTCAAACGCGAGAAGGTGCCAGTCGAGGACTTCAGTCGAGAAGATTCTAGGCACGGAGTCGAGTCCGCAGTCTGGAGACTTTCAGGCGCTGTAAAACAAACGTTGCTCGGTGGTTACATCATTGTATGGCGCGTATCATAATGTGTTGGAAAGCTCTTTTAAGTAGCTACGTGGTGCAACTTAGCGCGCAAGAATCGGTTGAGTGTAGAAGTCGTGGTGACCTCTAGAGTAGACCGGTGCAGAACTGGCGGGTATCAAAGCCCGCGGTGTGACTTGGTTGTGATCCTTAGAAGCCTTTTTGCACTAGCCTTGTGTATGCTCTGGTAGCGTGTGTGTGCTTGCAATCTAGTCCAACATTGAGGTGTTGAACAAATGTGATAGATGAGAACAAAAGTGTCTATTGACAACTATGACTACATGCTGAGCAGCCAAGGCAACAGACCAAGACCAGAGTATATACACACGGAATTTTTCCACGGACCAGCCCTGGTTCGCATGTACGGACCAGGGCCAAAACGCCAGGGCGGCTTGGGGCCCGGACCAGGGTCGCCCGCCTTGGTCCGAACGCGGGGACCAAGCCTGGTCAAAAAATGCGGGTTTGTCACGCTTGGTCCGGGACCAGGACCAGGCTGGTCCCGGTCAGAATTCGGTATGAATTGGACCAGTAATGGTTCGTTGTAAGGACCATCACTGGTCCGAGTCTTGATACAGATTATAGCATCCATTGTCCTTACCATGGCTGGTGCGCGTCTATGGATACAGTGTCGTTGAACTTGGAACCATGTGGTCTGGCTGGCAGTTTTGTGGTACAATCCAGCCGGTTGCAACCGGACCAGCTGTATGAGCTGACGGCAGCGGCTGAATTGCTGTAATTTAACTGTGCTCTGGCGGCTGACTGCAGTCAGCCGCAGCTGCAATTGAGCCGCCGCTGACCGCAGTTGGGCCGCCGCTGCTGGTGGTCTGACGGGTGACCTGATGCTCCATACCAAGAGCTCCAGGCCACGCCGCTGGCCTGGTCATGCTGGCCTGGTGGCGGCCAGCATGCGCAGACCAGCGGCGTCACCAGGCCATAGCTGTGGCTGTCGCTGCCCCCGCCAACTACCACCAGGCCACAAACACGTGCATGTCAGCCAGGCCAGCTGTTCATGGCCTAATGCCTCGCAAGCCCACAAGGCCAACAAACAACGCCCCTCCCTCCCCTCCCCCTGCTCAGCTCGAGTGATGCATGTTGGCTGATGTGCGCCGCTGCCTGCACGTAAGTGCCACATTTGTGGTGCGTTCATGCGTGTGCATGAGTGTGGCTTTGATTGTGTGGGCAATTGTAACTATTAAAAGTGATGTGTGGATGCGCATGCGTGTGTGTGGGTTGCTGTTCTTAGACAGGCAGGATAGGACAAACATGTGCACGTGCATGCACACATGCACACATAAGTAATAATGCTCACTGAGCTGACTGAGTCTTTCACAACGCATGCACGCACACTCATGCACATGCGCACACACGCACCCATCGTACCTTAAGGTGGTGGATGGCGAGAGAGGTAGTGCTTACGAACAAAGCCGTGCACACCCTAAACTCTTATTATTTCTTTCCTCTACTGCGGGGGTTGCTGCTTGCCAGCTTGGGAGGCAGTCCGCGCTCCTGCACGTGCGCGTGCGCACATATGTGCGCACATGCTTGTATGCGTACCAGTGTGCGCGTGTGTGCAAGGAGGAAAAGAGTGCGTGCATGTGTGTGTACACGCAAGAACAACTCACGACTCTGTTGTTCACGCATAGCATACGCACTGAACTGTCGCATAGGATGCCATGACCAGTGCCGCTTATAAGACTCTCATAGGCTGTACAGGCGGGCTCATAGACCGCACTGGCAAGCGGCCCATGAAACAGTGCCGCCTATATAATCTGTCTCATAGGCGGCGCTGGATTGTGTGTGTGTGAGAGAGAGAGAGAGAGAGAGAGAGAGAGAGAGAGAGAGAGAGGCTTACTTGTTAAGGCGATGAGCGTGCGTGCGTGCGTGCGTGGTTGTGCAAGAGCCTGCCTGTGTGTGTCCGTGTGTGCTTGCTTGCGCATGCATGTGCGTGTGGGCATTGGTCAGTGCCATCCTCACTCTCAACCTTTCCGAGCTAAGCAGGCCTACCTGGAAGTTGAGCGGCAAGGTCTTCGCCAGAAGAAATCCCTGTCATCCTCACCAGCATTGCCCAGCGGTTGTTGCCAGCTGCAGCGGCTTCTCTGCAAGCATGTAGGGCAAGTTGATGGTCGCGGTATCATGCTCCTTGGCATGTCGTGGGATGCGCATTGTCTGCATGAAGGCCTGACAGTGGGGCGGGGGCAGTCTGCATGCCTGCGCGTGTGCGTGTGCGTGTGCGTTGCACAAGAAGGAAGACGGGGGAGGGGGGGGGGGGCAGCTGTTTCAATGCATAGCGTACATGCCGGACTGGCGCATAGGCCGCACTGGTCAGTGCGGTCTACGAGCCAGCCTACAGAAACTGCCTCATAGGCACTGGTCAGTGCCTATGAGGCTGGCTCATAGGCACTGATCAGTGCCTATCATAGGCTGCGCTATTATAGCGTGTAGTCCAACAAATGTGTGCACTCACGCACACACAATTGCGCACTCATGCGCCTGACCCACACACTATTTGCACGTACGCACACTCGTGTGCACACACATCGCACCTTAATGATGGCGGAGGGCACGGAGCTGGGGCGAGTAGTGCGTACGCAGAGTTGTGCACAGTGAGAATCTAGTCAGTGCGGTCTATGAGCCAGCGATACCCAATGAGCCAGCCTTATAGCCAACAAGTGTGTGTGCACGTGCATACGTGTGTGACAAAGAGTGCTTGTTTGCCTGTCTGGATATTGCGGTCCATGAACTGCATTTTAAGTGTGCGTGCAAATTTACACATAAGCAATGTCAGAACACACATGCACACACGCACAAGCGCTTGCACACCTTGAAGCTGGAGAGCACGGGCAGCTGTATTCAGGTGGTGCTTGTGTATGCAGAGCCGCGTAGCCCAAACTTCTCTCGCTTCTAAGCAGCGGGTGCTTGCCAGCTTGGGCGGTCCGCGAATTTGCACGTGTGCTTGCACGTGAGCGCATGAATGTGCGCGCGCATGCATGCATATATGTGTGTGCGTGTGCGCATGTTCAACAAGCAAAGGGGTGGCGGGGGGGACACCTGCATGCATAGTGTACGTGTATATGCAGAAGTGCTGCTCATAGGTCGCACTGTTCAGTGCAGCCTATCAGCCAGCCTACAGCAGCTGGCTCACAGGCCGCACCGGATAGTGCGGCCTATGAGCCAGTTGCTTTAAGCCTGTGAACCCAAAATTGACCGTGTGTCTACGAGAATATGTACGCGTGCCATGAAAGCACATCTGTACTTGCACGCGTGCGTAAGTGCATGCCCTTGCGCATGCATATGCACGCACATATTCTTCCTCCCCCCCCCCCCCCCCCCC
>RHPI01000638.1:343147-365338 GCA_009103225.1 Chlorokybus atmophyticus
CCCCCCCCCCCCCCCCCTCTCGTCCTCTTCCCCTTCCCTCCCCGTATTATTCCGCTCACCTTGAGGTCGCAGGTACCTACTGCAGCGCCCCCTAGTTCTGCGCCCTGAGCAGCAGCAGTGAACCGCCCCACCAACAGTGACGCCCTGGGTCACATGTGCAGTGACTGTTCTAGACACATGTGCACGGTGGTATGTGCGAGTAGTGATGACGAAGGTGCACCGCACTTGTCTGCAAGCGCACGCACTGTGTGACACACATACACATACGCGCAAGGATATGCGCACGCACGCGCACTCTTGCAAGTATGTGGGTGTACCCCATGCACACGTACACACGTTCTCACCCTCACGGCACTTCAGAGCATGCATTGCGCAATGCATGCATGGCTGCCAGCTCAGCATCTACGGAGCAACGGCTGCTTGATGGCGCCATCCACGCCTCCTCCATCGAGCACCTTCCGGTTGGCAGCATTTGACTGGCCTGCACAAGCAAGTGAGCTTGCCATAGCAACCATGCGAAGTGCCTTTGTCTGAAACTGTTGCACAATGCTGTGCAGTCTGCGGGCGTCTATGGGCTGCTAGACAGCCGCTCCATGGGTTCTAGAATCCACTGACCAGGCATCGCTGGCTCATAGGCACTGGTTAGTGCAGTCTATGAGCCCGCCTATCACTGTCTCATATGCTGCACTAGTCGGTGCCGCCTATAAGACGGTGTAAAACTACAAGCTGATCATGACAGATGTTTGTACGTGCATGCGTGCATGAGACAGAGTAAGACAGAGCAAGAGAATGCATGCATCTACTCAGCAAGCTGCATGCTTGTGCAAGCATGCAATTGGCCGTGACACAGAAAAAAGCTGACTAGCTTACAAGCAATACGCTTTGCACGCCTTGCCTACCAATAACTAGAACCATGGTAATCACATGCAATGATTGTGTGCGTACCATGCTCTTAGCACTGCAACATCTGACAGAGGCAAGACAGATCACGTACTGCACTATCTAGCACAAAGCCATCAACGATATACAAAGCAACGCAAGTGCAGCAACAAATTTAATAGACTGATGGTGCTATGGTGAGCTGAGCGAGCTATCGCTGCATGACACGCATGGGTTCGTAATGCCACATGAGATGATCAGCGGTTAACGTGCGATAACAATGCTAGGAGCAATGATGCCTCAGAGCCTGCGGCTGTAGCTGCTGCAGCCGCCGACGCTGTAGCAACCCAGCTGTACTACAACTGTAGCAGCTGCGGCGGCTGTTGCTATGGCGGCTGTTGTTGGACTTACTGTTGTGCAGGTACAGCAGAAGTATTCACAAGCACAACCACCATCATATCTACGACAAGCATGTCTATGGCAACAACGACAATTGACAACGGTAGCAGGAGCCGCTGCAACCGTGGCAGCTGTTTTAGTTACACTGGCGACCACGCGATTCAAGCTTACAGCAAGCAAAGCAACGATGCACCGAAAAGAACTAACACCAACACCTTCCCATAGCCAGCCTACCTCCAGCACCGCCCCCTCCGGCGCTGCCTCCAGCGCTTGCAGCATAAGCGACGCAAGCAGTGCCTCAGTACGACCCAGCGACTAGGGTTTCAGCACGGGATAAGGACAGTGTCGTACTTACCGCTCTGCTGACGTGTGCGAAGTTGCATCCCGCTGTCACAGACGACGCGTGCGTGCCAGGCCTGGTGCTCACTCTGTCTGCGTACAAACTTGGTTCTCGGAACCAATACATGTTCGTACCAGTGCTGCTCCGGTCGGCAGGTCGCGCGGGGCGAGCTCAGCCTTGGTTGGTTTCAACACTTTAACCGCGTGCTGCACCAGTGCTTCACTGGTTCATTGGCCGCGGGACACGCGACCGGCCCTGGTTCAGTTCATCGGACCATGCCGTCCGGCTCCGGGCCGAACCACCACCCTTTGTGGTCCGATTACGCTGGACCAGTGGTGGCACTGGTACGCCACAGCGTACCAGACGTGGTCTACTGGCCGCGTACGACTGGTCCGCGCGGAAAAACCCCTGTGTTGTGCTTGCACCAACTCCATGCATGATTAGTAGTGTCCAAATCTTTATAAACAACAACAACAACCATGCATGCATGCTCCCAACGCCAACATAAGCAAGCAACCAGCCATACAAGGTTGCCAACAACCACAAAATAAGAACATCGAAAACATAAAGACAGGCATGCTGGGAACAGTGTGAGGAGCGCACGCGTCAACACAAGTTTTACAGTTAGTGACAGTAGCAGACATTGACGACAACACGCGCAGAGCTAACCCAAGCCAAGTAGCCAGCTTAAAAAAAACTTGCCAACAGCTACAACAAGTAGCAATACATACCATAAACTATGTCGCAAAATGTTTCCCCTGCCGGCCGATTAAATATCGGCAATGGCCGTGTACCTAAAAATACTTATTTAGACTGTCATGGCTTAGTCCACCTGTAATCTTAATACAAGAACCTAAGTACAAGTTCCGTTACTATAAGGCCCTTCCCGTTACAATTTAGTTTTTAACAGTTTACTATGCCTAATTAACAAACACCTGTCAGTTATTTGTCAAGCCTTAACAGGTGACTAATTCCAATTTACAAGCACCTGTAAGTTGCCTATCAGGCCTTAACATGTGACTAGACCTAATTAATGGCACCTATAAATTACATAGTAGGCCTTAACAGGTGCCTATATCTAATCAACGGGCACCTGTAAGTTACACATCAGTCCGTAACAGGTGACTACACCCAATTAACAGGCACTTGCATATTACACATCAGTTCAAATTATGTGACTCGGCCCATGTAACAGGCATCGCAAGTTACACACCAATCCACTACAGGCGATTGAGCCTGATTCACAAGCATCAACTAGGTAATTGTTAATAAGATAAGGCATTCTTCAGGCAACCAAAGGTAACTGATGCCCAATTGTCGCTATATGAATTTACATAGCATGACTACTCGCAACTGTCACTGACTGCCAGCATTGTTATGTGCATGTGCTGTGTACAGGTATCTGAGGTGTGCACAGTGTCTCTCAGTCACTTGCCAAGGCTTGTAGATCAATTATGTGACTTGAATGCCTGCAGTTTATTGTTGTATATTATAGGGATGCAAGTTTTGACAGCATGAGCATAATGACAATTGACCGAGCTGCTTTAGTATGCACAACATTAAGCCACACGAGCCTTACAGCTGTGTACACTACCAGCTAAACGGACTACCAACTGCGCTACAGCTCCTCACCATCATCGCCTTGCACGTCATCATGGAACAAAGCATCACGCGCTTCGGAATGTAGAGGAGACGCCGGAGCTTGCTCTTCCTCCTCCTCAAACGGTTGCGCAAGTCAATCAAATGCCGCTTCTGCCTCAGCGAGCGGGTCACAAGCTGCTGTCTTTTGCGGCCGGCGCCGATTGCAATCTTTCAGGTATCTTACACAAAATGCAGTGCGGCATTTCACAAAAGTGAATGGCTTGAGGGCGACGTACCGTTGCCTGATTTGCCGTATCATTGACATCATCATGTAGTGTTGATTTCGCTAAAGTACTCTTCATGTGTGTTGATGCTGGCAGCTAGGAGAGGGACTCCATGCTTGCCCATTAGGATGCGCTCCACCTGCGTAGTTTACAGGCATGTCTTAATGGCATTGAAAGCCACTATTCACTGCAGCGCGTGTGCCTATAAGTTGGGGCTACAACATTCCAGAATTGCTAGTGATTCCGTTTAGAGTGCTCACCGTAAGCAACAGGTATGCGAGATGCTTGACTGTCAACTGTCGGCGACCAGGTGTAGTGACGGCGTAAGACCAGCATTGCGCGATCATTTGCCAAATTATGGGATTGCCCCATTCATAAATGTATCTCTTCCGCTCTGGGTCCGTGTTGACGGTCACCTCAAATTTTTGCCATACCTTGTCAGCGAGAGTCATACTAATAAGGCATTGGTTACGATATAGATAGTTTAAACTTAAGTGTGAGCCTACACTAGGCTAGGCTAGTGCTTGTGACTCAATGTGGAGCGCGTTGCGCATCTAGGCTCTTTGAGTCTTAGGGTTCATTGAGGCGTCAATGTGCCTGATTGAATCGGTTACAATAGGCGAGATGCGTACCTGTGTATGGAGGCTAAGTAAGAAGGCAGTGTCGCATAGCAGGCATGGTGGCGGACCCAACTCATTTGCGCTTGTTGCTGTTAAACAGTGTCCACTTGTACTCTTTGTCAAAGACATGCTTGATCTTCGTGATGTTTGCAAACCGGACCTGCGTAGTTTTCTTCAAGGCGACACTCCAATGGAAGGGGCACTCTTTAGGCGTCCAGTACACCGCATAGAACTCGACCGCATCAGCCTCGTTGTCATGGTCGAAGCCAACTACCTGTTACGGGGAGGTTAGTCAGTGTCACGGTGCAGTGAGGTCATGAAGCATTCACAGCACCTGACACGTGACGTTACGCATAGTGTCCTCCTTGGGATAAACGTGACTCTTTACCTCGATGGCCGTTTGTGATTTCAACGACGGCATCTTGCAAATGGTGTTCACAAAAGACCCATTCAATACACACAGTGTCACAGTGTCACACAGTCACATACTGCTTACCTGGTTGCCAATCTTCCACTTGCTTGGGGAATGGTTGCCGAGGCCGAGGTTGCTACGTCACGGCCAAGTGCGTTTGGGTTGGGGTTTCAGTCAACCCTCTGTAAGCACAACCACGTGAGTCATGCTGCCAGCCATGCAAGATGTAACCCTCACAGTTGAGCAAGAAGCAACGTGCGTAGTATGTCCAGAACACATGCAGTGAGTCACTGTGCCATCATAAAAAAAGCAAGCATCAAAGTTTGAAGTTAAGCAAGAAGCAAAGTGCACAGTGCATATAGAACGCATGCATTGTAGCTTGCCCTTGAAGCTGCGGTGTCAGGTGGAGTTGTTATATTGGGCTGGGCGTTAGCGCGGGGTCTTGCTGCGATGGGTTGGCCAAGAGTGGCTGCTGTTGGTTGGCGATAGTTGCCTGGTTGAATACTGGGGGCAATGCGGACTTGGGGCGCCGACCTCCACGACGAGGTGCACCTATAGATGGACCACGAGGCATCTCTCTAACTGATAGTCGGGTGCCGCCTGTTTAGCTAATGGTGGTGCTACCACATCCAACGCTGCCGCCGTCAGTGGGGCCGCCCAAATGCATGAGGCGCGAAAAACAAAAATGAACCGATTTTGAATGTGTCGGGTCCCGCATTCAAGTCGCACTTGTAGTGCGTCTTTATCTCTTATGGTTGATGGTACAACAAATGCATTCGTACTATCCATGCTTTGAACAACCAAGGGTAATAATGGCTTGGGCGTAACATTTATGGTACGACAGAGGCATTTCTCGTCTAACCTCCATCATTGGCGTACAATGGTCTCCGTCGTACTATCTATGGTACGACAGAGGCATTGCTCGACCAGCCCAAATGGGAATCAGCGTGCACTCACCCATCAGCTTCGTTAATTGTCGGACAATGGCACGCAAGGGCATCAGGTCGATGTCGGGTGAAATGTCAGACATGGTGGACCTGGGTTCGACCAGAAGGCGGAGGACCAGGAGTAGGAGGCGGCGGCGGCGGCGTGGCACATCTTGCTAGAAGTTGTGGTTATAAGAGTTTAAACAGCGAAGCCAGCAAATACCGGGCGCCACGTCATGAATCATCGCAGGCGTCAGCTATGGGGCTGTTCAACATGCATCACCAATATTGGACAAACCAGCAAGCAAGCCATCAGGGACCATCTTCACATAGAGCTGCTTGGTGCCTCGCATTCTGCAACAAGGAGTGGATTCGAAGCTGCAGTCCTTGGAGCCCCTTGTCACAATCATGCGAGATCAATTGCGATTGTGGGAACAAGCACAAAGGATTGCAGAGGTACGCTGAACAATCACATGCATTTCCTTGCAAGAGCAAGTTCTTTTTTGGCGCAATCCATGTGTTACATGTAGCGTGGCTGCTGGCCTTCACTATTCACCTATACCTACCCCACAGTCAAGCCGACATTGCGGAAGCCAGAGCAGATAGACAGAGCTGGGCGGCGGTATGTTGTTGCCAATCTCGCTGTGCATGTCGACTGCATGCACCTCCAATGCATGCCTACCTTTGCATGCTAGGATGTGCGTGAGCGTGTGAAGTCGCACGCGTGTGCCGAACGAAGTAGACTAAGTTTGAGCACAGAAGCGCGTGGCCATTCGTCCAATATTCAACCAGTAGTGCATCAATCAGCGATGACGCAGTCCATGTAAACAACCGTGCATCAACCAATAATGCAGCACGTGACTGATCGAAGCAACCAACTGACGACGGTGTGACTCAGTTGATTATTGCAATTGCAATGTCGCAAGCATGCAATCAACCCATATATGATTGGTTTACAGCACCACACTGCATTAGGTCCTGTTGAAGCTCCTATGCACGCCTAAATTCAATCCCATTAACTAGTCCTTCAATCCCACTTGCTGATGGGCGCGGCGGCAATGCGGTATTAGTTTGATATGCATGTTGGCCTGTTGAATCCCGACATATACCCTTGGAGCAGTGGCGCATCCTGTGCCCATGGCTCAAAAACTGTGTGACGAGTCCTCGAATGAGGGTGGCGGGGAAAGTGCACCCATTACCACCTTGTCTGCCCCCATCGCCTTCCCTGCTGCATGCCGCCCACGGTTTGTTGAGGTAAATCGTTGTCTTTTATGGTTGTGCCTTGGTAACAATGCGTTGGGCACATGCATAAGCTTGCATTCCTCCGTTGCAACATTGGGAGCCATTTTATCCTGGATTCTATGCAGCCCCCCTTGCTGCATGCACAAGTGGTCTTACCTGCCGCACCTGCTCCCCTTGCAGCTGAAGCGCATCCACCTTCCGCGGTATTAGACTTTCATGCACTGCCCCCTTCTCCACAAGCAGCACCGGTGATTGCGGGGCAACAATCCTTCTTGCAGTAACCGGCCAGATCACAGCATAATGCAACAATCGATGTGGCTTCTGCACCTACCTGACCCCACCCGCTGTAATTTGTTAAAGTCAGCAGTCTGCCCCAAGCTCTAGTACTTAATCAGTCACTGTAACTCTTGCCAGATGGACACAGCATTTGAGTGCTGTATGCGCATGCAGCAGGGGTCATCACCTGCCTGCAAGTCATCAGAGGAGCTGGCCGCAACCCGCGTACAGCCATCAGTCATGCTGAGTGGCCAGCTCGCCTCGTGGGACCACTTCATTACACCAACGGATGGTAACTGCTTCTACCATTGTGTGTTTTGCGTCAGGCCATCCATAGCGCAAAGTGTCTTAGATGACCACAAGCACCCCAGCTCGAGCAAATTTTGAACTATGTTGGACATCATGGACGACGACGGCAGGGGGGACCCTTTCCTCGAAATCATCGCCTAAGCTTATGATGCAGGCGTGGTGAGCGGAATACTAGATTCTGCATAGCCACTGATGCCGTAGGAGAGATGGCGCAGCATTATGACAAACTGCCTGCGACCATGTTGGCTGATGTTAATTGCAACATTAATATAGCCATGACCAAGGTGCGACATAATGTGCGGAAAAAGAATTTTTACGTAGAGCACCTGCAGATGACCATGTTTGTTAAGAATCTGGGCTTGTTGATTGGCTGCGTGACCGTTCAGCGCGAGCATGGGGAGTGGGTGCCACGGCCCGGCAGCGCAGTTTAGGTTGGCAATAAAGAAGTCCCAGCTCAGTCCGTGTGGTGGGCAACACTGCTCCTGATGAGCTAGAAGCACACTTTTTGCTCCTCAAGCCTGCAAGCACCGAACAATGGTCGTGGCCTATGCAATAAGTGCCACTAGAGGCAATAGACCCGATCGAAGAGTGGCGGAATGGCGTTGCCAATCCCCCGCTACCACCAGCTGCTCCCCAAGGTGCTGTGCCAACGCCTTAGGCCTCGCCTTCGTGAGCTAGGCAAGAAGTAGCCGACTGTTTTGCACATCCTATCTCCCCTCAACCACAGCCACATGCTCGCAACAATAGTTCCGCACCCTCCCTTCCTGCCGCAGAGACTCACTTGCCACCGCACTTTGACCATCTGAAGGCATCCCCATCAAGAAGCAGCGGTAGCTCGCCCTTTCCCTCCAAGCTTGCCACATTGATCTCAGCCTGTTTCGTTGGTAAAGAGATCGACCGAGGTGTCCTAAAATTTGCGCTGCAAGACAAAGGCTGCATGCTCGAACTCATGGGGCAACATGAGGTCATGAAGGAACGGGAGGCAACCAACAAGTGCAAGGCTGTGGAGCAAGAAAACAACGCCTTATCTCCTCTGGTAGACGGATTTATGAAAAGCGCCTGCCAAGATGTGCAGGCCGACCACAAAAAAAAGACGAAGGTTGTTGGAGCAAAGGACGCTGGCAGGACCAAAAGCAAAGGTGATGCATCATTACAATGTAGTTAGAAGAAGCACAGCGCCTAGAAGCCACATCGGGGCTGATTGTGTGTCTTGAGTAGGCACAAGCGGGTTTACAGCGGCATGTGGCTGCTCAGCATCTTTTAAGGAGATAGCCGGTGCGGCATGAGCTGCCTAAGCTCAAACCCCCGACGCGTAGATGTTTTTAGGGGCTAACTCGTAGTGCAAATGAGTTGATCGCCCTCCAATACGCCTAAAACCCGCTGCATCACCGCATGAGGCATGCCTCGAGGTGGGTGACAAAAGTATGCAATGATTGGGAGCAAACGCGGAGAACGGCCGAAACAGACCTCTGGGGATTGGCTGCTGTTTGAACTCCAACACGACATCCGTAATACATTGTTGCCCCTCGCCGTCCTCGACATGGTGGCGTCGTAGCTGCCGCAGTAACCCGGCAATGCGCAAGAGCTATCCGCGGAGCAGAACTTTTACCTGCTGCAACACATGTACCTGTTAATGTTGACAGATGCGAGTCGAGATATGTGCCACTACCTGAGCAAATATACTGGGTGGCAAGTAAAACCATTCGAGCTGTACTTGGCATGCTTTGGCTGGCAGTGGCTGTATGTTATTTGGCACGTCGAGCTGAGACTTTGGAAGCTCGACGAAAATGACGATGCGGGGGAGTACACGAGTGACGACAGCCATGTCGAGGGCCTGGATGAACGCATGCTGAACGAGACCACACCAGCAAGTGGTGTATAGCGGCGGACGGGCGTCAGTGCGTGAGTTTTTCCAGTGCAGTGCATTGCGTGTGCGAACTGTGCTTGCGCTCATGCTTCAAGTGGCGAGGAGAACCCGTGCGCTTCTTCACATGGACAACATCGGGACATGTGGTTGTGTGGACAGGTGGTGGATACGGTGGAGGTAATTCGGCAGAGTGGACAGCAATGTATCACTGCATGTTACGTTATGCATATGCTTATGTCATGCATGTTGAAGCTGTTGTCACATTCAAAGCAGTCTTCCACGGTGTAACGATGCTCATGCCGATTATACACCCCACCAGACCTTCCACCCTGGTGAACGAGCTAGAATGCAACTGAGCACATCAATGGCGCTACCACACGTGCACCTACTCGCAATTAATCAACAACAGTATTCGCACCGTGGGGTTGAACACCTTGAGGGCAATGTAGGCGCCTCAAAACTTGCGGGGGAAGTCAGGTCCGTGCAAGAGCTGTAGCAAGAGCAAACCCACGCGTGCACACGCACCGCGGATGCAACTACACACGCACGCACACACCGTCCACAACACATGGAACAACTCAATTTCCAGTTGGTCCAACCTCCCTAGTAGCAGTATACTGGTTACTTATATATCTCAGAGGCTTTTAATCTTGTAGAAGTCAACTAAGTTGACTACACCGCTAATACATGCTTACACGTCTCTTAGCTGTATGAAACTGCGTCGGCGCATAGAAACTGTCAGCGATGGTCAAATGTTAGCGCATAACGCTCGCGTGACCTGTGGAACGCGCCCTTTATGTAAGCATAACCCGAAGACTCGGGGCTTCATACAAGCATATCGCGGCAGGTTTGTCAAGTAGGCCGTTTTGGGGGTAAAAGGGTTAAATATCTAGCTCAGAAGTAAGTATAACACCAGCTTTGCTACACACGGTGTGGGCGTGACTTCCGTCACTTCCACCCCCTGGCCGCTGTAGAGGAGGCAAACCATCGACCATTAAACAACGCACTGCATCGGCTGCGGAACGCAGTTAAGTTGAGATGCGAGCAGCTGATCGGTGTGAGTGTCATAATGTATTGGCCGCTGGATGGGGAATGGTATGCCGGCGTTGTAAAATCACTCAAGCAAGCGTCAGGTTAGCATTGCTTCTTGGCGTGCGAGATGGAGGACGCATTATATGCATAGTGAAATGGAAAGTGGCTTTGACGGGCAGCACTGTATAGTATTCCGTGACGGTGATCGATTACAAACCATCAAATTCAAAGGGCACAACGTATTTGCGTACACATCAGTTGACAGGGCGCGCCAGATGGGAGCATGTTAGTCGCAAAGTAAGCCCGAACGATATTATTGTTGGTCCCTGGCCAACACCACGACCAGTTTTGACCACATACATGCCATCCAACAAGCTTGGACGCACACGCAAACCAAGGGCACTCGACCTATTCTGCGGCGGTGGCGGTGCCAGTGTCAACCTATACCACGCAGACTTTGACGTGATCGGGATGGACATAAGTCCCTCCTCTGAGTCCCCGCTGCCCTTCATGCACCGCAATGTATGCACCCTGAGTGCCGGAGAACTAAGCGAGTACGCTCATATGGGCCAGTCCACCATGCCAGGCCTATTCAGGTGCTATTTCGGCACCTCAACGGGCGGCACATCTTGAAGACACCAGGATATGCTACCGCTCGTCCGACATGTGCTGCTTGCAAGCCAGGTTAAATTTGTGATTACAAATGTGCCATGAGCAACTTCCTCGCTTAGACTCAATCTGTCCATTTGCGGCACGATGTTTGGCCTATCAACCTTCCGACACTGTCTGTTTGAACACAGCCAGTGGTAACTACCCCACCAGCACGATGCTCGGACGCGGGCAAGGCGGTTGGACTGCTATAACCACCTGTCCGCTAGCGCAAAGAAGACAATCGTGACATCACATGCGCCACAGCAAATGTACCCGCTCTATGGCTTTTCAAGCATTAGGGGCGGTATTGCTGCATGGCAAACAGCTCTGGGAGTGCCATGAATGAGCTCGGCCGTTACCATAGGGAATGCAGTTCCTCCCGCAATGGCGGAGTGCATAGGGCGTCTTATGCTTGAAACAATGGATATGTGCTGTGAATATCCTCCTGTGTCATGAAACTATGAGTTTTGAGTGTGGTGCATTGTATTGAGGTTTAATGCCACACAATTGACTTATTGTTGAACGTTGCATTCAACATTCGATTGTGGTGACAGTTGAGCAGTGACAGCTGCTCGGTATTGTACACGTCCGCATACAAAAGTCTTAGCACGATTAGCAATGTCTAATTGACTGATATGCTCCAAACTCAGAGTAGTGAGACAAGTCCATGTGTCACATGGCAGTGCAGTGAACGTCACCTTATTTGCCCTTGTATACACAGGCGATGTCCTTGTCCAACATGGGGAGCAGCTACACAATGCCTTTTATTTGCTGCAGAGTCACGACATCGAGATGTGGAGCCTCGACGCTTTCCCAATTACAGAGTGATGCACTTTGTATCGCTCGTCTTATCCAGCTGTGTGTATTAGCGGACAAACATAACCTCCTTCCACACGCGCTCCCCGCTGCCACCCCACGCCACCACGCGTAGAAACAGTGCTTAAGCCCACCACGTCACGTTCACACCGTCCTCATCACCTTTCAACTCAAGTGTAGAGAACCAAGGCCGCCCATAAAGTAACCCAGTTGCGCGCGTCATGCTGACTCCTGATGTCATGTACACCGCTGCGCCTTCGTTCACCATGCGAACAACACTCCATCCGTTGGCTGACTCCAATTGTTCCCCCCTCAACCAGCTGTCCAGAGTGGCAGGCAGCTTGTCGGCAAATGGAGTCTTCAGGGTGACTTGGCGGCTACACGCAGCACCTCTCCAATACGGGCTAGACTCCCTCATTATCAGCACATCCATCTGTAGCAACTTGTCCGTCTTCTCCATTACATCACAGCATTGCTGCCGCACCTGCGCCATGACTGAGCGCATCTCGGGATCTACGACCATGCCATCCTCTCTAATATATTCCGCACAGCTCCATGCCTTCAGGATGCGCGCCTGGTAGTCCCAGTTGTTGCCACCACGCGCCCATTGTTTGATATTTGGAGCGTGCGTCTGCTCCATGCAATTGGCGCTGAACCAATCTGGGTGTCCACTGCTGGCAACTGCCGACCCAAAGTAAGTGAGCTAATGCATCTTCTCGATTTTTCAACTGAACTTTTGTGCTAGATATGACGACAGTAGCGGCAACACTGCAGCTGTAAGGGCAGCCAGCTCATTGTCGGCTGTGGTCAGGGTCTCTCTTGTGTGATTATGGGCCTTGAGCAACTTCTTGTTCCACCGGGCAAGCGATGCAGCAGCAATGGTGAAGAAATCGTTGCCCTCACTGTCGAACAGCACACCATCTGCAAGGACCGGCAGCAGCTGCAGCACCGCACCTTTCTTCACCACTTGAAAGGAGTGGTTGGACAGGGAGAAAATCACTGTGCTTGTGGGAGCCTTGAAGTGCGAAACCCGTAGTGTCGCCTTGCATTCAGCCTGTGCACATCTGCTTGTGAGCACGTGTTGTTGGCTTTTATTTCAACACAAATGCAACACCAAAGACGTGCCTGGCCTGCAGAATCTGTCTCGTGAATGGACGCATGCGTTCCTTCGTAGTGTCGTACACAGCAGCAAGCAAATGGTCGATGATGCCTCCCAGCACATGCATTGCGTCAGGGGCAAGGCGAGAGTAGCAATCAGCTCTCAGCACCCGCGATTGTTGCCAACCCCATAATGCATTCTGTTGCCAAACCTCATTGCCTAATTACGCGGAAAGCCATTCATCTTCACAAATGCCGGTAACTTGACCATTATCTTCTTGCATGCATGTAGTGCTGCTACTTGAAAGTCTTGGCTGTCTGGCGTGCAATACCGCTATGCAGGTACGCCCGCAGCTGTTGTATTAATGGTATGCAAAAAGCCTCGGGTTTCAGTTTCGCCAAGTAGGACGCTTCCCCCACCTCTCTTCGCAAATCCACCTCAACATCCTTCCACCAATCGCCCGTGGAAGGATGGCCAAAGCTATGCTCGTCACCATTGTATTAAATATTGAAGCCATTAGCGGCATGTGGATTGCCATACAACCGCGCGAGCCATGCCTGCTCCGACCAATCAATAACAGCCATGCTGGCCTCATATTGGAGAGTGCATGTCACAGCCCTTGGCCGGCATATATGTGACGCTGATGTCCTGATCCTCAGGGTCTCCAGGGTTGCGCAGGTCAGCCGTCACGTAGTTCTGATACGGCAGCACACTCGCATGTGCATATGTGACATAGCTCTAATGGTTGAAGCACATGCACCGCACACCATAAACACATCTCAGACTGAGAGAATGCAATTGTGGTCCGGAGGTAGCTGAAGACATGCACACCAATCTCCCACTGGAGCTCCTCCATTAGAAAATGTGCATTTTGGATGCACGTGATGATCTGCCCCATGTCGAAGGCCGACAGGCCTTGGCCGTTGTTGCCCTGCACGAATGCCACTGGAAGAGCATGCTCCAAGCCATACCACTTGGATTTTGACGCGTGCGAAGAGACGCCTCTTCCATGTTGGCATGCCACATGTTTTTCAAGCACAAGCACACATCGAAAGCCCTCGTTCACTTTCTCCTCCTGTTGCTGCTGTGCGTGTGTCTCCTGGAGGGGTCATTCAGCATCAAGCATGTGCGCATCCTTGATGAAACTCTCCAATTCAACATGACCCGCATTGAACTATATTAGACGCTGGCCGACATACAGCTTGAGTTGCTTGCACACCCTGCTGCTAACAATGTGCATGTAGACCGAGCTGCGTGTGACAAAGCTCATGTGGCAATACGCACAAAAGACTCCCATAGCTCACTACTGATGTCGACACAGGTGTCACCAATGTCACCTGCATCATCATATTCAGCAACACGCACAGCCACCGCCACCACCGCCGCTACCTTTGCATGCCAGAGGCGGGAAGCTTGACCGCTATTCACTGTGGTGACGGCTCCGTCATACTAATACTATGGTACGATCGAGCCATTGCACGTCCAGGGTGGGGTGATTTTGCATTGATATCCTGATTGAACCGTTTCAATGATACGAAGATGCCTTTGCCAAAAGGTACCATTGATATGGTATCTTTGTAGGATGGCAATCATGGTCACATGGTACACAGTACGCGTTTAGTACGTGAGCGGTGGTGTACGCGTACATACATGTACCCATTTATGCCAGTACGTGGCAGTACGCTACAGTGGCAGTTTTGTCGTGTTGCTTCACGAGCATCAAGCATGCTACTTGCGTACATGTGCACAACAGTAAACAATGAGCAGAGAACACTATGTTACAGCGAAGCATGTGTGCAGACATAGCCCATCACATGTGTCTGCCTAGTTACACCGAGTAATCATTAGACTCGCCCCCCTCATCATCATTACTAAACAACACGTCCACATCAGAGTCTGCCTCCCACTCAACAAACTCCTGCACATAATGTGGGTTGTGGATCTTCTTCAGCTGCCTCAAGTTGGTGAAGACAAACACCAACTTCTCTGCCCTGCGTGCTTGCAGCCGATTCCTTCTCTTTGAGTGGATGAAGTCGTACGTGCTCCAGGATCTCTCACAGCTACAAGCTGATGATGGTTGAGCCAACACGCGCATCGCTAGCTGCTGCAACTCGGGTACACTACCACCATACATGTGCCACCAAGCATGCGCGGGCATTGTGAGAGCCGCTCGTTGCACTGCCTCTTTGCCGAACAGCCCCATCTTACTTCGGTACATGTGTAGCTGTTGCAACGCCAAGTCAACCTTGTCATGGGACTGCAGGACCCTCTCCACCATCGTTGCAAAGCCTTCCATAACTTCCTCATTGGTGTGCTGCTCATGACCCCAATATTCGGGATCCAGCACATAGCCTGCTGCATGCATGTCACTATGCAGCATGATCCACCTGTCCCTCCAACAGGCGCGCACATCAAGTCGTTGTTGTTCAGTCATGCCCTTCAGATGCTTGAGCTGGTCGCCAACACGAAACATCTTGGCGTACACTTTGCCTATGGTGGGCAAGTTCCCATCAACCAAACGCAGCAGATCCACGATGGGGGCCGACACCGCATTCACTAATGCCACTTGTGACCAGAAATCTGGTGCCAAGATCAACGCTCTGACTGCAGCAGCTTCTTGCTTATGCACACCCTTGTCGGCCCAAGCCTTCCAGTCCCTGCTCACCACCACCTCGTCGAGAGCGTCTTTGACCTCGACTAGCCTTGCAAGAGTTATGAATGACGTTGCGAAGCGAGTATCTCCTGCACAACAAGTAGCTATGAGCAAACAAGCACGCGCATGACATGAGCATGCATGCATGCGCGGGCAATCAGCTGCAATTTCACATGGTTGCTGTCTACCATTAATCTTGCGCTTGTACTAAGTTGATCTCTAACTACACACATGCACGCATGCTATTTCACCTGGCTTGAGCAGCTCTAGCTTGGCTTTGGAGCGGAAGATGGCCAAGGAACGATGGTGGTTGGTAATGAACTTCACTATGCGTTTGCCATCAGCCACCACGCTTTTAACCCACTCCAACTTGCCTATATCCTCAAGCAATAAGTCCAAGCAATGCGCGGTGCACGGCGTCCATGTGATGTGCGGGTATTCGCTAGTGATCAGACGTGCAGCAGCTACGCACACGCTTGCATTGTCCATGACAACTTGTATCACATTCGCGGACCCCACCTGCAAGTTACACACATAAGTACTTGTGTTGTGTGCGTGTATGAGCATGCGTGTGTGATGCATGTGCTCACAAAGTGCTGCCAGTCAGTGCGTGCATGTGTCACACGCATAAGTACTTGTGTTGTGTGCGAGCATGAGCATGCGCGTGTAATGCATGTGCTCACAAAGTGCTGCCAGTCAGTGCATGCATGTGTCACACGCATGCGTACTTGTGTCGGGTGCGAGCATGAGCATGCGCGTGTGATGCATGTGCTCATAAAGTGCTGCCAGTCAGTGCTTGCATGTGTTACTTAGCATGGTTGTGTACACAATCTATAATGGCAATGAACGAGTGCACCACTTACTTCATCAATGGTGGAGATCAGCTGCTCGGATACATACTCCGCCGTCTTCTCCTTCCCTTCCGTGTTGATTGCTTGAAGAAAAACTTCTCCTTTAGGACTCACCATGAGCACATTCAACAATGGACGGTTGGACGTGTCCGACCATCCATCGCTAGCAATTGTGCATGAGGTTTCTCGTGTTGAGTCCTTGATGACTGCAAGTTCGCCATTCACCCTAGCATACTCCTTTTCCAACAAGGTTGTGCGAAGCGCCTCGGATGAGGGAGGGGTATATGAAGCGCCAAACTTGCCAACCGCTTTCATTGCTGCGATAAAGTAAGGGGACCTTGCCACGTTGAAGGGGATGCCATTGCTGAAGAAAAACCGAGCAATGGCTTCATCCACATGCGCTTTATCCCCACGCTTGAAAGTTGCATCAAGAGTTTGTTGTTGACTAGAAGGAACGGTGGCGCTTGAATCTATAGCACAATGTGATTGATTTGATGCGTGATGAGCAGCACCACTGCTTGCCAAGCTTCAATGCATGCACGCATGCATTCAAGTACCTGCACCAGCATCCCCAATGGCGGATGTGAGTTGATCTAGCAAGTCCAACCTCCTCCTCTTCTCACCCTCTTTCTCCTTGTCTTTCTTGGCTTGTGTAAGTTGCAAGACGATCTCCTCGGGAGGGGTTGTGCACTTGGTGACTCCACGTTCACCACTCAGATGGGCACCAATACGTGAAACACTTCCTGTCCACTCGTGCTCGCAATAAACACACCTCACACGAAAGTTGCCATGAGGCTTTCTCTCTATTATGTCGACGTGCTTCCACAGCGCACTTTGCGTCATTCTAACATAAACAAACACTATTATGAACACATGCAAATCACATATAGCACGTTGATGGTATGACTTGCAGGCTGCATGATGTATGATGGGCGCATAGCCAAGCATGCAGGCAACCAGTGCATACCCACGCACACACCTTGTAGCTAATGGCTATCAGGCGCAGCTACAGTAGCTTGAGAGATAAAGCTTGCAGCTAAAGGAGCGCCGTTCCCACCTGCCTGCCGCCGCTAACGCCGCCGCTGCCGCCAACTATGTTGCCTGCACCGCCGCCTAGTTACACTAGACTGACCAGTTACGGTTGAGATACAGTGCTAAGCTGTATCTCAGCGTAACTGGAGCGTAACCCAGTTACACTGGCGTACAGACTGCGTACAGACTGCGTATTAGGTACGCGGGGTCTCTGTACGCGTCCAAACGCGTACTATTGGTCTAAAAGTCGCGTACCTTGTGACCATGATGGCAATGGCAATTCGTACCATCAAAAAGTGCTTGCAATGCCAGTCCCTGCGCATAAAAACACCGGTAATGGCTCCGCCAAGCTATGCCCTTACAGGGCGATGATGCCGAGGGTATGTGGCGTTTGGTGGATCGTTGGCGGCACTGCCAGGAGCGTAGTGGGCGTTATAGTCAAGGTCCGGGATGAAGCCCATGTTCGCACAGCGTAGTGGGTGTTGTAGTCGAGGTCCGGGATGAAGCCCATGTTCGCACAGGGCGGGCAAGGTGCCGGTGGGGTGTCCTGGGTGTAAAATCCCACCATGCCTACCAAGGGCACAGCCAATGACAACAGTAATTTGGGTAATATCTTACAGGGCTCCCCCTCAGAGTGGGCAAAGGCACACCACAATACCGCCTCTTAAAACATCCAACCCACTAGCAGCTGCGACTACGGCGACCTGATTAAAGGGACCAAACAAAACTGGCATAACCAAGGTGGGTTACAATGCACTGTCAATGTCACATGCTAGGGTTCTTTATCTTGCACATGCACAGCCTCAAGAGTCTTGCACATGACATACACTGTCAATACAACATGCACACCCTCATGCATAGCCTCCAGTGTCATATACATGAACGGCATGACCAATCTTGCAAATGCACAGCCTATTTTTACTTGCGGGAGCTCACAAATGGCAAAAGAGAAGCTGCGTAGTAGCACGAGTTATTCATGACCTAGATTAATGTTTGCAGCGGCAATTAAGCAGTATGCTTGCAGATTGCCATGTTGGTCAGGGAGAACCAAGCCTCTGAGAGCAGCGCGGCAGGCTGACTGTCTGCATGGCGGAGTGCGATAAAGCGGACGACAAGGTAAGCATGTGTATGCTGATGGGCTAGTCCTTTGGCAGCACGCCACTCTTACAGCATTACCAAATGCAGGTGGTCACACTGAAAGCGACCATCAAGCGCATGCACATGCATGGGGAGGTGCCGATATGCAAGCTGAAGGACGAAGTAGCGGCTGTATTGTCAGCAATCGAGGCAGCAAATCAAGATGACTCCAATATTGAAGCAGAAGACTTGTCGGAGGAGGAATAGGAGGAGGGGGTTGAGGAGGAGGTTTGAGGCAGGCAGCACGGGTTTACAAGCTGCGCATGAGTGTGTGCAACAGCTACACTCAATGTTGTAGGTAATTTAATGCGCAAGTTGGCTGCTCAATTGCAAGTGGTACTCTTACCACTGCCGGTACGTTGTATGAATTGTGGGCTGATAGTTGCAAGACCAAAAAATATGTCCAAGATTTGTATAAGCTGCATGGCATGTTAGTGTTGGCTTATGGCACAAATTGTCAACCTTTGTCAAACGGTAAGGGTCATATATTAACAGCAAAGTAACGGCAAGGAAACCGCCGGCTATTGCTGTCAGCTGTCCGTAATTACCGGCTAACGGCCGTCTGTGCACATCGATCAAAAGGTAGATGACTGACAACTCTCGTCCGGTCAGTGCCACTGACAACAATTTTCGGCCCGCGGTCGTCTGCGTCAGTCCACATAAACCAATGGCAAAACCAATAGTCAAAAAGAAACATTTCAAGCAGCGGCAGGCAGGCTCAGGCACCCTTCAGTGCCTCAGTCCTTGGTTAGTCACTGTGTAGAATTTGCCATATAGCAAAAATGCCTGAATCAGAGTAAGGAGCGCGCACTCTCGCCAACTTAAGTCTACACCAACCTACCCACATACACAATGGGTAACAGGTAGCAATGACAGCAACAACAATAACCACCCATGACCTGGCGAACGAGATTAAATACGTGCACGCGCAACAATTTTTCCAAATGCGCAACAGTGTGCGCACCTCTCGCAGAGGCAGGAGTACATTGTAATGAGAGACAGGGTGAAGGATGGGACGAGGCAGAGGAACATGGGGATGTGCTGAGGGCTAGAAGGAGAAGTGGAGGCAGAGGTAGGAGAAGGGTGTGAGGGAAAGGAGGCGGAGGTTGGGAGGCTGCGGGAGAAGTTTAACGCTCAGTCGGCCTCCAAGGCAAAGGCAGCGGCACCTGTAGAGCCAAGAGCAGAAGAGAGAGAGAGAGAGAGAGAGAGAGAGAGAGAGAGAGAGAGAGAGAGAGAGAGAGAGAGAGAGAGAGAGAGAGAGAGAGAGNCTGATCCGCGATGCAACAATCTGCTCACGTTCGTCGTCGCCACTGCGGCTGCCGCCAAACACATGATGCCTAAGGTTGTGCTGTTCACGGGCGGGCGGCCTGGTTAGATAGGGTCGGCGCTGCTGCCACCGTTGCCAGGAATCTGGTGCTGGAGGCGGTGCTGGCCATGAACGGTGGGCATGCGGACAACGTCGCCGGTGCCGCCGCCATCGCCAACTGCCAATTGCAACGCTGCAAGGCAGCCAAGGCATATGGCGCCGCTTTTAAGGTGCTACGCTTTTGAAATTATGACTTGGAACACCGTAATTACGTAATGCTATATCCAATGACATAAAGAAAACAACTTGCATCCAGCCGATATCTAGGAGGCATCTGCCAAAATATCGGCGTACAACAGCGCCATTAGGGTACCTGGTAATTTGGTCCGTTGTAGCGAAAAACACAGACCATGCTAGATGGGACTACATATGCCAGTCAAATTACAGGTTTTTAACCAGACACCACTGCCTACCTGTATCTGGTCTCGCCTGACTCCAACAAATCATAACCAGACCATGGTAGACCCCACCAGATGCTAGGTGCTGGCCAGGTTTCCTGGTTAGCGTGATGCTTATGCGGTTGAACTGTTACTTGTTGGCCAATAATGTCAGCATGAGTTTGTCACGATGGATTTGCGTAAGTAGTAGTGTATCAAGTATTTTACTGGTGGCTTGACTAGTAACCGGGCTTGATTGGCTTGATTAACAATTGGGTGGCGGCGGCGTTTACGACGGCCATCAAGGGCGTTGTAAGCTTAGGTGAAGGGCGGCCTATAAGACGGCCCAACCAGCTGCCCAGCGGGGCTTGACTGACGCCATCACGCGCCATGCCCGTTGGAGCCACTCTTTGTGAAAGGACGGACGCTGCTCTAAATATGTAACGCCACCCTAGGCTTGAGCACTTAGCTCTCACCTAAGAGGGTCATGCACTCTACTACTTCGTGCAAGCACTCACACATTTGTGCAAGCACTCTCACACCGTGCATACATTGTCACGCAAGCGCTAGCACCGTGCATACACTCACACATGCAAGTGTAAACACGTTCTCTAAGTGTACACACTCACGCACAAATGCTACACAGGGACACACGTCCACACCTTGAAGTTGAAGAGCTTTGGCCCCCCCTTTAACGGACGCTCACCCGAACACCCCACGTAAAGTCCCACACGAGCAAGTACGCCAAGGCAAGGTAGGTAGGTAGGTACAAGTCTCCAATGCCTTGCCTACAAAGCGTGCTCACCCCTAGTGCCTTATCTAGTTACTTAAGGGTAGTGGGTGTCTCCACCAATGGTGCCTTGTTCAGACCTTGGTGTAATCCAAGGCGGCCGACTATCTTGTACTTGCCCTTAGTAGGCTCACACCAATTATCTTAACGGATATCTTACCCCAAGGCTCAGCCAATTATATTGTACGATAACATTGTGATATTGGCCATGCAGTCCCGTGGTCACAGTTTGTAGATGCCAGTCTCCGTGATATTGGTATGGCATCCTATATTACCATTATACTTCTGTGCGATACCCGCATCTGACTCTTCAGGCACTTTCTAGAAGTGCACATGTAATATCCGCATTGTTCTTCGATGTGGACATTCATTGCTACATTATCCGCATCCTTGTGCGTGATATTGGTGCTTGACTTTTCTGATATTCTTTAGACATGAGTATCAACATACACAACTTGGATGTCCACATTCATGTGAAAGATATAAACATGTACGCCTTCTTGGATGTGTATTCATGTGACAGGCACATTGATATTGTAGACATTGGTGGCTGAGTGGCCCTCATCAATGTCTGTCTCATGGACGCTTATATATAAGATGTAACATTTACAATGTAGACATTTGTGGCTGACTGTTCCACACTGATGTCTACCTTGTGGCAGCAAGCACACATGCTTGTTCATTGTCTATCTCACGTGCGTTCAAGCACTTAGAGCATAACTACTAGCCGTGTTACACTCCTCCCCACCTACTTTGTGACGGTCTCCGACACATAAGTTTGAAAAACAACGAGATTGAAGGTGGCAAACCTCCATGGTTGCCTCTCGCGAGTGCACTCGTGCTTGGTAGGTTTGGCTTGGGGCTGCACACATCTTGTGCACATTCAGAAGGGCATTATAGCTACACAAAGGGTAGCTAGGCTTGGGTTGGGTCATTGTGAGTTGCAAGGAATTCTTGCATCAACTCTTGGCAATTTGCCAAGTCCTTTTCTAAGACCCGTAAGTTGTGTTCTACACCATAGCCCTTCCATTATACGAGATACTCGGGAGAACAATTTCTTCCTCAAGGACGGCGTGCCAATATTGCCTCTACCTCGTACTCCCAATCATTATCTACCAACTCGGGCGGAGGTGGGGGTTGAACTCTACCATCACTCTTGTACTCCCTTAGCAACAATACATGGAACACGTCAACAACACACATTCATTTACCCATGCACTTAAAGAAGAACACGGGGGGGGGGGGGGGGGGG
>RHPI01000638.1:373436-389135 GCA_009103225.1 Chlorokybus atmophyticus
GGGGGGGGCTGCAGTTGCATCGCATGTGCGCGCATACATGCACATGCACACACATGCGCACGTGTGCTTCCCTGCCTTACCTTAGATGTCACGTTCACTGAGCGTCCGCATGCCATATAATATCATCTGAACTGAAAAACTCTCACTGCGTTCACAGTCAAGATCTGCAAGTATTCCGCACCGCGTACGCTGGTTGTTTGTGCTCACTCGTCACAGTGTTCTTGTTGTGCAGACATGATGGTGCTACCGAGTGGCGTTGACGTGCATGCACACAAGCCACCAATTAGTTGAGTAAGGTCACATGTTGCAAGGGATGCCTCAGTCTGTTGCCTGGTCCAGTGAGTGTTCAGCGCAATGCTCATGGCGGGGAACATGAACTCACGCTGTGTTAGGCAAGCATCTTTACGCCGGCACACTAGATGCCAGCCTGCTGAGCAGGCTGACACCGTCTGTTCATTATGCACGCTGCCATGTCAGCTTGCAGCAACACACCTCCTTTTTAACTTGAACGAGTTGACTGTTCACAATGAGCGGCAGCCATGGCATGGTAAGTGCTTAAGCTTGCGTGCAAAGGCAGTCCGTTTTTTTATGCGGGTCAGCTGGTCAGCAAGGAAAGCGGAGACTTGACTACTACCACTGGCTTCCAAATGCCTAGAATACGAAAACCATATTGAAAATCAACAAGCACAGACAACGTTGAATTGGCTCATCAGGCAATCACAGAAGCACATGGTGTCGCACTTGATCAAGCCAGCTGCAGCCACAGTCTTAGCCACCACCAGTTGGTTGGTTGCAACCAATCGGCGAGCTTGCAGCGGAGCGGAGGCGCCTTAGGCAGGGGCGGGGGGCCACTGCTAGGTACATCGCTAGGCTCACCCCTCACACACACAAAGCTGAGCTCACACTCGCTGTCCCTCCGTGCCGCCTCCTCCTCTCTTCCCCCACGTCGCGTAACGCGCAAGTGCACCAGCCCAGCACGGCCCGCGCTGCACGGGGCTGCCGGGTCCCTGCGAACCGTTGGGCGCGTCAACGAGTGTGGTGCGCATCCACAGTCCCTAACCACTAGGTACCCTAACCCCTGCTGTAGGGTACACGCTGGGGCATGATGTAGTACACCACCACCCAGGCTAGTGGCAGACGTCAATTTAACGGCGGTCAGACACCCCACCCCGCGCAGCTGAGCTCGCTGCCGGCTGCCGTGAGGTGGCGGTGGCGCTGCTGTTGTTGGTGGCGGTGGTGCCTACGGCCAAGCTCGGCGTAGGGAAGGGGAGGTGCGGAGGCTGCTGCGGCTGGAGGGGCGTGTGGACCCCTACTCTGGGCTTCGGGGCCCGCTAGCAGGTGTGATATGCATGCTACGCTACCTGCAGCGGACATGCTGTGGTGAATGTGCTTGGGTTGCTTATGCCAAGCCCACGTTGGCGACGACGTCAGTGCAATGTTACACAAAGAACACATTATTATTGGCATGCCAAGCACATTGGCTGGCCCACCTAGCCGCAAGCTCACCCAGTGGGAACTTGATAGCTGAAGCGCGGCTGGTAGCTGAAGCTAGCGTGCGCTTGCTGGTCATTTGCTGGTCGCGAGCAACTGATAGTATGCACGGGAAAAGCTTGACGCATGCCAGTGTTTAGAGTTGCAGCATGTGCCTAACCAGCCCTGCCGCTGTTCTCGTGGCCGGGGATGAACATGCACACAGTGACAGTTGCCTTGACTTTTTCCCTGCTCGCAAATATGTCTGCGTATACATCTTTTGGTGACGACGGCTGAGTGAGTGGGTGCAGAGAACGTGACGTAATCGCTACCCCTGAATTGGTTTTGTCTTTCAGATCATAAACACCAATTCAATGCACACACTCAGGTTCGACATATTAACACAAGCGGACAACAGGTCCAGCTTGCGTGTGCAGTGTGGAACCGATGCACAGGCAATTCTTAGCATCTCAAATAACCACTCCAACCGCATGGTGACAATGGTTGACTGTTAACAACAGCAATTGCTGACGCTGCGCATGCCGCTTCCATGAATAGCTATAGCTTTTTGATGACATGCTGCTAGACGTCTCCACGTGCAGTCTAATGCGTTCATGTGGACATGTGCGCAGGTCATATTGCCTCCGTCGATCGTGACAGCAACGATTGCTGTTGGACTGCAACTACTGAAGGCTAACGCTCAGTAGCTAACATGGCGATGGCTGTGTCTGCGACACTGCTAGTACACAGTGAGTGCCAGTATGCAGGCTTCTGTGTGCATGTGCGAGCTCAATGCAGGCGCTTTTGGTATCCGTGCATGCGTGCATCGGTCCGCGTGTGTGTACAGCCGCATGCGTGCTAGTGTTGAACTGCATTATGGGCAGGAGCTCACTTGCCAGCCTGCACTACCCATTTACCTTTCAGAGAGTCCAGGCGGTCTGTACCCATCAAGACCGGTACGTGCTTCCTCATGTCAGTGTTTGCTTCTTGTTAGCATTGTTCTTCAGGGCTGCCTGTTGGACTGTACGCTTACACAGTCTGCTCACACCTACACGCAAAAACAAGCCTCTGCAATGCAGGCTACATGCGGAAGTTTGCACCAGGAGTTGTACGAACAACCCGCTTGCAAACAAACTGCCAACAAGAGCGGGCGCGGCTACCACTTAGTACAAGCCCAGAAGGTATGCAGTCGCTGCAGTGGCTTTGTTGCTCGGTTTCAAAGACAACGCTCTTGTACAACTTGCTTTCATAGCAGGCGCTTTCCCTGACAGCTCCGCAAGTTCCAATGACTCTGCACTCGAGCAGCTCCCAGACGAACAACAGGCAAGTGAGCAATGATGCTTGATTCATAGTTGTGTGATTATGATGGGGTATTTGGAAACCAACACATGCGCACTCATATTGTAACTGAATCATGTAGTTAAATCACACAGGTGAGCGAGCACTTCTGGCTCTTACCGGGAGGTGTATGCACAGCAATGCTGGTTCCATGCAAACTCCGCCCGCCACTGTCTGTTGAGCTGATGGAGGTTATCCGCAACTGCGCACCGGAAGCAAATGACAGCAGTGCAGACAGCGTCATTGCCTACGCAAAGCGAGCGCTGGAGATGGTCGCACAGGATGAAAAGTCCAGAAGATACCAGTCCAACTTTGAAGGACGGGCCCTGTTGTTCAATTACAATGGCAGGGCGGCGGAGAGTTTCTCTTGGGAAGACTTGGCATTAGCTGCGGGGGTAGCGCAGTTGTTCAAGGTGTGCAAGCGCGATTACCAGCTGACCAACTTCGGCAATGCGAAGAGTGTTGTGTTTGTGGGAGACTCTGCACGCGCACATGCGGCCGCATACGTGTATGGTGCGATCTACATTGCAGAACAGAATGCACGGAACCAGTGGCGTCAGGTGAGCATTGACAGCAGTGCAGATAAACATGAATGCATAGTATAACCAGAAGACAGGGGTGGCCGTTGGCGTCTGATGTTGTTCAGCTGCCGTTGCTGCACAATGATAGAATCCAACACATGCGTGCGTGTCTGACTTCTCTGAATGCCTCCCTGGTACACGCCTTTGCACAAGCGCGTGCATGTAGTGATCTGAGCAAAGGCGTGTAGCAGGGAGAGGGATACCTTAATCAACCATAACTTACATTGCTTTATGTGTGTTTGGCAGCAAAGGAGCAACAGCGTGGTGGGTGTGGGTGACGTCAAGTTGTATTCGAACTTAGCTGAATGCATGAGGCACTGGACGGTCACCGTGCTGAAGGGTATCGGCGCAACCGACATGATTGACGTCCTGCGCAAAATTGACGGCACTTTTTTCGAACTCAAGTACAAGACCCTCAGCACCGTCCATGATTTGGAAGAATTGTGCGACTCTCCGCCCAGACGCCAGTGGTGTGTCGAGAAGATCCGCGACAGAGCCTTGCAAGCCGCATTGGTGGCCGCTGTATGCGTCGCGCTGTTGCTGTTGTGTCAGCTTCTGACACAGCAGCTCGGCATATTTGTCGTCAAAGGCGCATTCCTGGTCTTTTTGCTTTGTCTTTCCTTGTTTTTGGTTTGTGTTTTTGTTTACATAGTACTTACTTGATGAAATTGTCCTTGGATATATGGCTTCAATAGCTCTTTTTGTTTTACCGTTGGCCCTTGAACTGATTGCTCTATATTATTTTAGACTATTTGTTTCTGTGATTAGCTTTGCAACTTGTGCGTCATCACTCAGCAGATGTGTACGAAAGTTGAATGTGCTACGTGTGCACATGCGTGCAGGTAACCAATTAACTGTGAGCATGCATGCATGACTAACGGGGATGGTTAGTCGGTAGGTAGGCTATAGTTGTTAGCTAGCCCGGTGGTTGTGTATGGTGATATCATTGATGAGTGTAGACAATGTGTTGCTGTTGGGCTGGCATGTAAACATGGAATGTGTGACCTTGCATGCACGAAATCCCCATTCCACCTTTTATACATAATAAGCATACGATAAAGAGTCGTGTTGTGAGATGGACACTGAACGCCATTCCATAAGTGATGTATTATAATCCATTTCACCCTACTTGCATGTCTTATTGTTGGCGACAATAGCAACCACTAAAATGTTACTTACCGCCTTTCGGTTTATTATTGCGCATATGCTATATGCACAACATTGTTGATGCATGCCGCATAGAGGTGTTTAACCTGATTGAACTCCATAGCGCAGCATGTGCTCAATAAAATTAAACATGGGAACACTGTCTCCCTCCCCACAGCCTTGTGTGTATAGAAAATCGAAGATGCTATCGCATCCATGCAATAATACATCACACTACCATACCCCTTATATACACACGTTGAACATGATGTACAATGCACGCCAATAGCAAATGTACACATACTTTCTTACTACTTCACACATGTTCAAAAACCGGGCTGCCTACCCAAGCAACTCCATGACTACGCCCAGAATGTCATTCATGCAAGCACACATGCGCAATCATTACCTACACACAGCCATGGTGTCAACACCGACTTCATACATTGTCGAGGACGACAACACGACCCCCCCGCCGCCGCTACCGAACCCTCGACCACCCGCAACCCAAATCGCTGCGGCTTCACATGTACTACATTAAAGCTAGTAGTCGTGGTGTACTTTGGGGGGGGGTTACGGTTTGTTCAAACACAGCATGCATAGCACTCCCTCATTGTTGGCTTGTGGTGTGTGGGGGGGGCATGCCATGAGCACTCGTTGCCATGCATAATTCACACACCTGTAAGGTCCCAATGAACACACTAGTCACAAGGCCTCACACACTGCAAGGCAGGGCAGGCTATACATGGTCTTTACATCTATGTACACCTACACATAAATGGCCGCTCTGCCCCAACACCACATATATCCTGTAGATGCCTCACTTGATGCGGGGGATCCAGATTCCAAAGTTGCAAAAACGCAGCCTGAATGCGGGGAGGCAGGCAAGCAGAGCGCGTAGGGAGCACCGCGCTCGGGGGGGGGGGGGGGTCCTTGAGCAAGTAGCACCCCTCAAGGCACCTCACATGGATGCACCATGGGTAGTAATCCTATGAGAAGGGCACCACCGGCTTCCCGCATCATCCACCTAAATCGGACGAGAACGCAGCAAGGGGCCTAGCCAATTCAGTATAATGCGCACCATAATGTTATTAACACCATGCTGCATCACACAGCACTGTGTTCTACACATACCTGCCCTGTTGACCATCATGATATAGCAAAACGGGGCGACCACCTTTGCGGTTGAGACACCACCACTCGCGTACGCACCGTGGGCGCCCTCCCTCCCGCACAAGAAGATGTTCCGTCCAAGGTTTGGTGACCTTGGTGATAAGGTCCACGCCAACAGATACATTAGCTGCATGTGCTACCGTGATGCGAAGAGTCTATCTGCGCCACACTGGGAACGAGACCCGCACTCACGATGCCAGCATCCGCTTTGTTGGGCCATGTGTAGCATTTCGGCATCACTAATGGGTTGGCCTTGCCCGCCGCCTCAATCAACAAAACCGTGTGTGCAATTAAGGCAACATTTCCTTCAGACTGCCACCTCAGCCATACAGAAGCAGCACTTAAACCGGATCAACACCAAGGTCAATTTTGGTCATCATCGATGAGTGAAGAGCTTCCCGCACGAATCAATGGACCGGATGTAAGAACACGAACGGTTACGGCAATTACAGGCGATGTAATTGATACAATGGTAGGAGTACCAATGAGCATTCTCAACTATGCAGCTGGTAATGCAAGTCCCCATTGTTAGCTTTTCTGAGTGCATGCTTCTTGCTTGAACCTTTACAATAAGCATTTGGTTCTTGTTTCTTCTTTTTTGAGTGCGAGTGCTGTGAGAATGCATTGGTGTTGTGAGCATACTGCATGCCGTCCGAGAGTGCATATATAGCAATAATATTCTCGTCAACCTGCAACGGACCCAGTGCGACCATACCAAAAGCTGACCATATCCTCTCTACACCAGTAACATGTACGGTACTTTGCATTGCATGCTTACATCATCAATAATTATTAACTGCATACAGCGAGCATTGAGAGCGACTTAACACCAACTCCAAGTGAACTATTCTGTATTCATATACGAGATCACCATATTGTGAGTGCATGCATATGCATTAGTGTTTTCATATCTCGAGTCTTGACACCTACCAATAGGACAACCATTGACAGTTACATTTTTATACATCATGATAATCTCACATCTCCTTAATGCATGGGCTCATAGGAAAGCTCGCTGTTCTAGCGTCAACATTCATTTTCAAACTTCGGGCACGTTGAGGTCCAGAACACACAGTGAGTGACATCGCCAATGCAAAGGGAGCACAAGTTCTTCATATGCATATTGTACAGTTACACACAACCCAGAAGCCTATGCGAGCCGTACACATATGTACAAAAGCTATACAGCTATACACTTGTATACAATGCAGAGTCTCTACTTTGACCAGCGCCAATCCACGACACTCTTGTGCTTTTAGAGCGGGTTGGTCTGCCAATGCATGTTGCTGCATCCGTGCTCGTGGCATGAGCGACCCCATACATGGCGTGCGTTCTTTTCCTAGCCTCACTGCGCTCGAGGAGGCCTCTTGCGCACAGGGCACCATCGCTGTACGGCGCCGCCCACCCAAAGCATAAGGTTATAAGCTCCCAGATGGGGCCCACTTTGTCACAACCATCTCGGCCATGGTAGCAAAAGTCGCTGCCATGAGAGGAGGCATAGCGATTTTATGAATCATCATGAAGCACGGCGTTACACACCGAGTCCCCAGGTTCATCTTTATGGTACGGGTGCAGCACCTGGCGGCCATGGTGACGGAAGGGGGTTAAAAACGTAGAGGGGAAGGGGACATTGTTATCATTGTAGTCCTCCTCCTACGGCGGCGGCCAGCCCATAGGGATGTCGTAGCACAAGGGGTTTGCCTCCGCTGCACTGACAATAAGCCCACGCTCACGGCACTAGGTCTGCCGCCGCCGCCATCGTGGACAGGCCAACTCACATGCACAGGATCAAGCGCGTACAGCCTAAGGCATTGTTTCGTTGCCGTCATCTGAATTCCCGAGAGGCAACACTTGGAACTCATCATAGAGTAGGTTATCGAGTACTAGCCTACACGACAGCTATCTGCACGACAAGGGGGACAATGCCACTGACTCATACAATGTTTCAAATGTGGTTGAAGATTCAACCTTCACATCATATGGTATGATGTAGCGGAGAGCACTAAAGCATAAAATGGTAGTAAGTGCCTGCACGATACTAGCCGCACTAGTCTCTTGTGCAAGAGGGATCGGATCTCTTTAGTCCACCACTATTCCGCTTCTCGTCAATGATGCCCACAAAGGATTGGTTTGAGTTGTTGGCATGTGCAGTAATTTGGAGGGATGCGGTTCAACCAAGTTGATGTGCTTGACAATAAGGTGTGGACAGGCACAGGACACAAGGGAAGGGTTGTTGCCGCAGGAGGCAATTTGATTTCATTGCAGTGCTGTGTAAAAAAGATATATATGCCACATTTACTGTGAGGCTCTGCATGATGTGCAGCTTGAAGCCGCCTACTGCATGGCATGTGCCGTGCTACCAAATTTCTCATGATAATCAGTGGTCAAGTTGTATGATAATTATTTGATAATTAGTTTTTAAGGGTACCACTAGTAGCTGTATGTTGATACATAATGTATTGACATAATGTATGTGCACGTGTGCGTGTTTATATGTGCACGTGTACTCTTGCGCGTGTGCGCATATAATATGCGAGGTACTTTTTTGCGCGCGCATGCCTCTGTGCGAGCAACAATGACTCGCAAACCACTCACTTCCAGTGCATTCATGATTGTGCAATTATACTGGTTGAAGCCATCGGGCTCAAGCTGCTCTACAATGAGTATACTTTTATAGCAAGATGATCCACTCACTTCACTACTGTTAGAGTAAGTGGATCATTTACTACTATTAATACCAGCCTATTGCTACATATACTGGCTTCTCTTATAGGACATGCATGCATATTATGGAGTCTTGACTCAATGGGCTACCCGCACTCCTGTGGCATATGAGCATGAGCACTAGTGCATTGCGCCTGTTGCGCAGGTAATGAAGTCACTACTAAGTAGTATTGTGGTAACTTAGTTACCTCGTGACCATTGTGCCATTGGAGACTTAGTTGTGATCAGTGATCATCACTTGCAAGTTACGAGTGACTAACGATCTCCGATAGCACAATGATAGTGACTTGAAGCACCCAAACATCAAACGTGAATTGCACGCGCTCCAAGAGTCTCCCCCTCCCCCTCTCTCCTTCCCGCCCTCCCTCTCTCCCTCTCTCGTGTGTGTCCTCCCTCCTCTCGTGTTTGTCTCAGGCGAACGATGTGCTTGTTCTGCAGTGCAAGTCTCAGCCCGATTGCCAACCGTAGGCGGCCTAGGGTCGGCAATGTCCTTCACATACTATTGTCACTGAGTTCAGCTTTGGCGTCCTTGGGCTGGGTGGCTTGGTTCAGCAACAATAGCAGGTGATGAGGTGCACCCCATGTGGGGTCACCGCACCACTGTACCGGTAGCTTGTGTAGCGAAGCTGCGCCGCACCTGCGCTGGTGTGACAGTCACACGAGCACACTGCAGCAGGTGTTGCGGCAGCACCAAGCAACATCATCATGAGTGCTCCCCGTGCCATCTTCGCCTGCTCGCGAGCAGCATTGGGTGTGTGAAGATGTAGTTTGAATCGCGCAACATGCACTATGTGCCGAGTGAGTGTTGTCAGCTTGCCCTTCAGGAGATGGCAATCGGCTTGCATCGCCAGCAGCAACTACTTCATTACATAAGTATGGGCGCAATCAGTACATGCATATGAAGCGTGTGTACTCCACCACGCTGAATTTGATATTATAAGGCCCTCAAATGCGCCACGTGCCGCACCTGGGGGGGTCAACCTCGCGGAGAGCCTCTCCACGACTGAGTGGGCATCCTCGCAAGCATGCCCGCTCTCCGCGAGGTTGAACCCAGGAGAACCGTACCGTACCATGGTAATGTTTGAGCCAAAAGTATAATGTTGAGGTTTAAGTTGCAGGTTCAAGTTGTGTGCAGCCTGCTTGTCTCGTAAGACATTCGCGCATTGTGCCAACAATGGTAGATATACACCTACCATTGTTGGCACAATGCGCCAACAGTGTGCTCCACGACATTGACGATTTTTTTGGACATTGCAGCGCTTGTTGAACCACCATACCTCGATCTTTATGCCAGTGGAGCAGGTTTGCATATGAGAGACACTCTCATTGTGACGCGTATACCCGGGTGCTGGAGACTTCTCTTTAGCACACGCACACATGCTGACACACTTACATGTACAAACACACAATCAAGTTATGCCTTTGAATGCCTTGAAAAACAGTTTATACAACTTGAACTTCAAGATATTAGTACGGCACCGTGCCGTGGCATGTGACATGCCACGGCACAGGCTGCTTCAAGCTGCATATACGGCATATGCACACATATGCACCTCTCTTCACACAGAACACTAACAAGCCTCCGGCAGCAATAGCCCCTTCTCTTCTGCCCTCTGCCGTTTTGAACTTGTCATTCAATCCAAGTTGATAGTCACGCACCATCCGCAACTGATTGCAACAATCACTCTGCACAACCACGCCAGCAACTGAACCACAACCACCAACGAGGGGAATGACTGGCGGAATGGATGCAGTGACTGGTATTGTGCAGGTACCTACCACGCCTTGTGGCTTAATGTTGCATTGCTTCAAGCAATGCAGCAATAAAGTTGCCCCCCAACTGGACCAACTTTCAAGGCTGAAGTTCAGCCACATTCAGTACATTATATGTCCCAGTGCCAATGGGCCTTCCGGGAAAAGGGGCAAAAATTTTCCCAGGTGTACTGTAACTGAGCACATGTTGCAAACCACATTTCAAAGTCACTAAGCGCCCTACGCGGCATGCAGCAACACATATGCATGGAGCAAGGTTAAGAACTCAAGGGCAAGAACTGCGCGAAGTTGAAATTGCTGCTGCTATTGTCAATGATAGCAGGCTAAACTGGCTTACAAAGCATCGCTTGTGGAATGGCTTATGATGTCCACCTGACAGCTCTTCGTCACGGGGTCATTGTGCATACACGCATCAAAAAACGAAGCTAACAAGAAATAAGCACTGACATGAGAAAGCATTGACATGAGGAAGCACGTACCGTTCTTGATGGGTGCAGACCACCTGGAGACTCTGACAGGCAAATAAGTAGTGCAGGCCGGCAGGTGAGCTCCTGGCCATGAAGCAGTTTAACACTAGCACACACATATAATAATGTACGCATGCACGCATGCAGAGCTAGCAACAAAGCGCCTGCATTGAAGCCAGCACATGCGCAAAGGCTCTCGAGTACTGGTACTCGCTGTGTACAAGTAGTGTCGACGACACAGCCATGGCCATGTCGGCTACTGAGAGACAGCCTTTGGTAGACGCGGTCCGACAGAAACGGTCGGCGGAGGCAACATCACCTGCTCATGCGTGCGCGAGCACGCATTGGTTAAATGCACGTGGAAGCCAGCGGCCTGTCTCTGGAAAGCTAGTTGGACGCAGCACGCGCAGCGATCAGCAATCGCTGTCACTAACAGTCAACCATTGTCACCATCCGGTCCGCAATTGGACTTAAGATGTTCAGGTTCGATTCCACAATACACACGCAAGCTGGACTTGTTATGCGATAGTATTGTTACGGTGAACCTGAATGTGTTCAACTGAATCACAAGCACACAGGTTCAACCTGTGTTTATGTGTGTTTATGATCAGAATGAAACCAAACCACACCAGGGTAGCGATGTATGTCACATACTCTCTGTACCCGACTCAAGCCGTAGTCTTTAGAAGCTGATATACAACTCAAACACATAGGTGCGAGCAGAAAAAATTCAAAGGGACTGTCATGTCAATGTGGAAAAACCAATGGAACAACGGAACAGGGCTGGTTACGCACATGCAACTCCATACTCACAATGCGTCAAGCTTCAAGCATGCTTCCTAGAACTGTAGCTCGCAATCATACAATGGCCGGCAAGCGCACGCTAGCTTCAGCTACAGCCGATCAAGCTGCCCACCGGGAGCTTGCAGCTATGTCACAGCTATGTCAGAGTGTGGGCCAGCCCATGTGTGCTTGTCGTGCTGGTAGCGAATGTGTGCTTTCTTCTTCAACGACACAGTGGCTTGGCAACTTGCCGCCGATGTGGGCAAGGCATGAGCACGAAATTCAAGCACATGCAGCATCCCCGCTGCAAGTAGCAGCATGCGCACCACACCTAGTGACGGGCCTCCGGGTCCAGAACCGCGGTCCGCACACCCCTCCACCTGTAGCAGCACCCCCGCTTCTTCCTTCCGCCAAGCTTGGCCGTAGGCAGCAGCAACACCGCCACCACCACCGCAGCCTGCTGCAAGCTCAGCTGCGGGGTGGGGTGTCTGACTGTCGTCGAATTGACATCTGCCTCTCGTAGTAGACAGGGCGGGTGGTGGTGGACCACGGTGTACAGTACACCACTGGTGATGATGTAATGCATCATGGCCCAGCGCGTACTCCTAGCAGGGGTTAGGGTACCTAGTGGTTAGGGACAGTTGAGGTTGTCCTCTATGCGCCACATCCGTTGACACGCCCAAAAGTTTAACTGCTAGGGACCGGCAGCCGCGTGCTGGGCTGGGCATACGCGAGCAGGCGGCACGGAGGGACAGCGAGTGCAGTGAGTGAGCTTTGCTTTGTGCGTGTGTGGGATGCCTTAGCGGTGGCCCGCTGCTCCTAGCGCCTCCGTTGCAAGCTCTCTGGTGTTTTGCAACCAATCAACTGGTGGTGGCTGCAGCTGGCTTGAGGGTGCGACAAAGTGTGCTTCTGCGATGCCTGCTGCCGAGCAGAACAATGTCTCTTCCAAAATCTTGTAAGTTTTACATAGTAGTTGATTCCCGTGTACTGGGCATTTGAAGCCGATGGCAGTAGTCACGTCTCCGCTTTGCTTGGCTGACCAGCTGACCCGCTGATCCGCGTAGGCAACCGCACTGTCCGTAAGCGGACAGTGCGGATACACGCAAGCACTCACATGCCACGGCTGCCGCTCGTTGTGAAGTCAAGCGCCAACTTGTTCAAATTAACAAGGAGGTTTGTGTTGCTGCAAGCTGGCATGGCAGCGTGCATGTTGAACAAGCGGTGTCAGCCCTGCCCAGCAGGCTGGCATCTAGTGTCGTTGTATAGACGCTTGATCAACACAATGCAAGTTGAGGTTTCAGGCCAGGTGAGCATTGCGCTGAACACTCACTGGACCCGGCAATAGACTAAGGCAAACCTTGTAACATGTAGCCTGATTAATGAAGTTGTGCCCTGTGTGCATGCACACCAATGGCACTCAGTAGCACCATAATGATGATTGCACAACAAGAACAAGGTGACAAGTGAGCACAAACAGCCAGCGTGCTTGGTGCGGAGTACTTGCAGAGGCAAATTGTCACATGTCAATGCAGTGAGGGTTTTCGATTTTGGATATTATGATATGGCATGACTGCGATATCTGAGGTGAATTTAGGAGGTGCGTGCGCGCGCGCATGTGCATGTATGTGCACACACGCGCACACATACACGTGTGCGCAGGTGCAATGCAAATGCACAATCAACTCCCGTCAACTCGTGCATGTATGCATCGAGAATACAGCAATCGTAGATCATCTGTGACAGAGAACTTGCTCGCACATGCGCTGATGCCTATTGACCACGGGGGAGGGGGGGGGAGGTGTGCGTTAAGTATGTGCGACATGCTCAACATACTACTAACATGATGTTGAGCATGCCATGGTCATAGTGGCGCTCATGATGTGCAGCGCAGCCATATAAGCGAGTCCTGCATGCGTGCATGACAAGCATGGGTGGGCAGTAGAGTCATATCACATCATGCAACAAGTTGGAAACTTGGTTGATGTCCGACATGGCAGAGTCTATGCATGTGTGCAACAGAGTTAAACACGTCTTGCATGGCTCAGTGCTGCAATGCTTGCGTCCCCATTGGGCTGTACGATGCAATGAGAATATCATGAAAGGTCGGTGTTTCCACATGTGTTGATAAGCACACGCTTCTCATTAAACTCAACAAGAGCTTAACAAGTGAGATACGGCAGCAACGTGCAATACAGAAGGTCAATGAGAGACTCAGGGGCAACAACCGCGCGAAGTTTCCACTGCCTACTAAAACATCACGCTTACCTTTATACGTCCATGGTTTACCTCAAATCTCTTCACCATAGGGTGCTATTGTGCATGCGTACCTCTTCTCCGCTAACAGGCAAGTTCAAGACAAGAAAGCCCCTTAGCTAGACCACTGCGCTAATGCGATTCAGCGGAGCCACTTCATGGTAAGTTTCATAAATGGTTCACGCCTGGAAACAGCCACAGTACACACAAAATACCAACCAAAGACGCCTTGACGATCCCTTCCATCAACCACTTGAATCTGGGTGGATTGTTGCAAACGGCTTCCAAGTCATGGTACGTTCTAAGGATGTTGAACGGCGTCCGCCAGAAGTTGCGAGTGCCCTTCCCGTCAGTGTTACGCAGGAGGATGTGCCGAAACCCTTCAGCACGGTTATCGCCCAGTGCCTCATGCATGTGTCTGAGTCTGAGTGCATCTTGACGTCACCCACACCCACACGCTTCGGCTCTATTTCTGTACACACACAGCAGCACACACACGACCAAAGTGATGACTGTCCATGGAACACATGCATTTTGCACAGGTTGATGAACGCACGCACATGCATGTGCACAGATGAACAGGCATGCGTCGGTATCTCCGGATCAAGGTGCAAAATGCATCAAACGACATTGGAATATTAGGCATGGGCAAAATTGTCTTAGTAAACATAACATGCAGCCTTTATGCTTCAAGTGTGTACAATGCTTGTGTTGCCCACCTCATTGTGCCACTTGTTCCATGCGTTGTACTGTGCAACGTAGATCGCACCAAGTACGTATGCGGCCGCATGCGCGCGCGCAGAGTCTCCCGCAAACACAACACTCTTTGCAGTGCTAAACTTGGTCAGCTGATGGTCAGCTGATACACGCGCACGTGTGCACGTGAACAGCCGCGCTACCCCCGCCGCTACGGCAACGTCTTCATTTGACAAATACTTTGCCGCCTCGCCTGTGTCATTCCGCCGCAAAAGCAGTAGCCGAGCACCATGCTTGGACCAGTATTCTCTGAAGTTGTCTTCCTGTTTGACCATCTCTAATGCTTGCTTTGCGAAGTCAATAGCGCTGGCTGCACTGCTGTCGTTTGCCTCTGGTGTGCAGTTGCGGATGAACGGACATTGGTGGGCCAAGTTTGCAACCGACCAGCATTGCCGTGCATGTGACTCCCGGTAGCAGCCAGAAGTGCTCGCTCACCTGTGTGTGTAGGCAGAGAATGTGTATGTGTGTGCGCGCGCGTGCGCGTGCGCGTCTGTGTGTGCGTGTGTGTGCTCACGTGCGTGCGTGTGCAGAAGGCTAAACGGGCCTTGAGCTCATGCGAGCTGCAGGAATACTTGGATCGCATGCACGTGCCTGTGCGTTTCTTTCTAATAAAGACATTAGCATACACGTAAGTACCAAATCTACACAACAAAAAACATTTGCCTGCTCTTCGTGTGCAGGCTGCTCAAGTGCAACGCCGTTGGAAGCTGCAGAGCTGTTTAGGAAAGCGCCTATTATGGTAGGGTAGCAATTGCTGAACGATAGCGCATTGATTAAACCAAGCAAAATGCATTTGTTGCATGCCTTTTGCGCTTTTGCAAAGCGGTTGCAGCGCCCCTTTTTGGTTACTGTTTGTGTGCAAGCAGCTCACTCGCAAAGCCCTCCGTGCGGATTTCTGCACGATGCTTGCACCACAGAGTTTGGGTGTGGGCGTGCTTGTCTGTCATAGTAGCTGCGTGCGTGTCCGTGTGTGCTTGTAGTACAGCATTCAGCAACTTTGAAGATGCTTGCAACAAACAAGCGCTAGCATGAGGAAGCACGTACCGGCGGTTCTGATGGGCGCAGACCACCGTGACTCTCTAACAAACAGACTGGCAGTGCACGCTGGCAGATGAGCTCCTGCCCATAACAGTTCAACGCAAGCACGCATGCGGTTGCGTATACAGGTGTACGCTTTTGTGTGCGCTTGTGTGCACACATATACCGACGCGCACATGCGCATGCCCCCCCCTCCC
>RHPI01000638.1:389308-430572 GCA_009103225.1 Chlorokybus atmophyticus
CAAATTGGCAACCCAATACTGACAAGCAAATCGGTAGGGCACGCCGGCAGATGCTCCTGCTCATAGACTTGAAAAACTGGCAGTTTTGTACAAGCAATTATACGGTTGCGCACACATGTGTACACAAATGTGCATGTTCGCATATCTCAACGCGCACATGCATGTGCGCCGGCGCGCACGCACAGAATGCAGCTCGGACAATGACACTCACTGCATAGGGTCGCAGGATCTGCCATTGTGGTGTAGGCTATTGAGTGGTCGCCTCTGGTACACGCGGTCCAAGGATTGCCACCTGTGCACACCTGTGCCAGCAAATGCGCTGGATGAGCACATGTGGAGAACAGCAAACCGAATTCAGACCCCCCTNTCCTTACGCTGCCAGACAGAGTGCCGCTCAGCCCATCTCAAGTCTACAACCTACGTTAAGGAAAAAGCCAGCTACAAAGAGTCATGGTAGCTACCTACAAGTACTGATGGTATGAGTCATAGTCATGCTGCGTAAAAATGTCTATGTCTATTATGCTTGTTCCAGTAAATCATACCATACACATGAAGGACACATCTGCAACGAGCAGTAGCCGTGTCATATGCGTGCGTAAATCTGACATGCAGTTGGTCAGCAAATCATGTTGCTAGCATGCAGAAGTCAGCAAAGAAATGTGCCTGATCACCCCCAACCAGCAAAAACAGCGGCGCTGTCACATGCGTTTTCAGATAACTGCATGTGTGCGACCTGCTTCAAGAGTGTTTCATGAACGTCTAGACCGCTGCTCGCAGCAAGCCAATGGCCAGCGAACGCAGGCTAGCTTTGGCTACAGCCGCCCACCTGGTGAGCTTGCAGCTATGTGGGCCAGCCGACGTGCTTGTCGTGCAGGTGCCACCTGTGCTGCTCATGCTTACCAAACAATGCGTTTTGTTTTTGAACAAACCAGAGGCTAAACAAGAGCAATGCAAGGCAAGCACAGAAGCACGCAACTCAAGCACATTGAGCACAGCATAATTGCTAAAAGCAGCAGAAATGCCCATCACACCTGGTAACGGTCCCCGGCGCCCAGCGAAGGGGTCCACACCAGGCCACCGGCAGCAGCTCCGCCTCCCTCCGCCAGCCCTTAGGCCCACCACAGCAACACCAACGTGAACACCGACAATGACACCACCAACGCCAACGCCACCAACGCCGACACGTCCCAGCAGCAGCAGCAGCCCTCTAAATCAGCTCTGCTCAGCTCATCTCATGAGAGCCCTTTGAGCTGAGCCAATCAGCTGTGATCAGGCCCTTTGAGCTGATCAAGTCTTATGTCTCTGACATAAGCTCAAAGGGCCTGTCAGAGAGATGCTATGAGGGATAAGCACAATGGCGGGAAATGCACTGGCGTGAATGTCGGTGCCAGAGGTCGGATAGAAGGGCGCAAACGGGGCGCAGCGCAGTGTCTCAGCGTCGACATCATCGTAGTGACAAGATATCGACGACGGTCACCATAAAGGCGGGGCTTGGGGAGCTGCCCAGCAGTAGTCATTCATTTTGTTGTGTGTACAGTGTAGTGTGTAGTGTAGTGCTTAGGGCCGGGGCGGCGGAGGACAAAGAGGCGGTGGAGCGGCAAGGTGAAACCTGAGCTTTGTGGTGGAGCCTGGCTGACCGATGGCCCTCTTCTGCGAGGCGCCTCAGCTGCAAGCTCGCTTTGTGATCTTTGCTGATGGACTGCAACCAACCAACTGATTGCTGCTTGCGGATGCCCGGTCACTGCTGATATGGGTGGCTGAGCTAATTGGCTTTCTTGAGCGTGCGCAACGTGTGCGCTTCTATGGTGGTTGGATGTCTTCTGGTAGTTGTTTTGATTGTGTAGTACTCAGCCCTCTGTTTGCCTTTGCAGAACAGCGGCCAACAGACAGTGCCGCTGCATCCAAGCTCACGTACGCCACTGCTGCGCCCTCCGCTTAAACCATTTACTTATTGAGCTCGGCAAGGAGAGGTATGCTGCTACAAGTAGAAGGAGATTTGGTATGGCAGTCTGCATGTTGAGTGTTGTGCGTGTGCTTAGCCTGCTGTCAACTAGCGTGTCGTGTAAAAGGCGTTTCTTTCACACAGCACAAGGTCTCATACCATGAGCGCAGTGATCTGTTGTTATGATTGCGCCCAGCTTGAAAACGGGGTCGCACCTTCTTGCTAACACCGCATGCTTTCTTTACAATTTGCTTTAGTTTCCAGTGCTTGCGTGGCGGCCATGTGCACATGGGCGCAGACACAGACAAATGCACTCTCGCACCCACGGCTACAACTATGCACGGTGCAGGTACTGTGCGCAAGTACTTGCGGAGAGCTAAAAGTGAACATTTGGACGGACGCTACACGCTGAACTGCAGAATGATGGAGGATTCTACAGACGCGCCTGCTTTGAATGAAATGAAGCAGGCGCTGCAACTGCTCTGTGCAGGTGTGACGCCGCTGCACAATAATCTGATGAAACGCATGACTATTGGTTGAATGTGCTCCCTTCAGCAGGCGCGTCTTATCAGGATTCTGTAGCTTCGGACAACAATGCGTTCAAACAACCAGCAGCCGAACTTCAGTTGAGTGTAACACAGCAGGCAAGTGTGCATTGGTATATGTGTGAGTCAACGGCATTGACGGTTGTATTAAGAAGGATGTGCATATGCCCACGTACTTGCATCAAGCATGTACAACGCATTTTTTTCAAAACATGGTGTGCAAACGCACATAACAAGTACTCACACACAAATACACAGGTGAGCGAGCACTTTTGGCTGCTACCAGGAGTTGCATGCACTGCAATGCTGGTGGAGTGCAAACTCGGACCATCAGTTTCCTTGCAGCTGTTGGAAGCCATCCGTAATTGTGCGCCAGTGCCAACGACATCAGCGCAGCGAGCCTCGTTGGCTACGCGAAGAGAGCTTTGGACGTGGTGAAAGATGAAGAAGGATCCAAGTACTACCAGTGCAAACATGGTGCACGCACGCTGTTGTTGAATTGGGATGATAGAGACAGCTTGGCGGATTACCAGTCAGTTGAAGACGTTGCACTGGCTGCGGGGATAGCGCAGATGTTCCGCGTGTACACGCACGTGTACACTGTTGGCAAGCTGGCCAAATTCCGCGATGCGAAGAGTGTTGTGTATGCGGGAGACTCTGCACGCGAGCATGCGCCGGCATACGTGTACCGTGCCATCTACCTTGCAAAGTACAGTGCACAAACCTTGCAGTCCAATTGGTGCAATTCTGGTGCACAATACTACCACTTTGTTCTGGTAGCTTCCTACCACTGCTACAGAGCTTCCTCTGCTTATCGGGCTACTTTCTTTCACCTGCAGATATGCGTATCTTTGGATAGACCGCGACCCGCTTGAGTAGTTAAACCAAACATGTGAAGCACTCAGGTGAGCAACGGAAAGCAGTATACACATTTAGAGAACACATGCCACGTGTCCTGTATGGCTGATGACAAGAATGTCCATTGACTTCCTGCAATGTTCAATTACTGCATGTTCAGGGTCACCCTGAATTCAGCAAGCTGCAAACACATGCGTGCCTATTGGACTGTACGAATGCACTTGCGAGCATCCATCAGCATGTGCAAAGATGCGTGTACCATGGAGAGAAGTAACATCTTTGTGTGTGCAGCTGCTGTGCGTTGCATAGGAGGAAGCGAGCAGAAGCTTTGTGAGTGTGGGTGGCGTCAAGTTGTACCACGACTTGGCAACATGCACCAGAAACTGAACCGTGGAAGTGCTCAAGGGCATCAGCGTATCTGACAGCCTCCTGGACATCATGCAGGGCACCAACAACTTCATGTGGACACCGTTCAACACCTTGAACAGCCTTGACGACCTGACAACCGTTTGCAACTCCCCACCCAGACTCATGTAGTTGATGGCAAACGTCATCGAGGCCGTCTGTGCCGTGACCGTGCTTGCCCTGGTGAGGTATCTGCTGTTGTGGTTGCTGTTTAAAGTGATCAGCCTGTGGTTCCGCTGATGAACTTCGTCTTACTAAAAGCAGTTTAGAACTCTCTCTCTCTCTCTCTCTCTCTCTCTCTCGTGCATGTACAAGAACCTTTGTATGGAAGCGGTGCCAGATGGACAGTGGACGCCCACAGCTTGTTATTTCCGGAAGACCGTTCACCCTGCCTGTCATGGTGCATGGTTGTTACTGTCTGAGATGGTGCCACACCAGCACCTGAACCAGCAGTTTTTGAGGGTGCCCTATGTGAGCAGCAGCATACAGCAGCTGTCAACGACATTATCCTGCGCCGGGGCCTCAAGCAGTTGTTGCGCATGCGTATACATCACTGTTGTCAGCCCTCGCTTCAACACACTCTACTACTCCCTCATCTCTGCATGTCTGCTATCGCTCCATGCGCATCTGCATTGGCGAGAACCATCATCAATGCATGCGCTTGTTATTGTGTGTTGTGGCGCTTGACGTCAGCAGTGCAGCATGAGAACTGCTGAGCGCGCTCAGTAGTAGACAATTCGGTAGATACCAATATGGGCTGGTAGCGCGCTTGTAGATGTACGCGTCGGAGGTGCTGTGCACGCAGTCGTTTGTCACAGTGTGGCTGAAACGCGGCGTGCGTGCGCCGCCTCGCACCCACCGCCCCGCTCAACCTCCGAGGTGGGAGAGTCTCCCACCCCTACGCCACCCTATGCAAAGGTAGGTAGGAGACGGTGGTGTTAAACACTGTTGCGGCAACGTCGTCAACACCACCGTGATGACCGTCTCCAACTTACCTGTCTGGTTCGCAACGCTATTAGTGTTCACACACACGAACACCCACTCACCCACCCAACCACACACGCACGCACGCACGCACGTGCGTGCGTGCGTGGGTGCACATACTCGCACGCAAGCAGGCACAGAGCCCATACTTTGGTAACCAATGCGTGACTTGCTTGCACGTTTCTTGTTGCTGTTTTTGTACGAGAACTTGGCCCATGTCATGTCGCCAGTGGCAACACGGATGGTTGTGGACTTTCGCCCGCTGCGCGTGTGGCTGTTCGTGTGGTTCACCCATTTTGGATGTTCCTGCACGACGCGTGGTTCTTCTTCAAGCACAAGATTGCATGGCCACAAGGCCATCTTGCGCTTCGTCCACGCTGGCTACCACGACCAAAATGCAATACGCACGCTTGTAACCAGTTTTCGTTCAGCACGCCAGGATGACTGACCCAAGATTCGCTTTCCTGTAAGAACAGTAGGCTGTCAGCCTTGGAATCAGTGATCCCACAGCAAATGGCACTACTGCAACATGCAACATTATAGCTATTGCTATGCTCTTTGGAACAGATGTGTCTGTGCAACGCACGCAAGTCTGCAGTTGATGTCGCATTCTGCTTATGGTGGCAGGCAGACTGCTAAAAATTGCATGATGTACTAACATCGAGGGATACACCCATCGCGGTTGGGACTACTCGCGAGCTCTGGAGTTGTCGCTGCACACGGGGTTATATTACAGCCTCGTGCTGCTGTGGATGTACCTCCATCACACGTGACACAACATCGCGTTCACGCACGCACGCATGCAGTTACGTGCCACTCACATGCAACCCAACGACCACTGCCCCGTGACACAACAGCCACCCAGGTGAGATCCTCTGGCCTTTGTCTTCCTGGTGGTGTTTGAGGTGGCAACGGACGTGACTGGTCACTGCGACTACTGGCCGCCAGTCGTGCAATGCCCGACTGGCTGTACTGCACTACCGGCGGCCTCAACGGAGGGTAGACGTAATTTTCCCTAATCATCATGTTCAACAAATTGGCAATTGGAAGAGACACAAATTGTGATTGTGTGCAGGTGGGATTGACACCTGTTACTGCTGCGCGCCCCAACGATCATTACATCCACCACCTTGGCCCATGCTACAACAGTTCCCTCTACTCTAATCACTGCTGAGAGACGTAACCGGCACATTCGCAGCATCATCATCAGTACTCACACTACAAATCGCTCAGTGGCTTATCAACTACCCAAATAACCAACATGCACGTTGATCCTATCCTTGGTTTATGGATTGGTTGACTATCGACCAATGACGTGGGCGCAATGAGGGCATCACCGCCTGTTGGCGATTGAGACAGGGACATATTTCTCAGCCACCGTGTCCTATCTCAAGGCTGTGCCCAGTGAGGCCAAGCCACGTGCATGAACTACTCGTTAGTAACCCGTGAATGGGGAGGCGACATGCACATGTGTTGAGATTGTTACGCGCATGCGCTAGTGTTACTCAGTGATTTGTACATCTGCTAGTTGTTAGGCCTAGGTGTGCTAGAGCCTGTTTTATCGGGTTCCTTTGCTAATGGCATTGGTGGATGGCATGCATACCATATTGTGTGGTCCCATGCATGTCCTAAAGCACCATATGAGACCGAGTTCATGCACAGGTTGCATGAACTCGTTTTCTGCGGGACGATTTCAATGGTAATGGTTGCTAAAAGGCAGCCCAGCAAATTGAACACACGGCACCATCAATCCATGATAGTACTGGGTTGAAAGCTGCACACATCATAATACTGTGTCCAAGCTGGAACAGCAGTACGACAGTTTGCTTGCCTGCCGGACCGCAGTGTGGTGTATGGTGCAGCATTACGATGTTGCAATAACAATGTGCACCTCACATGTATACTTTTTTGCATGTTCGTTTCATTGCGACAAGACAGAAAGGGTTGCGTGCATGGAAGTTGAAAGTTCTTGTGAAGAACCAGTGCGTGCATCCAACTCTATGCTTGCAGCAAGGCTCAGCTCAATGAGGTTGCCTTTACCGAGGGCGGCAGCGGCAACCACGCCCATCTCCGAGCCGCCGCCCCGCGTGCTGTTGTCTATGGCACCGTTTCAAGTGTGGCATGCGTGGGTGCGGCAAACAGCATCACTACGGTTGCGTGGTTGCATGATGATGGCAACAAACTCATGTCGTGCTTGCAACCTGAACGACTTGCCATTGACTCACCCAGGACTACCTGCTAGTGCACAGTATCATAGACTCGTGGGAGACGGCGAGCGTGCACTCACCCGAGCACACTCTACCACAAGCTCAAGGTGGGAGCTTGTGTGTGTCTGCTCATCTGAGCATCATAATTGATCCTTGACACTAATCACGTTGTGGCGTGGTTTCATGACAAGTACAGGTTTAGACCCGAAGTGATGGGTTTCAATCAGCGCAACAATGGCGTAGAGGTGGAGTACACTGATGGCACGAAGGAAGGCTGCGACTTGTTTATTTGCGTGGATGGAGCAAAAGTCCACTTGTGAAACAGCCTTTGTTGCTTGAGGTAACGAGATGAAATTGCGCACGCACGCACGCTGGCGCGCAGGTAAAGGTAAGCACGCACTTACATGTATGCGCGAGCACGCACGTTGTTAATAGCAGCTGTGAATGCTGAGCGCTTGCAGGTGGCAGCAGAGTTTGCTCGCTATGTTGTGTGGAGTGGTTTGGTGGAGAGCCAAGCGCCTCCCGAGCTATCAAAAATGCCTGTGAAAAGCGGGCCAATCCGAGGATGTTGGCAGCGTTGCCACCAGCAGGCTACTCGCTATTGTTGGCTTGCTTGTTGTTAAGTGCACTGCCAAGCGCAGCACGAGACAGCCTCATCACGTTCAACACCAATCAGGGCCAGTTGTACAGCAATAGACAGGTAAGGAAGCACCTTTGACACTCGCACTGCTCGGCGCACTGTTTGCTAACTGAGTTTTACCATGAACCTGTACTGTGGCAGCTATTTTAAATCAAATGAGTCAACTGGTTCGAGACCAAAAAAGCGCAATACGGTACGTGCAGACAAGCAACGTACATGCTGGCAAAACCTCCAACCGTACACAAGTATGTGGTTTTACATGACAAGCCATCGTGCATGGGCTGTAGAAAGTCTCTATGGAATCGTTCCTCGACAGCATTGCTGACAATGGCTTCGAAGCCTTGTGAGTGCCTCTTTGCAGTGGGCGCCATACTCAATCCAGCAGTAAGGTCAGCACGATTAACACGCATATAAACTTTGTCCTTCATGTCTGGGACACATTTACCATGCACTTTTGACACTCTCACTCACACGGACACTCAGGGATATTGCCCGGAATGTCAATGCTGATATCGCAGACGTGCGGTTACTGGATGCGCTGGACATGCTGATATGAAGTAAGTGTTGAAGCACTTCGCAGCGTGGTTGTTTGCAGGAACAACCATTTGTGATGAACACTCCTATCCGACCTTATTAGGGAGGGCTGAGGGGTGTCCTATAGGAGACCCTACTAGCTAGTGCCGTTGCACTTGCATTGTCTGCAGGCAGGTGTGCCCACTGACAGATACCGATTACATCATGTCACCGAGGACTTCGTCAAGCAGGTGCATGGCGTGAGCTTTTGACTCATGAGTCGGTGCAGAACACTTGTTGTAGACAACCATTGCTGACGAGCATACCATGCCGGTCGGTGCTGTTGAATCCGTGTTGCGACTTTTAGAAAGTATTTGCGGGGGAGCTGAAAACATGCACCCATAGTATGCAATGGGATGCACCGCACCAAGCTATAATGGCATGCAATGCACCATATTGTATGCATACGCGCATGCGTGTGCCTATGTAACTTGAGGTGGCAACATGTTAACATCACAAACTTGCGCAAATGGTGACATAGGGTCATGGGTCATATTGTCACCTCCAACCAGGACCAGGCTGCGACGCGACTAAGGAAACTACACACAGGTACTGAGACACCTGCACGTAATGCGCAGCGTATTTTACGCAATTGGAAAAACAACCGTGTTGATGAAAGAGCCTGTGAGCACTAGCAACCAAGTATGCTAAGATGGCTACGCTGCCACTGAACTCTGCGAGAGTCTTTGAGCAGCAAGATGTTCATGATACACACACACACAAGTGTGTCTTATGCCACTGCTAGCCTAGCACATGGTAGACAATTGCACAGCAATGTATTTGCTGACCGTCCCTTTGCGGTTACTTGAAAATAATTATGACTGCCCTCATACAGAATTTGTGTAGAAGCAACCACTCCTCAATAAAAACTCCTCACGCTGCAAAGTGAAGTTGCTTGTGTGCCACGCCAAGTGGTCGTGCAAAGTGATGGTTGCGGGCGGACGGTGCGTGACCAACAGTGGCAAAATTGGAATGGCAGAGGGCAGAAACGGAAGGGGATGTTGCCGCAGGAGGCTGTTAATGTTCTGTGTAAAGAGAGGCACTACATGCGCATATGCCGCAAACGCAATGTGCACATGCACATGCCGCATACGCAGTTCAAGCAGCCTGATGAGTGGCGTGTGCCGTGCTGCCGTCCGGATGGTCAAGTCGTATGCAGTTCCGTGTGTACTACATTGCTGCAAGTGTGCACGTGTACATGTGCAGATGTGCGCACGTATAAACATGCGTGAGTACGCAAAACTTGACGATGAGTGTGTGCGCGCTTGCACGCACATACGTGTATAATCAGCTTGTAATGATCATTAATACGAATTTGAAAAGCTCAGTGTCCACGGAGCATGAGCACTCTGCGCTTGACGATAGATTTTGCAAAGCTAAAACCCAACCAATTTATAAGATAACTTGTTAAAGACCAACAGACTGTGTATTGTGACAACGTGCACATTTGGGCTAGAATTTATAAACCATTCAATAAGTTGCAACGTAAGGACTCCTGCAAGATCAAGGGTCAAGAGGGCTTGTGTATATTTACGTAATTGCTTATGGATTATATAATGACTATGGTCCATGACGGCTCGCCAAAATTGATTATTTAATAAAATTACGTTTGTCTCTTAGATTTCACGTACCGTAATTAAGTGTTCATTTTTTACATGCAACTATTGATGTTGCACACAATATGTGATGTTTATTACGAACTAGGTGTGGCATTATTGTGGTAGTGCCACAAAATCTTTGTAAAACAAGTACCTCTAGCAGACAATTTATTGAACTGTTATGCATAGTCTCAGTAGTTATTGATCAGAATGCATAGTCTGGCGCGGTCCTGACGAAATGAAAACCAATTTCTTGTCCTGCTGCATTTTAAAGATTTTGCGGCACCACGGTAAATCAACATGTATGATGCGAGATTATATTATGTATGTAGGACTGCTTGACTTAAATTAACGTACACGCTTGTACAATCATGTGTCATCGTGTATCATTGCCAACCGACAGCAGTTTTTTAAGACACATTGATGTAACAAGAACATGCAAAAAGTCATGGACAGTTTAATGGTATTATTGATGTCCGAGCACTCATATACCGAATTTCAAATGTACACTTCGTGACAATGGCTATCAACGTCTAGGTCATATCGCTTACTTAAGTGCAATGTATTCCTTGGATGGCATTACCTAGATTGAACACTTCGGTCTCAATTAAGAACGCATAATAATCAATATCAATATTGTATAACTTTTTAAAACACAAAAGTTATAAAAGTATCGATTTTTACGTGACAGTAACAACACTGACATATTATTGTTATAGCATGTATTATAGTAAATATATCTTTGGAACCAGTTTCATGCTTGAAATCATGATGGTACCAACCCGTAGTATTCACCCTCCTGACCCTACATATCATGAACAAGAACAGTTGATGCTTATACTCAGTATACTCATCTACCCTATATCCAGCCCAACCACAAGTGCATGCATATGGGCAAGGCGGGGCAGGCCAGGGCGGCGGCGAGCAGGTGATGGAGGCGGTGGATGCGCTGCTGGCTGCCGGCGACCTGGACGCCATTGCGCCGCACCTTGACGACTTGGAGCTCCGCCTTGCCGCCCAGGCCGCAACTGGCGCCTCACCGCAGGCGGACTGGCCCTGGGCGCTGCACCTTGTCGCCCACCTGCTTAGAAAAGATAGGTCGGTGCTTGAGGTTGTCTGTCATAACACAACTCAGCCGCATGATGTTTGGCTTGCAGATGTTGCTGCGATCAGCAGCGGTAACTTCTGTTGTAGTTGTAGTTGTTGTAAATGTTGCTGCTGCTAGCAGCCTGTGAGACAGTTGTTAACAAATGAGACAAGCAAGGAACACGAGCATGGATGCTTGCATATGGTGGTGGTGCTGCGTGTGCTAAGTTGCTAGATTGATTGTAAATTTGCAAAGGGGTAGTGGGGTGTTACCGAATCCAATTGCCAGCTATTTGTTGAAAAGAACGCTTGCTGACAGTCAAGCATATGCTTTACATGCATGCATGCTCGCACGGCGAGTCATCGTATGAGTCGCGGTTTGAGTTTGGCAATTGAAGTTGTTTCTATCCTGTGATCAATGAGTTGTTGAACAAACCTTCCACATTGCCAGTTTACTGCAAGAGTGTAGTCCACCCCCTCCCGCTGCAAGCGCTTGCAAATACTGCAATTTGGTTTAGCCACTCAATCTCCACAGCATGACTTTGTCTCATTACTGCAAATCTGCAGATGCGCTGCAAGGTTCTTGTGGCGACGCATGCCAGCTCAGTTGCGCGAGCGACCACGCGAAGGCTCACAGGTACACGCATGCAGGATTATGCGCATGCCTTCCCCCCCCGCCCCCACCCACACACAACTTGACAAGGGGACTCACCCACAACGACACAAGTCTGCTCTTCAGTCTGATTCGCGTACACAAACTCACTGTGGCAACGCCTGAGAAGGATTGTTATGCATCGTGTTGTTAGCTAATACATACATATCAGTTGCAGTGCGGGTTGCTAGACACTGCGCGCTCTGTGCAGCGTTAAGACCACATGCGCAACAACAACGGCATACATACTGCTGGCTGTGGTGTTCAGATCCAACTGGTAGGAGAAGTTGTGCGCGCGGCCTGGCGGCGTGACCGCGCCACTCTATTGCACGCCATTGCCTGCGCCCTGAGTACAGAGAAAGACGCTCGCTTGGCCATGCTATTACAAGCACTCGCTGGTAAGAACAGCAAAATCTGCATACCAGGTCTGATGTTGGGTTTCAGTCTGCAGTGTTGCTTGATTCTGCAATGGGCTTTCTGTTTTCCAGAATGCGAACGAAGCGCAGCATTTGAGTTGGCTTGCAGGGCGTACTCGACCATCAGCATAGACAACTGCTCGCGGATGCTGGCGTTGAGTCCAGAACAAGCTGTTGCATGTACGTACGCAACCATATGTTGGCACGCTCTTTGGATGCCACATGCTTGCATACATTTATACTGTGTGTTGTCCATATATTGATATTGTGTATTGTGTATTGTGTGTACAGTGAACGGCCACACAGAGTGGTTGTGTGTGAACTGAAAGTCTGTGTTGTGCTTGCAGATGCTACAGAGCGTGGTTGGGTCACTGATGAGGCGGCGGGCATGCTGTTGGTGCGAATGCCCGCCAAAGATTGCTCGCAGCAGGTTAGGCTGGACAGGCACAATGAGGACATAGACGGCCTGCGGCACCTCACACAGTATGTAGTGCACCTTGAACAGCCCTGATTGCGTGTAGATAAACAAGGCCATTGGGAAAATGTTGTGTTGCTGTTGGTATGCTTGTTTGGCTTGCCTGTCACGTATGCCGCGCCACTTGATGGCAGACTGCGTGCCACTTTGATACATGGGTTGTTTGCATGCTGCTTCAGCAACTCTTTCGGCATATTGCCCGTACAACAGGCAACCGCGTGGTGGACTCTGCGTGAGCTAATATTGCAACATGCCACACACACTTCAAGAGAGTGCCTGCCGTACGGTAAGGTTTACCTGCTTTGTTATAATTGCAACCAGCAAGCCGCGGTCATCCTTTGCATGTGCCAACCAGTGATAACATGACACTGCGTGAATTCCAAACAACAGTGAGCATCAGGTAAGCTGTAGGCGCATCATTAGGGTGGCAAGGATAGCCCTACCCCTCACAGTGAGAAGAGAAACTGCAAGCCACTAACAATTTGTTGGCATGCATGCAGCAAGCAGTGGCAATGCAGTGGAGTTGAATAATCTTGCCAAGTGCTACAATCTAAACCATTACTGTATGTACAAGGTTGGTGCGTTCACACATGCGCTCGGTTGGCACATTGCTTTGCACGCAGACCATGTTCGCGCAACTGGCATTGCGATGGGCCGATTTGAGAGTGTGCAGCATTAGTGAAAATCATCCAACTAGTACGGGTAGTAGTGCCTGCATGCAAAGGACATACCTGCAGTGCGCTCCTGCAGCTCAACAGTCAGCCATAAACAGTCAACTATGAATGGCCTGCTGCACTTGCAGTGGCAGTCTCTCAACGGGTGGTGTACAGTAGGGTAGCGGCAAATACAAAAAGAATGGGCTGGGCAACGCGCGCAGCAACTATGTATATAGGCGTCCCGAAGCTACAATGCAGCTACTTTGCACCTGAGCCACAAGCGCCTCAGCAGCCGCTCACGAACGTTACGAGCACGCGACCCGGCTGCCACCCGTGAAGTCGTTGGTATTATTCTGTTGCTGGCGAGGTCTGCCAGGGGAAGCCATCAACGAAGGTGAGGGCTCAGACACAGCTTGCTGATGTGGCTCGTGGTCTGGACTGGACTGTGTGCTTGTGTCCATGGCTTCGCGCGTGTCACCGGGTTGAGTAGATTGTGGTCTTTGTGCCAAGGGGGCAGTGGACACGGGTGCAACTGGCATAGTGTTAGGTGGCGAGCAGGGTAGGATGCCCGACGCAGCGGCTTGGAAATACCACGAGCGCCAAAGGTTGAGCTGCTGCGCAAAGAATTGTTCTGCCACGGCCGCAGCAGCCAGCGCGGGCTCACAATGAGCTGGTACATGCTGCTGCTGATGGGTTGAAGTTGGATGAGTGGCAGTGCCGGACTGTGCGTGGTTCAAACCACAAGTAAAGTGGCCAGGTGGAAACGGCATCGGTGGAAAGGGCAACTGGTAGGGGAATATGGGTGCAAGGGGCTGCTGTTGTTGTGTTCCAGCTGGCACCGTGGCTGGCAATGGGGGTGGTGCTGGAAGGACAACACCAGGTTGTGACTGTGGGTGGGAGGTCTGGCGTGAGGAGGGCGCGTCACACCGCAGCTGCTGCGCCACGGCTGTCTGCACGGGAGGTGGCATGCTCGCCAGTGCTCTCACATAGTCACGCGGCCTCTTGACGTCGGCACCCTCGGGGTCGCTGTGTGCGAGACGCTTGATTGTGGTTGCAGGACGCTGCTTTACTGTCATTGCGCTTTGAGTGCCAAAAATGGGGTCTCGGAGTGCAGCAAAGTTGACTGCTCGGTTCTTTTCACTTAGCCACTCCTTTGCATCTGCAGTACGCCAGTACTGATAAGCCTAATGCTACTACAAGAGCAACCATGGGTCGAACAGCTTATCACTGCGGTTGGACACTTGTGACAGTACCTGCAGACTTAATCTGGTCTTCGATGCCCAACCACCTGTAAGCAGGCTTCCGAAGCGTGTGAATGTGTGTCTGCAGACATTGCAAGATGTCAATAAGTTGACCGCAACTCAGCTCATATCCAGAGACAACCACGAATTTCAGGCGCATGGGAAGTTACCTTCTCTATCAGATGAAGGGACTGCAGTATGTTGGCAATGTCGTACAGTCGCCTCACTTTGGCAGCTGCACGTAGTCAAGTTGCTATCAGCATGCCGCTACGTATGATGCAGGCAGATGGCAACAGCAGCTGTGCTAAGTACAGCACGGCACTAACTTACTCTTCAGTTTGGCATGATCAGTGCCACTGCCAATCAGCATGTTGGCAGCGCAGTCTAAGGAAACTACGAGTGTTTTGGATGCAAAGAACAGCTGTATGAACTTTTGACTGAGCACTCCTAGCGACTTTTCTTTCCGGCAGTCTGTACAGTTGAAAGATACTGGATCAGTACTGTACGTAATCGCTAACGCAGAGCAAGCTGCATGACAAGCGTACCTGGGGTTCTATGGGCATGTGCAGTGGTGCCTCCAGGTGTCGGTTCCCGATTTGTGATGTTGGCAAACTCAACTTGGGGCGTCTCCTGAGTGCATGGTTCTTCTTCGGAAGCAGGGGATTCCTGCATACGTAAAGCATGTAAGCATCAGCCAGGCTCGCAGTCAGCCCTTGGCTACTGGCGCAAGACTTACCGGCTGACTGTCTGGCCAGTTCTCCTTCTCCAATGTTAGGCTAGCCACAGACTTCTGCACACGCCATTGAGTTGAGCCATTCATGGATGGGGAGTTTATGGATGCACAAACTGTTTGAGACTTACTTTCAGTCTGTCCAGTGCTTGCGGCAGGCGGGCAAAGCCATACCATACGTATTTATTCTTAGCTTTTCTTACAACCACCTGCGAAACAATATTCAGTCGCCTCAACTTATGAAGCCTTGTTTAGAGCATTCACAGGGTAAATCACGTACCTCAACACTCTCCAATACATTGACAATGTCATATATCCTTCGCCGCTCCACGCCTGTATGATAAACAACAGCCATTCAGTCAGCCTTTTTGCATTGAACGCAACATTCAAGCTCTTTTGGCAGATGTGCCACAATTCAAGACACACAGCATACACTAAGCGCCACACAAGCTGAGGTGCTGCATGCATACTCACCAAGCCTGATGGCTGCATCATCCAAGCAGATGTAGTCGTCCTTGGCGTCCCCGTACAAGTTGAGAAAGCTGCCAATATACGATTATGATTAGACGTGAGCAAACAACGTGCAGTGTGATTGATGAACCGACAACACAACACAACACAAATGGTGAGACACCGATGGCCAGCTTGAGACTTACTTCTCGCAAAGAAGCCCCAAGGACTTGTCTTTCCTGCTGTAAGTTTGCTCCAAGTTGCCAGGGCTTCCAGCATCATCCGTGCCAGCTAACGAGGGGGCATCTTCCTGCATCATGTTTGGGTCTCCAACAACGCATCCTGGGGGAAATCCTGAGAGCTGCTCATAGTTGGAGCCCCGTGGCCGTGACGCCACTGGCTGTTTTTGTTGCACGGCCTGGAACAAGGTGCGCTCCGCTTCTTGGTTAGCAGCGTGCTGCGACAGCTGCGCCCGTAGGTCGGCAATGCCTTTGGAGGTGCCTGAAATCCCTCCAGACGACGATGCGCCACGAGCTTGTGCACCAGCAACCGGTTTGAATGCGTGCGGAGATGGGCGCTCTGCTGGAATCCCCCCTGAAGCATGGTTGACGCTCGGCCTTTTGGGGGTCATCGCTTGTATGCGTGCTTCTGTGCAGTGTTGCTGAGTCACTTCCTGCTGCGTACGATTGCTCAAAACCTAGTAGCTGCTGCCCTGCAGGCAACAAACCCAAGTGTTAGGCAGCTCTTGTGTGCAAGACACAACAGTTGCACTGGTAACATCCACCAACAGCATCCAGTTTGGGAGCCTCAAAACTAATGGAAAAGCTGCGTTGCAGTGACAAGAAGTCTGTGGGTTGCTAGATCCTGTGGCTTATGCACGAAGCTGAATAAGCACCATCAGCACCTAGCTGCGCCAAGGATGTGATCCGCCTCAAAGACTTGCCATGCACTGACACGATCTATTAAAAAAGACACTCAGATTCACAACCAAACATACAGGGCCAAACACCAATACACACACAGCATGTCCAGCTGGCTCTTGGCCACCATGCCACAGCACAGCGCACCTGTAGAATTTGTCGCCAGCAAGCGTGCACGCCAGGCAACGAGCGGAAACCTAGCTGGCCACTAAGACTACGTTCACACGTCTTGTCTACAAGTGGTGCGTCTGCTCCTCCGCCGGTAGCAGCTCTGTGGCCACCGCCGACGACACCGCCGCCGCCAACAACTCCTCCGCAACGACAACAACGGGAAGAAAAATGCCGCCAAATGCACGCTTAGCTTTGATCAGCAGGCAAATTCGTGCCTGCATTTTTCGCGCGATTTGAATTTGCGCACTCCAACCAGAGGAAAAGTTGAACGTTTGTTGTCGCCGAGCGGGAAACCGGGCGCGGCAACCGGATCGGGATCGGACAGCCTTGAGAAAGACGGAGTTGGCCGAACTGGAACACGCGCGCCCGTTGGGCGCTTTATTGTCGGATGCACTGACGTAAGGCGTTTCTATGCAGTCCATTAAAAAAACCTAATTTGGCCTGGCCTGATAAGCCTGGCCTGGTCCGGCCTGGCCTGGCCTGGAGGCTGGCGCGGGTAATGCTGGCGGAGTGGTGACGCAGCGGATGAGGGACTGACACGTAAGGTCTAGCAGCGTCGTCGTAGCTGTGTCTGTCGTCTTGGTTGTTGGTTGCTACCACCGCCCTATGGGGAATGTAGGGTTGTTAGTGTCAGGATGTCAATGTCTGAATAAAAAGTATGTGTGTGGGTTGGTGTGCACTTGCCTTACTTGCTGCTACTACGCATTCGGAATCTTGAGGTCGAACGCTGCAAGCTAGTGGCGAGCTGGCACAGTTTAACAGCACTGCCTTTGGCGTTGTTTATCATAAGGGTGCAGTGCACAGAACGCCATTTGGGACACGAATCTACGGCAGGTTCTCAATGCCTAGCACCGCAGTCAAGAAGACCTCGTGCAGCACGTCGTATTGTACAGTAGTCGTTCGAACCGAAAGCTGGAAGAGACATGTGGTCGCTTTGTGCAATCATGTACCTCGAAGAGCTTGTATTCATGCCACATTGTGGCTTTTGACTACGATATACTGAGTCAGGACTTACTAGCGCATCTTGCTAGTGCTCTTGGTGGCGCAGTAGGCTCCTTTGCTGGATTATACCAACATGTGTAAGCCAATGTCAAGACATGAACGTATTGACATTTTGTAGGGGTCGCAGAGTTGTTCTTAGACATAACCGCAGCAGCTTGGTCACGCAGCCTGTTTCAGTGTCAATCAACAGCATAAGCAACAGCTTGGCAAGTTAAAGAGCAAGTTGGCAAAAGCAGGTGGCAATGGCGCCGAGTGCGGGTGGGGATTGAGGCACCTCCATCTGAGGTGTGCATAACGAGGACTTGTTCCGGGTACAATGGCGCCTATGCACGGGAGACCAGTGAGCGCAGGTGCCACGCCGACGGGCGGCACCAGCAGCGCCAGTGCGTCTCCGGTGCTGGCACGCCTCCAGGCGCTCAGCACCCAGTGGGAGAAACTGGAGACCCGATCCGCACAACGGCAGGTGGGTGTCAGCGTTATATTCACGCCTGAACAGTGTATGCACACTCAGGTGCACAGAGGGCACGGACATGTGCACAGATAGACAAGCACACGCGCACGCACACACTGGTGCACTCAAATGTCTGTGGCAGCTCGTATGCGCATGTTTACTTCGTGTGCGTCGTGCGCTACTACTGATAACATGCATCCACACCCGCGCAAGCACTCACACACACACCTACCCTCTATAGCGGCACATGCAGCGCCGCATTGGTATGCATGTGTGTTTGTTAGTAAGTTTGGTTGTGAAGTACTGAGGTGAGGTGGGACCAGTGTCTCTCAAGACGAGTGTTTGACATTCTCATCCGCGCTGGAGAGGGCACCATGACCAAATGGTTGCATTGTCATGCGTCACAACTTCATCTTCCAGCGGTGGCAGTAGTGTGCTTGTGTGCACGGGTCACTGTGCTTGAACCTGTCGTAGTGTTGACGTCATTCTTGACAAATTTACGGACTCTCTTTGCTATCAACATCGGCTGGCTGCCACGCCACTGGTTCCCGCCATAGCACACCATGCACACACACCCTGTGGTCGGTGTCTGGAAAGGCCCCGTTTGCGAACTTTCTGTTGGTTGCAGGCAGAGAAACAAGCATCATCTGCAAAGGCGCGGGCGCTGCTGAGTGAGGTGGATCACCGTGTGGTGGGCGAGAACGGCTACCACCATGCCCATGGCAATGGCAGCACCGCTCACTTTGCCTATGAAAATGGCCACTACACACCCTACCCGGAGACCAACGGCAATAGTGGTTTCTTCACTCCTCCACCTCGCATCCGCCAAACACAGTATCCCCACACACCCAACAACGGTGTCAACACGAATGGCGTCCACACTGCTTCCAGCAGCCCTACTGACCTCGTGGCGGAACATGCCTCTCGCCAATTCCTTCAACATGTATGAGCTGTTGATGCTGTCAATGGTGGCGGCGTTATGCCATGTCATCAAGGACTTGTTACTACCATAATCATCAATCCCTCCAACAGTAATCCTTTCTATCCCCATGCATGCTCATACCTGTATGCAACTATGGTCTAAAGTCTGTTTGCACACACTCTCATTTGGTTTTGCTCCTCAGTTGGAGGCCGAGAGGCGTGTACACGCATCGGAGATTGCAGCGCTGCAGTCAGAATTGTCCCTGCTGGCCCGCCGCCGTGCTTCTGCCGCGACCGAGAGTGACGAGGCAGAGGCCCTCGCGGCCGAGGGCCGCCTCCGTGCAGATGCTGCTAGACGCGATGCTGAGGCCGCCGTCAAAGAGCTCGATCGGCTCAAGGTTGGCACAATCAAAATGTTGGCAGCAATCCTTCACAGCATGTTGCTGCTAATATACAAGTCATTCAAGTTGTTTTATTGGCGTGTTGGGTGACTCACACGCACTCAGTAATGTTAGCATAGTAGTCTTAGAGGCTCTTGACAGGCATGTGTGCTGCATGTGTTTGCAGTCTCAGGTGGTGTCTGTGCGTGAAGAATGGGAGTCTCTTCAGGCGCAGCGTGCGGCGTCCATCTCGGCAGCTGCCACACTTGACACCGACGAGCGCCGCGTCCGGGCCGCTGAGGCCGCCCTTGTGGCCCGTGAGCAGGCCGTTGCCGATCGAGAGGTGTGTTGTTGTGTCATTTCAACAACTGCTGGTTAGTCGACCTTCGCTAACACGCGTCACATTCAGAGGCGTGTTGCGACACTGGAGCGGGATGCAGCAGGAGCTGCGGAGGCGCTCGCGCGTGCTGAGGCTGCCCAGCGTGAGGCCGCCACCCTGGCCCGTGACGCACGCGAGCGCACTGCGCGCGTAGAGGAGCGCGAGCGGACCGTCGAGGTATGTCATGCGCTATATGGTTGTGTAAATATTGTTGCGTCAACGCGCTGGTAACCAATGAACAACTTGTGCTTGTGTGCACATGCATGGATATGCTCCGTACACATACACACTTGACTGCCTATGCGTACTGTTTGTGCATTTGCATGCACAAGAATCTTGTGCATTCATACCTATGCACAACATCAAGTTCAACACAATGCTTGACGAGAAGCATTTGTTTTGCAAAGGCGCGCCATGCCTCAGTGGAAAAGGAGGCTGCAACTCAGGTGCGAATTCAAACATTCAGCATGACCTGCAAGCGCAGTTCGTACTTGGGTTACGAGTAATAGTTCCATGGCGTGCAGCAAGAAGCCCTGCATGAGGCCAAGGTCCAGCTGGCACAGCTGCAGCACCAGCGGGAGCATGCCGAGGACGAGTTCGACCGGCTTGAGCGCCGCCTTCACGACATGGATGGCCTGCTGCGGGAGGTATGGCATTATAGTCATGTTGTTGTCACGTCTTTGTTACTTGAGTTCAGGCATAACAGTCGATGCGTGCTCGCAGGCTGAAAGCAAGCATGAAGAACTCAAAGCAGCATGCCGGCACATTGAAGCAGGTGTGCAGTTGTGCCTGCTCATTACGAACTAGGATGCGTCCGTTGATGTTTCAATTCGCAAGCAAGTCGCACTGTCATTTTTGGTGACTTGGCACCTACATTGCAGCACGCCAGGCTGCCGTAGAAGAAGAGAATGCAGCGCGAGAGCGAGCACGACGAACAAAAGATGAAGCCGACCAGGTGAGTTGGTTGGTTAGCAATCATGAAGCCACTCACGAGCAATGCCCTGCACCGCCAGCCTTCTTGCAGGGTTCTGATGCATTCAACTGCAGGCTTTTGAACGTCAGCAGAGCAAGCTGCAAAACACAAAAGAGCAGGTGCGATTTCAACGTCTATGCATGTCTTGCACTCAGCAGGGCAGGTCAACTATATGTATTCATGGGTGTGCACATAATCAAGACTGTTCTGTCAGCATATGCGCTCCTTGTTGTGCGGGCTAGCTAAAACATTGGCTTCTCCTCCGTGACTGCAGGTTGACGCCTCAGCAGCTGAGCTTGCAAGATTGACGCTGGATACAGAAAAGGCCCGCATGGCGCAGGTACAGGCTCAGAAGGGGCATAACTTGTTTACATGAACAAAACGCTCAGCACACATTTGTGTTGATATTGAGCAGGAGTCTATGATCTCTGAGGCGCAGCGGCAGAGAGCTGCACTGATTGAGGAGGCCGAGGCCATGGTGGCGCGTGCTCGCATGGATGCTGCACGTACCGAGAACGTCTTGCGCGAGCGTGCTGCGCAGGTGGAGTTGGCCCGTGCTGACTTTGAGGTATGCCAAGGAAGATGTGGTTTGGTTGACTTTCCTGTGCGGGGTGCTCAGGTTTGTACCCTGCGTGCAGAAAGAGAAGCACAAGCAGGAGGAAGTCTGGAAGGAGCAGCAGGAGCGACTTGCAGCAACACAGGAACGCGTCTCGCGTGACCTTCACAAGGTGCGTGCCAAGCAAAAGCTGCTGCCACACGTGTAGATGCTTGTGTGCAAGATGACAAACCACCCTCATTTCCGTTGCAGCTCCGCGAGGTGGAATCTGCTTTGCGCCATCAGGAACTGGAAGGTTAGTGAAAGGTCACAGCTAGAGCTGTATGCGTGCGTGCGTGCGTGCGCAAGCGTGTGTGTGTGCCTACCAGCCGATTAACATTGCAGCCCCACTGACATTGTCTTGCACGCCAGTCTCTGAGGCTGCCAACGCGCTGGAGGTGCGGGCCCGCGACCTGGACCAGGCCGCAGCAGCGCAGGCCGAGCGTGCGGCAGCGCTGGCGGATGGCGAGGCCGCGCTGGAGGAGTACAAACGGGGGCTGCGTGCCGACGCACGCCGTACTCTCGCCGAGCGCGAGAGCCTGCTTGCCGAGTGGCAGGAGCGCCTCGCTGGAGAGGCCGAGCGCGCTGCCAGGGAGAGGCAAGAGCTGGAAGTGACCATGAAAAAGAGAGAAAAAGCAGGTGACTTAGTGTGCGCCTTTCCCATTGACTGTGTTGTTGCTCTGGTTGGAGATGCCACCGTATTGTCCTGCCGGAATTGTGAAGCCTGTTGGTGATGGTTGAGTAATTTGTAGTGTCGGAGCGTGAGGTGGAGCTGTCAGCACGCGAGGCAGCCACAGCGCTTCTGGAGCAGCGGACAGTGCGCTTACGTGAGACCGAGGAGGCCTACAAGCATAAAGAGGAGGTGAATTCATCGTGCATCAATGCGTTGTGCTGACGAGCAGTGTCAGACTAACATGGGGACCATGCCAGGAGCTGAAGGCCCAGCTGGCCAGCTGTGAGAGAGAAACGCACAAGGCTGCAATGATGCAGGCAGAGGCCGCAGCCACAAAGGTACAGCGTATCATTGCAATACCATCGTTATGTGGTGACTGCTCAGCTAAGTGTTAAATACACGCAGGCTGCATATGAGGAAGAGCACGATGCGCTGCAACGGCACGAGCACGAGGTGTCAATACGCGCCGAAGCTCTCAGAGTAAGTGGGTTGGGAGTGATTAGCGTGCGACTCGTGTGTATGTGCACCTATTTATGGTACTCCCGTTGTTGCACAGTCCCAACAGCAGAACCTCCAGCAGCGTGAGGACGCCGTTAACGCGGCGGAGAAGGAGATTGCTGCCAGACGGGTGCAGCTGGAACATGCAGCAGAAGCTGTTGCAGCACGCGAGAAGGTGTGCACGCATTCGTGCCTCTACATCAGGTTCTAAGGGCTGACTCGTCGTGTCCAGGCAGCTGAAGACAGGTGGCGTTCCGCGGATGAGGCTCTTGCAGCGGTTTCCGCATGGGAGAGGCAGAAGGAGGTGGACGAGATGCGTCAAGCAAAGGTTGGCATGTGTGTCAACAGTGCTCGGTGACATAAAAGTCTATCTGTCGTTGTAGGGATGCTTTAGCAACCTTTCTTTAGCAACCTTCTGTCAACACTATCACAAACCCTTACTTACACGTGCAGGAGCGCGAGCGCCTTGATGCTGAACGAGTCCGTATTGATGCGGCAATTGCTGCGATTGATATTGAGCGCTGTCAGGTAAGAGCGAAGATGGCCAACAACAGCATTGAACAGGCTGTCAGCATCCTCGAGATTGTGACACTGGTATTGTGCAGATTGGCACGATGCGCCAAGCGCTGGAGGCCGCTGAGCGCGCTCTTGATGAGCATGAGGAGCGCATGCGTGCAACGTGGAGCACCGTGCGCTCTCACCATGCCACCCACACATCTCACGCTTCTCACACCCCCACGCACACCGCGACCTCGTCGCCCGTCCGCCAGCACCCCTCCCCACTCTTCTTGGACGACGCACTCCTGCCGTTTAACCCGCCTCCCCTCACAGCAGACTCAAATGAGTTCCACGCGGCGCTCGTCAAGGAGCGCGCCGTGCTGTTGCAGAAGGAAGCCAGGCTGCAGCAGTGGGCAGCACGGCTTCAGCGCGAGGCCGAACGCCTTCACGTAAGTCCACATCTCCATCAGCACACTTGGCGGGGTGTTGTTCTCTGAGTATGTGGTCGCACACACATTTTACACAGAAAACATGTCTAGTCCAACAGATGAACCCACGCGGTTTGGGGTCACATGCGTACTCTATGCATTGTTGCACACTGAGAGCCTAGTAGTGGCATCGGCTTCTGTATCTGTTGGAAGCACTTCTAAGACAATCTTACTGAAGTGGAGTGATGGTTGCAGGGCTTGCAAGCAGAGCTGGTGACGCTGCAACGGGACTGCGATGCAGCGCGCGCGACACTTCAAGAGGAGCGGGCTCGCACGACTGAGGTGGAGGTTGAGCTCAGGGGCTGGGAGGAGGAGTTGCAGAAGGCTGCTGCGGTGAGTGCACACATGCACGTGCAGCAAGTTTACTCATGTGGGAGCAGTAACAGTCACAGTAAACATGTGCATCAACCAACGCCCTTCCCATACTCACAGGAGACCCAACAGCATGCACAAGAGCTTGATGCCACAGACCAGGAGCTTCATGAGCGCGAAGCCATGCACCAGCAGCGGTCAGATGAGCTGCGGGCACGCCTAGCAGAGGTACTGTTTGGACACGGTCATGCATCATCAAGTTAAGCGATGCCAGTGGTGCTGACGCACAATTGCACGAGACAGTGATATGCAGCCAGTTGTAGTCGATGCACCTACAAGCACTGTACGACATGCCATGGCCATCATACGCACGGGCACACAGAGGATACAGCAAGCAATATTTACAATCCTTGTGACTCGCACATCCACAGCATGCATCTTAGCTGTGCAACATCACAACGGCAGATGAATGAGCGAGAGACTCAGCTGCGCGAGCTCGAGCATGACTTGGAAGAGCAGAGTGCAGAGGTCGATGAGCGCTTGCGGGAGGCTGCGGCTGTAGAGAAGAACGCACGCGCCATCAAGGATGCAGCCGAGGCTGCGGAGAAGGAGACGCGTGCTAAGCTTGTGCAGTGGGAGTGGGCCAAGGTATAACCTGTGGGTAATGCCCATTTGCAATATCACGTAAAACCCATTCAAACTGCTGCTCTGTTGTTTGCACATACAGCCAGTTGTAAGTTTCAGGCTGTGATGTCGTAAGTGCTGGCTGTTGTGCTATCTACCGAATAGTTTGTAGATATTGTGTATGTGATAAATGAGTACTACGACGTTACAACATTATGGTATGATTGTTGACTGATACTGTGCATGCACAGGATCTTGATGCCAAGGACAGGGAGGTGCAGGTGCTCAAGAAGTCGGTTGAGGATATAGAGAAGAGAAAGAAGGAGGTACGAGTTTGTGGATCAAGTTGTTGCAGGTTACATGATGCTGAAACGCTGCCAATTGGCAGGCGGATGAGAAGGGGGCTGCTATTGCCATTGAGGCTGAGAAGCTGCAAGCACAGCGCGCAGAGATTGACGCCAAGCTGAAAAAGCTCGAACAGGTGTGTTTGCACCACAGAGTTGTTTTAAGCACGCTCTTCAGTGACTTCTCTTCTAGTGACTTGTCACATCATGTGGAGCATATAGCAATTGACATGCTGTGTGCAGGATGTGGAGCTGGCAAACAGTGCGCGTTCTATGCACGCACAGGCTGTGCAACAGCTAGAAGCCGCCCGCAGGTACTGCACAATGTTGAATTGCTGCCAAAGAGCGCTGTGGTTGCTGCAACTCAAGTTCCTCACTTGCTAGGGCTGAGGAGAGTGCGTCACTGATCGAGAGGACCGCCCGCAGCTCCCAAGCGGACCTCGCAGACGCCCGTGCACGCGCCACAGAGGAGGACGCTGCGCGGCGCCGACGTGCTGAGGCCGCAGACGCTGCACTGTCCGAGCGGGAGGGCCGTGTCGAGGGTCGCGAGGTGCTTGTGGATTCTTTTGGTTTGATGCTGAGCATTTCTGCAAATCGCACTGCGCACCACAGCACCGCACTGTACACCATGACACATTGTCTATTTTGCATTTTGGTTTGCGAGTGCTTACGTCCATACAAGTGCGTGTCGCTAGGTTGCTGTTAGGTCCAGAGAGCACAAGCTTGAGCGCGAGCTGGCGTCATTCCATGCGGAAGTTGAGCGCCACACCGCCCAAGCTCAGGTGCAACATTGCATCTGCTGGTTGTGTACACGTGCAACTGGTAAGTCCATGTGGCAAACATTGCATCTTGCATGCAGGCACAGCAAGCTGCTTTGGTCCAGCACGAACACGACCTCGCAACCCGCGAGGCCACACTGCGCCGCGAGCTCGCGAGGTTAGGAGCTGAGAGGGAGGGCCTGGAGGCCGAGAAGGACGAACTGGCCCGGAAGGAGTCACAGGTGCAGGATCGACCATGCATTTGAACTGACTGTGCACACGCTGTGTGGCCTTATTGTGGTGTCTGTGGATGAACAGCTGTTCCAACTCGAGAGGAGTCTTGCCGACTTGCGTGCATCGCTGTCGGCAGACAAGAAGGCGCATGAGGAGGAGCTTGCAGATGCGCGCGCTGACATTGACACACAACAGAAGACCCTCAAGGAGCAGATCAGGGATGCTGCGCATAGCCTCACCCAGCTGCAGAGCAAAGAAGAAACCTGCAGCAGACGGGAGGCCGAACTCAAGGATCTCGCCACTCAGCTGGTGAACAACACACTCATCATGCATCTCTTTGTTCTAAAAACGAACAAACAAGTTCCAATCAGGTCTTTTGCTTTGCAGAGAGAAAGAGAGCTGAAAATGGAGGCAGCAGAGAAAACTTTGCAGGACCGTGAAGTGGAGGTGGCCAAATCAGCACAGGTGAGCGTGAACTATGCGCGTGTGTGTGTGCATGTGCGTGTGATGAAGACCATGTGTTCATTTGCACATATTGCTCTGCAGGACACTGCACAGATGCAACAGGTTGTAGAAGCAGTGCGTCTTCGCAATGAGGAGGCTTTGCAGATGCTGTCGGCACAGCAGGAACAGCTGACGCAAGAGCGTGCTTCATTGGACAGCCTGGAGCGCGCTTGCTCAGAGACAGAGCGCAGGTTGGCTGCGCAGGAGGCGGCTGCAGACAAGCTCTCGGTTGAGATTGATGCCCGCGAGGAGAAAATAAATGCGAATGAGGTGAGGATGCGAGAGTGGGATGAACGCTTGCGCAACAGAGAGAAGAGTGTTGAACAGCGCGAGAACGCCGCTCGGGCACTGGAAGCTAGATTGAAGGAGCACTCCGCACAGCTCCAGGTATGTGTTTTGCGTAGCTGGTGTTGTGCTGTGGGACTCTGTTGTGTGTTGGCATGACAGCGACGCACTCGCATGCAACAGACACAACAGCAAGCACTGCAGCACGATGTGGAGTGTTTGGAGGAAGACCAGCGGGATCAGGACGCGCGGGCGGATGCTGTGGCGGAGGCTGAGACGCACCTCGCGCAACTGCTGAAGCAGACAGAAGCTGAGCTTGTAAGTGCCCGCCACGAGCACGAGGAGCTCAAAGCCCAACGCAAACAGGTCGCGTCAGCCCTCGCGGAGGCGCAAAAGCGAGAACGCAACACTCTGGAAACCCAACACATGGCAGAAGAAAGGCTCCGTGCTGCAGAAGAACGGCTCCAGTCTGTCGTGCAACGCGAAGAGCGCGCATTGTCCATGCAAGCGCAACTCTCTGAAGGTGCGTGCGTGTGTGTGCGCACGCACGTATGCGTGTGGCAGTGCGTGTAGCTACATTTATGTCTGTGTCTGTGTCTGAGTCTATCACATCACAGCCCGTGAAAGTTTGGTGCCTGCTCACTCTTGATTTGCAGAGCGCCAGCGTCTTGATGCAATGTCTGCGGAGCAAACGCGGTCTGCCCTCGCCGTTCAGCGTGCCCGGGATGCATGGGAGGGTGGGTCTAACGAGCGGGAGGCGGAGCTACTGCAGCTGAGCGCGCTGCGTGAGGAGGTGCATGCCGCCAGGCTCGCTGTCACCACTGACAAAGATTACGTGGAAAAGAGGCAGAAAGAACTTGGAGAGGTGGAGCAGAGAGTCAAAGAGGTGTGCCCAATATGCAGTTGTGGATGCATCACAGGGGGACTTTGTCATGTATGTGGCGCCTTCCTTGGCGGTCTCACTGATGGTGTGCTGGCTTTGCAGTGTTATGAAGCTATTGAAGCTTTGGTCGCAAAGGGTCTGCATGAGGCAGACCGAGTGCAATCAGCCTTCAAAGCGGACATTGCTGAGTTGGCGGACTTGGAAGCGTATCTGTCAGCAGACAGGGAGACGTGCTTGGCAGCTGTGTCCGAAGCCAGATCAGTTGCTGCGGAAGCTGCTCATAGCCGCGACGAAGCCGCGAAGGCACTGGCTGTAGCAGAGAAGAAGTGGACAGAAGCCACCACTACTGCCAATGCCGCACGGGAAGCCAAAACCAAGCTTCATGAAGAAGTTGCTAGCTGGGAATGCGGAAATACCGCCAGGCGCCAAGAGCTTGCACTCATTGAGAAGCAACGCAAGGAACTGGACGAAGCCTATACCAGCCTCAAACAGGTGCATCAGCAAACGCCACATTTGTTGGTGCTGCGGCAAACACTCTTGGCTGACTTTTGTTTGCTCTGCAGGAGCAAGACCAGGTAGCCAAACTAACAGTGCAGCTGAAGGCAAGGGAGAGAGCTATTCTGTCTCAAGAGGATGACGCAAGTGTCGCTGCAACCAATGTGCAGAACCAGCAAGCTCAGTTGACTAAAGCTATTGATGCGGCGATGAACCGTGAAGAGGCCGCACTGCGTTTGCAGCAAGACTTGCATGCTAAAGCACGCGAGCTGGATGCTCGCGCAGAGCAGTTGGCTCAGGCGCAGGCAGAGGCAGCAAGAGTGCAAGAGAAGCAGGAAGCCAAACTGGCGCAGCGAGATGAGTGGCTACAGCAGCGTGAACGGGCGCTCGAGCTTCGCATGAAAGCCGTTGAAGAGATGCAAGGCTTAGCCGAAATGTCGCAGTCTGAGGGCCAACGCGTGGCAGGAAGACTGGCAGAGCAGCAGGCTGCATTGGATGCACGGGAAGCCAACATCCAGCTGCAGGAAGCCGATCTGCGACACCAGCTTTCGCTGCTGACGGACAGGGAAGCCGTTTGCATGCAGCGGGAAGGGGCGCTTGCACGCAGGGAGGAGAAGTCCAGGGAAGCCACTGAGGTTGCGATGAAGGAAGTGGCTTCTGCTAGGCGCAAGCTGAGCGAAGAGGAGATCGCTCTGAATGACAGGCATGCACAGCTCAAAGTTGTCCAGCAGGCGATTGAGAAGCGAGAAAGAGCGTGCGCAGAGCGAGAAAAAGCTGTTACCAGTTCCGCTGCTGCAGCTGCCGCAGCAGAAGCGGCCGCTGCACAGCGCCAGAGCGAGGTGGAGAAGCGAGATGCTCAGATGCGGCAGCTGCAGTCCGTTCTGAGCTCTCGCGAGGTACTAGAACACATCAGAGGCTCTCCTGTTGTAATGTCACTGTCACTGTTAGTGCTGCTGTCATTATCGATTGGTGCTGTCGTTGTTGTTGTTGTTGTTGGTTGCTGCTGCCCCTGTGCAGTGCATGACCATTGTGAATGGTAATAAGCTCCAGTGCAGGCGGCATGTGCTGAACGTGAGCGCGACCTTGCTACTCGCACTGCGCAACAAGCAGCGGAGACGAAGCGCATAAGCGACCGCGAGCGCCATCTTGCCAACAAGGAAAAGGAAGTGAAGGTCATGTTGGACCGCACGCATGCACTTCAAGAAACTGTGAAGTCCGCTCAAGAAGGCCTTCACCAGCGCGTAAGCATATTGCCGCCATATCATGTTGTTCTTAACAACCGAACAGTACTAACAAAGGTCTTTTCAGGAAGCGGAGTTGACGCAGCGAGAGAACTCCCTAACGGAAGCTAAAACACGTGCAGTAGCGGAAATGGAGGTAGCCAAGGCCGAGTCGGCTCAGCTGCGAGCCAGTCAGGAGCGCGCTGCGCGTCAACTCGGGGAGCGGGAAGCCGCGCTCAAGGAGCGATCGGAGGTCATACGCAAAAGGGAAGCTGAACTGCAGGCCTCTGTGGCTGCGGCTGAAGCCAAGGCGGCTGAGTTGCGCGAGCGTGAGCAGATATGTGTTGCACGAGAAGAAGCGCTTCAGCTTCAACAACGGTATGTGTGCATGCTCAAGTGATTAAATGAATATCGCACTGTCTTTGAGCGTGTGCGTACACTTGCATGTGTCTGGTGATGCATGATATGTGTACTTCATGGACTTCACACTTTGTGCCTGTAGATCATGCATGCTGTTGTCGAAGCTACGTTGAGTACGTGAGTGATATAGCAACGGTTGTTTCTTGAACTGCAGGAAGGCGCAGGAAGCTTTGTCACTGCAGAAGCGGACTCTGGAGGAGTCGGCCAGGGCGCTGGCAAGGCGCGAGTCAGAGGCGAGGGCGTGGGAAGAGAGGCTTGCGCGGCAGCGTGACGAGCTGGCTCGACGGGAGCGAGCAGCCGCCGATAAGATACGCGAGGCTACGCAGGCTGTGTCTATGGCCAGCGCTGCACACACCTCCCTGCAGGTGAAATGATCACATGCATATAAAGTGGTTATGTGTGCATCCCATGAAAATCAATCAACGTGTAGTATTCACACATTGTATGTGTGAAGGCGCAAGTAGAGGCGGTAGCAGATGAAAGAAGACGCGAGCGCACAAGTTCAAGTGCAGAAGTGTTGGCATTGCGAGCAAGTATGGAGGGTTTGCAGGGCTTGCATCATGCGAACAACAACAACAGCACGCCGGTGCACTCGCCGGTCTCCACGCCTCCTGGGAAGGAGTCACCCAACCATGAGGGCACGCCGCTGGAACTGCGCCGCCAGCTGGACGCGCTCCTGAGTTCGCTTGCGATGGCTGCAAATACAGGTGAAGAGCGGCTGCGGCGAGTAGAGGGCGTGTTGGCGTCCATGAGAGGTGGGGGCCAACAACAAGGGTACGACGCTGAGAGCGATGGCATTCGCTCTGCTCTTGCGGCACTCCGAAGACAACTCCAGGAGCTCGCTATTGAAGAGAGGGCTTTCAACGCAGAAGCACCAGGAGCTGTTACTCGCAGAGCCGCACAGGCACTGATACAACGCATTGAGCAGGCTCAGGTACAGTGTGTGCATGCGCGCGCGCGTGTACTTGTTTGTGCATATAGCGTATTGCATGCACGCATGGTGTCACTTATGCACTTGGTATGTGCACTTACCTTGTGTACTGTTCAGCGCCGGAGGTCGCTTTGGGAAGAGCAGTTGCAAGGGCAGCTGGGCGCGATTGCAGCCTTGCAAACCAACGCTGGCCGAATAAGCGCTCGAAGCACACCAATGCGACAGACGCCTCACCCCGCTACGATTACAACCACGCCTACCTCTGCTGCCAGGCCGCACGATAACAACACTGCCAGCAATGCCCTTGATGACAATGTGAGGCGCCGCATTCTCTCGTCTCCTGGTTGGTTGGACCCCTCATTGTCACAACCAAACAGCCACGCGAACACGCCAGTTAGGGAACACGCTGCAGGGGACAATGACACGGATGAGCGGATGAAGTCGCTGCTAAAGGAGCGTCAAAAGCTTGTGGCACAAGTTCAGGTGAGTGGGTTATCGCATGAGGGTTGTATCAGCATGAACTTCTTCTTGTTGTGCTGACATGGCTTTGCATTCACTCAGGAGCTTTCACAAAGGCATTACTCCAGTGCGCCAGATAATGAAGCCGAGCGGACCAGCGCAGATGTGGCTGCGGCCCGTGCGGTGATGGCGCATGTGGATGCAGCCCTTGCGGAGGACTCTGCAGAGGGAGGGCGCCTGAAGAGCGAGGTGAAGTTATGTAGTGAGAGTGTACAGAAAATCTGACACAGAACCATGCTTGGTTCTGTATTAGATCACCCTTATGTATGCCTATATGTATTTCCTAGCACGTTACAGACTATGTTCGAGTACACATAAACTTGCTTGGAAGTTGCTTCGAATGCCTTTGTTAGTACATCACAGTCTAGGACTCACAGACTGCCAGCTCCAGCATTACCTGCTACTTATGTGCTGCTACGAAGCGTGTAGCCAGTGGGCGGATGTCATGGTGTACACAACGGCTCACATGCACAGGAGGATGCACAGTCACGCATGAGATGCATACTTATTACTAGAAGTTCTAGTCTAGTACTGACAACTTCACCCTAACAATGTCTAAGCACTCACACAAGCGAGAGATGTCGCTGCTCAAAAGCAGCGTGCTTCACCTGGTATCGCGCAGAAAATGCGCAAGAGAAGCTTGATTCCTTCTATTCCATGATGGCACACTGGCAATATCAGTGACAAGCTATGAATGTTGACTAGGACAGTAACACACTAATCAGCTGAATCTGCACAGGCTCCAGCCTGCCTAACCTACACAAGTCACTTGCATGCAATTGCATGAAGCGAGCAGTGGGGAAATGTCATGCGTCCACAAAGTACCTCGTTCAATTTCTTGTGAAATGCAGCCTATCACAACCAACGACTAATCAGTAGGCTCAACAAAGTCCAGAAGGTTTCGAAGATGACTGCGCGCAAGCGCTGTGGCGTTCAGCACATGCAAGCGCGACATCTGTTCGGCAGGTTTCTCCAGCAGTCCGGATAGCGCCTCGGTAGACTTCTCAAGATCCTCCTGATAAAACTCAAAGCGCGTCTTCCGCTCTCCTCGGCCCATGTAGTAACCAAAGACATACGTAAACTGCAGCGTGCGCCGACACTGCACAAAATGAACAGGGTTGAGCATTGCTGTCACCAAAACACTGCTTTTCATGACAATATTGCATCGGTACTGATGCATGCTGCTTACATCCAGAAGCTGCGAGTAGGCGTCTTTGATGTAAGCCACATCAAGGTACGTGGTTCCTGGCTTTGACTGCATGGCCTCCATCTTGGCTTTGCCGTATGCAGCAGCTGCCTCTAGTTCCCGCGACTTGGCGTGGTTGCTGTAGCGATGATAGTAATGCAAGTACCGCTCCAAAGCAATCTTGGAGGCGTCAGCGTGCTTGCGTTCCACACGGGTTGGGTCGTACCTACACACACAAGTAAATATACAAGTTTGTGGCGATACTCGCGTACAGGATGTGTGCATGAGCGTATGGACGTGCACTCGCGCCGGAGTGTACAAGCTGAGTGACAATTAAAGAAGCTGAACAACATGAATGATTTTGATTGTCGGATGACTATGCACAAGAATTCTTTGGTGATAGCCAAGTAGGCTACCTGTTGCAGGCATAGTACCCTCCTGTCGACTCTCCATGCTCTTTCCATGGCTCTGCACAGACCCAGCAGAACTCATGCCGGCATTGCTTGCACACCTGGTAACATACACATAAGCACCCAACCAGCAGCACGAGTCACCAATGCTGAGATGCAAACAGACATTCTCACCATGTGATTGCAGCCGCCATTCTTTTGTATCGCGCTTTTGCAGCTGGGGCATGTCAACGTGTTAGCCGCCAGCCAGTTGGCAGTTTCGCTGTCATCTTTGCACTTGATCAACCATTTTCTGAGCGTGTCACAGTTGACGGGCACATGCGACTCTTGATTGCATTTGTAGCAGAAGGAGAAGCCGCACGCGCAGCGCACTGCAGTGTTATTGACACCTGTCAACCCTTTCACGGATATCGCACGACCACATGACGGTGCGGGACACCTGGCAAGATCACATAAACCGGTTGATAATGGCTTGAAGGAGGACGCAATAGGATCTCATATGCGTACAACAGCTTGTGTACCAGTGTAGTGAGGGATTGTTGTCCACATAAGAGCGCTCAAGGTAACCAGAGTATTTTTGCCACAGACCAGGTGTAAGGTGCCTGCAACATGAAGTGTGAAATGCTCAGACTTTCAGTGCATTCCAGCTATGTTAGTTCATACCTGTGGACAACGTCTTCATCAACAAGGACGCTGCACTTATACGCTATACACGTCATGAATATACACGATGGACCTGCATACAAGTGTTTGTGTGAGGTTTCATTGCAAACAGCATAACTGGCTAACTGTGTGCCAAGGCACATGTAACAATACAACAACGCACCCTCCAGGACTTTGCCTTCAAGGTATTGCTCCCAGCAAGCGAAGCAGAAGCGATGGCCGCAGCCAAGCGCGGTGCTCAGTTCCAGCAGGCAGCTCTCTGTGCAGACCGGGCAGATGAACTCGGCACTGATTAATGTATGGTCTTGCACTGCCGAAGATGATCCGCTGTCAGACGACGCCTCGGATAAGCTTGATGCCGTCCACTGCGACAGCTGGCGACTGTGGACACCGGCCTTCTGGCACACGCCCTCTGCGTCCTCTATGTATCTGCAAACAATTGTGTTGTTGCATTTCATGTACATACACTCATTGAAGTGGTGCGTACTGTGATGTGACCAGTATGGCCATGTAACAGTGCAGCTCTGTTCTGGTGATAATAACGGTTTGTGTAGGATAGCAAAACAATAACTGTGGTCGTTGTGATAAGCATGCAAGCATACCGTTCAAGCAGCTGCTCTCGGTTCCATTTGAAGTGGCGCAATAGCGCTCCAGCTACTGAAGGCGGCAGGTTCAAGATCTCAGACACACATCGCACCTCTTCTTGTCGATGTCTTTGCATCTGCACAAGGTGACAACATAAACCCGTTATAATCTATCAATGCACTGAGGTCAACACAATGACAGCATGCACGCGGGTCATGTGAGCCTTGTGTAAATGGCATAAAAGTGATTAACGACGGTGGAGCAACAACATCAACTGGCATTGATGACTACCAAGAGTAACAATGTTGGCGTTGATGGTGACAGGACAATCAACACAAGGCCACACAGTTACAGCTACAAACGCCGATCCTTAACAATGATAACGACGAAAGCAACTCACTTAGCGCCCCCTCCTGAGTGCGGTAAACTTCATTGTCACTTGCGTTCTGTGTTTAGTTGTGTTTTGCTAAATGTACGTCATGCTTACCTGAAAGCTCGAGTTGGGATGTCCTAGTAACGGCTATGGGAAATGAGTACAGTCGAGCGACTGCTGCCTCTGTAGTATAATGATAGTACTGTTTAAATGTTATTGTTGTTGATGCCTGTTTATCACTGTTGTTGTTATTATCATTGCCATGTATGCCTTATTGCTACTATAGGTGACTGCTTGCCTTAACAAGGCCACGCCATGTTTGTACTGGACCGCACTCAGTGTTGATTTGGTGTTATGGTTAGACACAAGCATCCAACATTTCAAGCACAGAACATGCAGCAATGCTCACCATGTCGGCGTCAAGCACATCCACACTGACGTCCTCCAACTTCCTCTGGAGCTCAGTATGGATTGGGGAGGCCACGAAGGAGAAATCGGCGTCATCGTCATCATCTCCATACGCCTCTTCCTCCTCTGCCTCACCGTCATCCGACTCAAACTCGTACTCAAACCCCCTAACTTCTGTCATTATCTTGTCTATCCTCTTGTCTGAAGAAAACAAGAAGTTTTCTCCAAGATTCGGCTGAGCTTATGACAGTCAAACGTTCAATAATTCTAACCCCAGCAGGAAAGCATTCAGAAATTCCGCCTCTGTCTAATCTAAACGCTCTTGCCGCTGCAAATACACACAACACAACCTTCTAATGTTCGACAAGACAGCCAGTAGACAACGTTCCAACTGTGGAAAAGCACGGTTTTCACTTGCTGGCAGGCGATATATTGTGATTGCCTTGCAGCAGGCGAGCAAGGCAAGTCAGCTTGAACAGTGGTGGCGCTCACAACACGACGAGCTTTGCTAGGCCAAAACAGCCATCAGTGGGCGACAGGCGGACGAGTCGCAGATCTACGCCTGCACGACACCCCTACCACCCCCGCCCCCGCCACCGACGACGCCCGGCCTCCTGCACCGCCTGCCACGTGGCACCGCTGAAACAGCAGCAGCTGTCAAAGCGAGACCTAAAAGCGAAATCGCGGTGGTTTGGCAGCCTGCTCATGGATTAAGCGTAGCGAAATGGCAGTCGCTGTGAGTCAAGCTCTGTCACTGCCGGTTTTCACAGGCTGTGACAAATTGTGCAGCTTGTTGCTTTCGCTTCACGTCAAGCAGTAGCGACTTCTGCATTAGCGGGAAAACGCAGTGGCGGGAAACACAGCTGTTTGATTTGGTTTTGCCGCCACCGCCGTCGCCGCAGTAGCAGCAGCAGCGGTGGATAGCTGCGAATAGCATTGCTGTCGGGAGGGGGAGGCCAGAAGGCTAACTTGCATACGTAGCTGTCAAGCATGGAGACGGCGAGCGCCACCGCCATGGTGAACGGCGCCATGCTAGCGCAGCATGTCGGCAAGAAGGTAAGCAACGCACGAGAGGGATATCGTTTGAAGCAATGCCTGTTTGAGGCCATGTTTGCTCTTGTACAAGGCGCCTGTGTGAGCATATGCTCTAGTTCGCGCGAAAGTTAATCAAATGATCACTGACGCAAGTACGCTAGTCATCAAGCATTCAAAGCGTTGGCGGTTGCACGTCATGCCTTGTTTATCGTCCAAGACAGCAATTGCTGTCTTGGACGAAATTCAATCGACATGCTTGTTTTGGTTCAAGTCCAATGCTGGCATGTGTGTCCTTGTGTAGGTGAGGGTGGTTGTGAAGGTGAAGAGCTTTGATAACGGAAGATGTGCGTGCGAAGCGGCGGACGGGCAGGAGGTGTTTGTGCGCCTGGCGCCCGGCACAAGTCACTACGACACGCCGTTTGTGGAGATTCAGGGCACAGTGCAGGTGACTATCACTTGAAGCTTGCGTGCTTGTGTTGGTTGTGTGTTGCTTGACCGGAATGGTCATGTGCTTGGCAGGACCCTCACACTGTCGAAGAGGAGTTTCACACTCCGTTTGGGCATAACTTTGGTGAGTTGCTTTCAAGTGCATGCCTGCACATATTGTCGTGCGCTAATGAGTATACTTTGATCACGTTTTCCAATGTGTTGATGCAGAATTGAGCACTTATAACAAGTTGCTGGAGCTGGCGAACAACAACTATAAGCAGTTATTCCTATGATGATGGACCTGCAATTGTTGTCCTGCAGTTTTTGCATTGTATAGTACATTTGTTCAATAACACAGTAGTACCTCTGCCAGCTTTGGTATTGTTTGGATGCACAAGGCTGATCTGCAATGAGTGATCTGAGCAGTTCGAAAGAGTGTGACGACTTGAACACAAACACCAACCCAACCACCCAACGCCACCACCGACGCCTAACCGTCAGCAGCGACACTGCGCAACGCAGGGCTGACAGTGCTGGCAGTCGCCCTGCATGCGTGTGGCAGAGGGACACAGGGCAGAGGGGCGGGGCAGAGGGGCCCTGCCACATCAGCAGCGCCGAGGGTTGCGAGTCGCAGCGACCGCGGCCGATAAGAAGAGAAGGAGGAGCAGAGGGAGAGGCGGAGGAGGGACAGGAGCAGGAGGGGGAGGAAGACAGAAAGGGAGACAGAGGGGAGGGAGGAAGGGAGAGGGAGGGGAAGGAAACTCATGGGCTGGCTGCTGACTGCATTGCTACTGCTGCACCGCTACATCTGCTGACTACCGATGTTAACGCTGCCCTGGTCGTGTTGTACAGGTAATTACACGTGCATGCATGTGTGTTGCACGGGGTATGGGCAGTAGTAAAGGTAGATAAGTAGTGAACTTGGACATCCCGGTGGTGAATGTAAGAGTGCGATGGTGTAGTGTGCGGACTGCATGCATGTTTGCTACATTCTCATGCATGCCACAATCCTTGCATACTATATTATACACTTCCAGCACTACATGACATGGTAAAATCATAGGGGTACGTGCCTGATGCTCGTGTGTCCTTGGCAAGTCATGCACTGATCAATACTAAGCACCAGCTGAGTTTAGGACTGCGGCAACACTTGGACTTGCATGACCATCTTGATAGTAGTGCAAATACTGTCCCAAAATGCATCTACCCTGTTGCCATCACGTTACCAACCTCCTTGAGGACTCGCACAAACTCATCAACACATACATTGTTCCATCATTGCTACAAGGAGCCTTTCGTATAGACCACCTTTGAAGTAGTGACCATGTGTATATGAAGCCTCACTATCTATAACAAGGCGTTATCATAACGCATCGGCTTCTTGTAATGGCAGGATCTTTACAACATAAGCTGTGTGATAATGTTATGCAATGACAACCGAGCATTACACCTGAACTACATTTGTTAGTGGTGCTTGCGAAAACCACTTGCGTAATCAGATGCGAGGCCTAAGTATTGGGAGTCAATTAGCCAATGTGCCCTTCAAGGTTATTGCTATGACGCTCAGCATAAGTAACAATTACTCGCAGAAGGAGGTAGACAAGTGTGTTATTGACTTTAAGAGGTGTAGTTGAGTGCAAGGTAGGGCTGGATTCCAACAACAAACCAATACCAATAATCATTACAATGTTGTGAATACTTTGTTGATCCAACAATATTTTGCTATAGCAAACACATCATGCTCTACTCTATATTATACATGCAACGACGACCAAACCGTGAACAAAAAGTACGTAGAAGTTGCTGTATGGTACATGGTTAAGATTACGGTTATGACTACTTACCTCAACTTTGACCGTAAAACACTCTCAACTCAAACCCACCACCGTTATATGCAGCACGATTATTACACGTTTAGACATTTGTAATGTCAACTTAGCAAGTATGTTCATTATTAACATACTATTATGTGTAAAACGTTACAAATATCGCGTTACAAAACACACAAAATGTTGACCGAACGAATAAAGAACGTTCCTGTAACAAATCCATTCGACGAATATGATTGTTCGGCCCCAAGCCTAGTGCAAGGCTGTATTGTCAACATCTTTAAAGTCCATCCACACTTAAGATTGCAATTTAATGCAACCTTCTCACCATTCGGAAAACAAAAAGTAAGGCCTACATGAGCAACACATGTCTTATCTTTGGAAAATGGCTGACCACAGCCCCAATGGTAAAATCTTCAGAAGTGAATCATAAGGTACGTATGAGTATGATCTGCATTCAGAAGCTGACTCAAGTTGCCCGCAACATATCACCTCTATTTTACCAGATACCAGTCAGGCAAGCCTTATATGCTTTCGACAGCAAGAAATGATAATGATGAGCATGTATGAGCATGCAATGATTACCCTTTGTGTGCTTTTATGGGCCTCGCAGTCCTAATGAAGCGAAGATGATATTTGGGGAGCCGATAAGGCAGCGAACAGAATGCCCGCCACGTAGTGGGCTGCTGGCCAATAGTCTCAAGTTCATCTCGGTTAGACTTATGTATGCCGGTTAACGGCAAACCAGGCAACCAAAGCCGAGGTTCTCAAGCTCACGGTGCCAGCTGGCACGACAGCAGCGGCGTTGGCGGCAATGGCGGCGTCCGTATCGTCCTTCACGTCCCAGGCGGTGTCCAGCGAGAGCAGCTCGCTGAAGACGTCGCCATTCCTGTCAGGGCAGAAGAAGCAACTTCGCCGCTCGGCGCCGAAGGCTGCCAGCAAGCAATGCGCCGCTTCTCTCCCCGTGCAGGCCTCCGCCGGCGGACCTTCCGCCTGGTTGGAGACCGCCAAGAAATCCGCTGTTGCCGCCGCCGCAGCTGCCACCCTCGCCTTGGCCCCCGTCCAGGACTTGGCTCTGGCCAATGAGGTCAGTGTTGGGGCCAGGCTACATGGCAGCATGCGTGGGCAGCCAGCTGTTCGCGTGTGCTTCAGCTTGCTTGCACACGAGCCAAGGGCTTCTGCTCTGGCTTCATGCTATTATCTGTTCAACAAACCAAGCACTAGCACCAGGCCTGCACGTTGTTTCAGCTGGTGGATGCGCGCAGTGCCATACACCTTGGCGCTGGTCTGCTGTGTGTTAGTTCACGCAATGCAGTGTTGGTGTCCTCAGACGGCATGGCAAGACATTCATGCTCTTGCAACCCAACTGCCTATCGATTGAGTTGGTTCAGGGATCTCCTTGTCGCCAGGGCGTGTACACTTCAATATTGGTCAACAGATCCGGATGTTGAGTTCTTCATAGGCTCAATGTATGCGAAGGTTGCATGCATTGTGTACATGGCGCTCCAATGCAATCATTGCAGAAAGCTTGCACATTGCACAAAACACGCACTCATGGGCAGCACATGTGTGCAAGTACGCCCTGTGTGACAACTTCTTGCCAGTTGCTGCGAGGGTGTACAAAACGATGCAGTGGTATAAGGAGCGAATGTCCATTGTGTGTGTCCAGGTGGACATTCTTGCAGATCCCGTGCCAACCAAGGGTTACATCATTGATGATGCGCGCGTTGTTAACCGCACCAGCGCTAAGGAGCTCAATGAAAAGCTGGCGTCTCTCGAAAAGGAGACCGGTTACCGTGTGAACATCGTCACAGTGCGCAAGCTGGAGTTCTCTGCGGACGCTGTTGACTTTGCTGATCGCGTGTTGGAGAAGTGGTGAGTCGTGTGGGCAAGGGCTTGTAGGTCCTGTACACAATAAGTGTGGCGAGTACCATGTCAAGCTGTGGTATGTGCACCTGATCATGAAGAGCATGCATTGCAGAGCACCTTCATACATCTGTCACAGTGTGCGGCTACAGTATGTTGGCATAAGTCATAAGGAGCTACGTTACACATAGAAGCACACAACAGTCCAGGTTGTCTCGCAACACTCATACATGTCTTTGTTACTTGGCACGCATCAGTTCACAGTTGTATCGCACAGTATGCGTCAAAGTGTGAGATAGTTGCTAGATACCGCATCAGGTTCCTTGTAGCAGGTCTATTGGCAATTGGTGTTTGCTTATGCAGGCGCCGTATTGCCTACAGTTCGTAGTTGTGATGGGCTGTAATCAGTGAGAGGCTTAATTAATGTACTGCCCGCAGTACATGCTGGTTAAGTCAGTCATTGCATCAAGCCTTCTGTCGTCTATGTCCTCATTGTGTCTGTCCGGCTTAGCCAAGGGGGGGCTTGCAAGTGCCGCGCATCGCTGTCGGCCAATTGGTTGCTGCAGACATTTACTAGTCAAGCACCCACGACCTCTCTTGTTGCATGATTACGCATGACAAATCAGATTTACAACGCATTTGTGCACAGGTACCCCACTCCCGAGCTTGGTGACAAGAAGTCTGTTCTGCTGTTGGTGACCACAGCAAAGGAGGGCGCCCTGACTGGCGGTCCATCTTTTAACGATGCCGTCGGCGATACCCTTTCGGACTCCATTGGCACCGACAACATCCCCATCTATTCTGCGGATGAGAAGTACAATGAAGCCCTGATGTAAGTGAATAGCTCAAAGATCATTAGCATAGTCATTGACATCAATGCTCATTACGATGGAGGCACCCTGTCACGGCATTCCACTTGCATATTGTCAGTTCAGCAATACTGACATGAGCTTCTTGGGTTGGATTTTTTGGGCAGTTCTTCCGTCAAGCGTATTGCGGCCAAGCTTGAGGGACAGGCTGACCCGGGTGCTCCGATAAAGAATGACGCCAGGCCAGCCAGCAATTTCAAGACCAAGGAGGAGACAACTGAGAAGCGCGGCCAGTTCTCGTCTGTGGTCATTGGTCTGCTTGTGATTTCGTTCATTGTGCCTATGGTTCAGTACTATGCATACGTTGCGAAGCCCAAAGATTAGGTTACATACTCTACTGCCTACTGCAGCTAAGTTGTCTTTTATTGTACTACCCGCGTCCACACCATGCATCCCAGCCACACAACTTACAATGTTTTAGCATGACAGTGAAAATGTTGCTTCGTGTTGGTGGCCTCCGCCATGTTGCTGGTTGGGAACCTTGCAAGCATTGCTGGGCTGTGTATAGGATATGCAAGGTGCAGTTGGCATGCGCATGCAAGCGCAACATCTAACACCAACACTACAATCACTGTATTGCGCATATTACACTAGCTGAGTTCACCACCACTGGGCTATCACGGTACTCTATCACTGCCCACTTACCCTACCACTAGAGGCTTCCCCCCCCCCCCC